>LR898478.1:1200000-1527500 GCA_905067625.1 Blumeria graminis f. sp. triticale
TCGCTTGTTAAAATCAGTAACACTCGAAGCAATGGATAAGATGGATGCAGAAACGTGTGCTAAACGATTCCTAGAATGTCATTGGCGTTACCATGGGTTTCCAAAGGCTTTGACTAGCGATAGAGGGACAAATTGGATGAGTAAATTTTGGAGACAGGTATGTGAATTAGTTGGAATTCAACAGAGACTGAGCACAGCTTACCACCCTCAAACTGATGGAGCAACGGAAAGAATGAACCAGGAAGTCCAAACTTACCTGCGAGCATATGTTTCCTATACTCAACACAATTGGTCCGATTGTTTGGCTGCTGCTCAACTAGCGATAAATGATAGGGACGTGGCATCCTTGGGTGGTTTGAGTCCGTTTTTTGCGACACATGGGTACCACGTTAATCCCATCCAAATAATTAACGAAAATTCAACAATTCCTACATCTACAGGAAAAGAAAGGGCTGAAAATTTTGTCGAGAGATTGGTATATGTAACGGCTTTTATGCAATCCGCAATGGCTGCTATTCAAGAACGTTGCAAAAATTCCACGGATAAAAAGACACACCCGGCACCAATGTATGAAGTTGGTGATAAAGTTTGGCTACTACTGCGAAACATTAGATTGGAGGATCAACCTTCCAAGAAGTTGGGATGGCAACATGCAAAGTATACTGTCACAAAACTTATTTCGCCAGAAGTAGTGCAACTTGATATCCCTGGAAGAATTTATAATCGATTTCACGTCGACTTGCTTCTACCAGCAGAAGAAAATCTGTTGCCGTCTCAAACAATTGAGGACGAAATTCCAGGCCCTATCACTCGTGATGATGGCGAAGAAGAATACCAAATTGATGAAGTGCTTATATGTCGGACAAGGAAGGGAGAAAGACAGGCCTTAGTAAAGTGGACTGGAATGGCGCAACCAGAGTGGACATCTCTCATCAATTTGCAAGATGCTGTAGCACTCGACGATTCGGAAAAAAGATGGGGCTCAGCAGAGACAAACAATGGGCCAGCGTCAAGGAAAGATAAGAGGAGAGGATAATGGGGGGGTTATGTCACGGTTTGGCTGTTGTCTGAGCTTATGTGGATACCTAAGAGTATTGTTGAAGATTCATGTTGTAAGACTGTAAGGAAATGATAGAGGAAGCTGGAAGATACGGCACTACCAGCCAAGGGGCCAGATCAGTGTCACAGCGTAATGATTCTTGATAATATGTGACTGGGTGGCAAGTATTCGGCCTAGGGTGAAGAAATCAGTCAAGACAATCACTGAGGGGCTGAATATTATAAATATCCGCTGGTTGTAGCTAGATTTCTCTTTCTTCTTTATACAGTTTATTAAATAGACATTATCATCACCAACTCGGGGTTCCCGTCACACATACCCTTATAACTAGAAGATCATAAGCCCTGCATCTGGGGCCGACAAAGTAGACTACTTTGGCCTTATCTGGGTCGAAAGAGACGGCATTTTCAGCAGCCCACACTAGGACTGCATCGACTTCTCTCTGGATAGCTGCTGCGGCTTCGTTCGGAGTTGAGCCTATGCCGAGGATAGCAACATCATCTGCATAGCCGATCTCCAACTGCTGCCCCCCACAACTTCGGCCATGTAGAGGAGGAAGAGAATTGGGGATAAAGGCGATCCTTGTGGCAGCCCGTATTCAAGGTGAATTGGTTCTGTTACTCCGTCCTCGTGTCTGACGCGGGCAGGTCGTTCTTTCAGGGAAGACTTTATCCTACTGATGTCTGGTTTCGGCCACCCAACTTTACTCATCCTTTGCAGCAGCCTTCCGTGTAGTACAGCGTCAAATGCACCCTGTACGTCCAGAGTGACAAGAACTGCTTTCTTCTGCCTCTTCATTTCATGCTCCACATCATGGATAACGCATGAGACAGGGTCGTTAGCGGATCTGCCGGAGAGTGCTCCAAAACGCTGCAGCGGCACGGCCTTGTGCGAAATGGCGGTAAATGCCATGCGCCTGGCAACCAGTCACTCGTGACCTTTGCCAAGGGAGGCGAAAATTGCGATGGGTCTCCAACCTTTAGCTGTGCTGAGATTTCGGCCAGGCTTGGGGAGGAGAATCACTTCGGCTAATTTGAATGCCTTCGGAAAGTGGTTCAGTCGAAGTGAGCCCTCAAAGAGTACTCTCACTGCGTGACCAATTGACGGCCAGGCAGTCCTAAGAAGACGAACAGAAATTACGTCTGCTCCAGGGGCTTTAATTTGGCAGGCCGTTGTGACCCACTTAGCTTCTTCATCAGTGACGCTTAATACCCATGGAAGGTTTCCGCGTCCTGGCTCGAGGTATTCGGTGTCCACGTCGTTTTGGCTGGTGAATAGGCCGAGGAGGAGGTCACGCAACTGAAGTGCACGCTTTCCTGGATCCGAGACCAGACCATCAGGAGTTTGAAGTGGCGGAGCAGCAGATTTAGGTTGCGGCTTTGCCCAGCGTGCCATCCGATACATGTCGATGTCTGTTGTCGCTTTCGAGAACTTTCGCCGCCAGTATTGGCGTTTCGCACTTCTGACTATGCGACGGAAATCCTTTCTACTCTCCTCATCCCTGAATATCCTATATTCGCGTTTGACCTGTGAGCACTCCAACGTCCACCAAGGTGCCGTCCTATCCTTCTTCGTACTCCCGCGTCTTCCGGTAGCCCTGATAGCATCGCTGATGGTTTGAACCTGTTTATCCGCAAGGTTGTCCACCGCACTTGTTGAGACCATAGGCTGCATCCCTATTCCATGGGCCCACCTATCTAGTACCTTGGCGAAGTCTTTAAGGGCGTCGTGTGTCACTCGTACCGGTTGACCAGTTTTGATAGCCGCTATGGTTTTCGAGTTCGGGCGGGGAACGTCTCCTGCAAGCGTTCTGTGGTCCAATGTTGAGTCAAGCTGTGTCGAGACATGTGCAAGGGCACCAGCGTTAGACCAGACCAGGTCGTGTGTGTTTCCAAAGTCGTGTGTCGGGACGCCAGGTGTGGAAGATAGGTCCATACCGTGCTCGAACATCCACTCGGTAAGCACCTGGCCGTCGCCGTGAAGCCTAGTAGCCATTGGCTGCCAGTCGGTGTGAACAGCATTAAAGTCTCCGCCGATAAAAATAGGCCCAGATGGAGCCCATGACAGTAGCGGCATAAGGTCTGCTCCAGGAGCGCGGTATATGTTGGCAGACAGCTGGTCGGATGCTATTGTAATTTCTAAGTTTTTTAGTGCGTGCTAGAGCGTCGGGTACTTCTGTAGGGACTGGGCCGTCCAGTACGTGACAGTAGTCACGAGCTATAGATAGGCGGGACGTTAAATTCAATTAAAATCAAAATCGAGCTTTAATCCAGACCAGTTCAGCTGCAGCTCGAATATTCTAGTAATTAGTATCAAGACTTCGAACTACTATAAGTGGAGTGTGAGAGTAGCAGATATCAACCAAGAACGAGTATTTTAGATATCTTCATAAATTTATAAACAGTTGAAGTAAGGCTTTGATAGTTAGCTATAGAGAAAATTAGAAACTACCCTCGTATATTTGATTTGTCCAGCAAAGACACTCGAGCCGTGACAATATCCTTGTTAGGATTGGGTCCTGGTCAACGATGTCTAGCCTAATTGTGATATGTTGCAGGCTACTGTTACAATTATTCATGGGGTCATCATCAGGGTTTTGAGTAGTTTCGGTTTTGGTGTGGGTTGTTAGATTGATACCTAAGCATGTCGCATAGTGTCAGACATGCGACTCGAGTAGCATATGCACGGTAAACCTCAACTCCAAAATGATGATACGAATCAGGTTTTATATGCAACGACCTTTATGGCTAGCGTGGTTGGAATATGGGAAATTTACCTTTTTTTTTTTTGCATCAGATTTTAATTGCGTATGCAGCTATCTAGCTATGGCACAATATCAGAGAAAAGTACAGAGAAGATGACTCAGTTTATAATAGGAGCACCCATGCCTCAGATTTCATTTGCAAGTACCACTGCGAAGATATGGTGGCTTTTTCTTCACCCCAAGTCAACCCTCATCCGTGAATACCCACCCAGGGGAACGTCTAAAAAACCCTGAGTTATCCAGACATGCCTCCGTCATCCATCAACTTTACTCCGCGCGAAATATAATCTGAGATGTCTCCTTCCCAAGTGGAGTAGGTGCCCAGGCTACTCAAACTATACCAGAGAACACCGCCAGGAGGCGGATCACAACACCTTCCATCGTTGGCTTGTTTTTATAGTGTCAGCTGCACTCTCGCAAGCGAAGTCTTGGCGCGCACAAAGCCCAATTCGAAAAACTCATTGCCAAAATTCGGGATCTCATGCCCTTCGAGGTTATATCCTTCCTTCGCATCATCTTGTCAACTTGTCCCGATCCCTCTCACATCCATCCCAAAGAACTGTTTCCCAGATTTGTGCGCCACGCTTTACTTCTTCCGGCGGGTTTAAATATCGGCGTGGGCGTGTATTTGGTGACCAGCTGAGGCCAGAGAAGGTCGAAGAGTGGTGTGGTCATTGGAATGAGGATGTACTTGGTCGTACTTGTAGACTCGATGAGACGAAGATAGGATTCAAAGTCGTTGGGAGCGAAATAATGTCGTGGATGAGTAATTTGGATTTTTGCCTCGTGGGCCAACTTCTTTGATATTGCGAAATTTGACTGAACTTGGCTCTGGGAGAATATTTCACTCCCAGGTTCGTAGAGGACACCGCGTATAGGTGTTCAGTCTTGCCCTCCGGGAAATTTACCTGTAGATAGATAAAGACGTTGTAGCCCTCTGATAGTTGGGACAAGTCTTCTACAATATTATATCGGAATCAATACTAGCCTCTCATTAGGCAATCTCATGATTTATTTCCAATGTCTGTGATAACAGACATACATATAAAATATTGACATCAAGTTTTAATGTCGATAAATCCTCCTCGATTGTGATATTCCTCATTTGTCACTTTTTGTGACGCGTTCAAGGCCATGTTCTATTCTATACCGGCAACTTTTTAACCTGCCACACTTTCCCGCTTGAATGACATGGTGGTGGGTTTCTTGATAGCGAGAAATTTGAAAATAATATCAAAATAACTCACAAACATTTACAGGACGCAGGAAGATTTCAGCAGCCCTGTGGTCGTTATCATAACATGTCAACAATGAGAAAACGAGTTTTTATCAAACTGTCTAGAGGTACAGAAATTTAGCTTCTTGTATTAGAATTGAAATATACTCTGTCAACCTCGCAAATAACCTAATAAGTATCGCCGTTTCGTGCTACTTCAATAACCCCCCCTTTTATACATTTGGAACACCCATCCTTCATACTATGCTGGGGTATTCTCCTAGGCTCCACGAAGAGCCCAACCGTAAATCTGTGCATGTGCCGAATTTGCGTCATCGTCCATTGATTCGTCAGACATCGAGTCACCATCTGATCTCGAAAAACCACTGGATTGTGATGAGCTCTGAGTGCTATCGATAGGTCTTACGTTTGGTTTCCCTTAGGCTGAATGGCGCCCCCAAATGCAGTTCCTCCATGTATCTTCCTCTTTGATTAGAACACCAAAAAATTCATTACCTCTATTGACGACGACAAAATAAGGGCCTGTTTCGCCTACCTTAGATGTTAGCTCTCAGGCTATAGGACGGAATAATTAAACCAACGCACCTCCATTGTAGATCTCGCCGCTTTCAAGAATGGGAAAAGCGTACTTGGGTTTCGAACGAGGTTTCGGTATACCCATGATTTTGATTGGATGTTGTGGCAAGACCATGTCCTCTTCGAGTGGTTCTGGCCGACCTCTTAACTCTTCAATCTTTTCTTCCACCTCTATGATTTTCGATTCGTGAAAAAATTTTCCGTCTCAGGTGTAACCACGATCAATTTCACGCGAGGAAAAAACGATGCTAGGGATTGAGAGAGCCAGTATTGAAGCGACGAAGTTTGGCTTGAAATAATGCATTTCGAGTGGATTTTTGCGATGGATGCTTAATTTGATGTGACAAAGATACTGTTAGATTGATTAAATACGGTATTCTCTTTCTGGTTATATATAGAGAACAAGGAGGGCGTCAATGATGTTGTCATTAAATCTGCTAACTGGTGTGAGATTAAGAATACAGTGTCAGACGAAGCTGAATCAAGAATAAACCGATAGTCTGGAGTTCAATTGACATTCATTTTGATTGCTCTTCAGTCGCGGAGAAGGGCAAATTAAATGGTTATTCATAGTACTTTTAGACTTCAATTCCCACCGCAATGTGGGTCTTGAAAGATAGAGGATCTGCTTTGAAATTTGGCTTAAGATTAGCCATGCCATAGTATCATGATTTAGTTTGTTCCCATAGATTACCTGCCAGGACGGAAGATCTATGATTTCAGATGGTGGTGATAATTAATCAGAATTGACGTATGGGTGATCGACTTATTTTAATAGAGTTCACATGATTCAAAAACGATGAATTTGGAGAAGAGAAGGTAAGGTAGGATGGCTCGGGCGTTTGTCATGAGCCATTTCAAGGTTAAATACATGACTATGAATAGCACGTGGAATCTTAGCTGCGAAAATGTCTAGACGTGTCTTAATGAAAAATAAATATCAGATTTAATTCGTTATCTTGTCGAGCAATAACAACTTTTCGACAACCTGCCTGAGCTGGCAAGTCTTTACCAGACTTTCAGATCGTAATTATTTGCCACTAAAGTCAAAATATCTTCTGACTTTATGGAGCTACTCACAGCTATTCATGAAAGAAATTTGGCATGAATCACAGTATGTTGATGTCGCTTTATTAAGGTCCAGAGCCAAAGTAAAGGCCTCATGTCTTACACTTGATACAGGACCGGTAGAGCCGGCAGGGATCACCATGTTATTTTCCACAGCCCACTCATGCCAACTGGATGAATCGCAACCAAGGGGGCAAGATTCAACACCTGTACGCGGTGTCCTCTACGAACCTGAGAGTGAAATATTCTCCCAGAGCCAAGTTCAGTCAAATTTCGTAATACCAAAGACGTTAGCCCATGAGGCTATGATTCAAATTACTCCAACATATCAATCTTTCACTCCTAAAGAGTCCGATTCTCAACTAAGCTTCATCAAGTCTACAGGTACGACATAGTACATCCTCATCCCAATGACCATACGACTCTTCGACTTTCTCAGGCCTTAGCCGGTCACCAAATATACGCCCACGCCGATATTTATACCCGACGGAGGAAGCAAAGCGTGATGCACAAATCCGGGAGATAGTTCTTTGGGATGGACGTGAGAGGGATCAGGACAAGTTTACAAGATCATGCAGAAGAGGGATACGTTTTTGATGGACGTGAAATTTCGAATTTTAGCAAGAGTTTTACGTATTGAGCTTTGTGCGCGCCAAAACTCCGCCTGCGAGAGTGCAGCTGACACTATAAAAACAAATCGATGATTGGAAGGTGTTGTGATCCGCCTCCTGGTGATGTTCTCTGGTATAATTTGAGCAGCCTGGGCACCTACACCACTTGGGGAGGAGACATCTCAGATTATATTTCGCCCGGAGAAAAGTTGATGGATGACGGAGGCATGTCTGCATAACTGAGGGTTTTTGAGACGTTCCCCTGGGTGGGTATTCACGGATGAGGGTTGACTAAGGGTGATGAAAAAGCCACCATAACTTCGAAGTGGTAATTGTAAATGAAGTCCGAGGCACAAGTGCTCTTCCTTTACTCTTAAAGAGAACGTGGGACACGGTTTATGGATTGTAAATGTTGACTAATGAGGTCTACCGCTACAGATGAAATCTATGTACTGCTAGGAAGGTCATGTGATGTGACTAGCTTAGTTTCCATGGATAGGTGAAATTCTACCCTTTGACATTTACGTTGAATCATATATTCTGTACTTGTCTTTGATATTCTGTCATAGCTAGATAGATGCATACGCAATTAAAATCTGATGCACAAAAACAAGAATCGTAACCAAAATTACAGCAGATTTTAATAGAAACTACAAACAAAAAAATCAAATCAAACCCCAAAAATAACAGATTCCTCCACATTAGACTCAAGCAACGCGACCCTCACACATTTTCTCGCCCATCACGCCTCCCAAATGACAACTTCCCCACTCTGCTGAGAGCTAAAGATGGGTTAGCAGGTACCCTTGTTTCAGCCGGTACTCTACTATGAGTTAGTGGTACCCAAAACGTGTCATAGACGTTGCTGTACCCTCAAGCTTCTTTTTGATACGTCAGAACTCCGAAGCCTGTTCCTTCTGCCATGGAGACGTCCTTCTTTGAGGCGACATTCGCCTCCTCTACTCTTTTAACTGCAAATTTTGCCCGGGATGCTTCTGGAAACCTCCTATGCTCGACTTGCCGGATCTGTTCCAGCCGCTCTTTGTTCACGGGGACGAAATTTTTGGGTTTGACTAGCCAGTCCCAAGAATCCAAGCGGTGAAGATTCCCAGTCCCGACATCTAGTGAGGGCGTTGCTATCTGATTAAGATTGCTTTGTTGATTAGCAGATCCGACAAGCCGAAGCGCGGGAGCAGCCTCGAGTGGCGTGGAAGCCGAGGCAGCGAAAACACTGCTGAACTTTGCGGCAATGCTGGAGCTTTGCAGTGACTCGAGACTCGTCGGAGAGGCGGAAACTCTTTCAAGGGACGGAGTCTCGGACAAAAAGGGCAGGCCAGTTTCTGTATGGCGCACCAGAATTCGCTAATTGACACTAAGAAGGTATATTTTGTCAAAGTTCCAATTATCCTCGATCGTTTTTTTTTTTTTAAATCATCTAATGTGTATTCAGCTATCTAGCCATGACACATGACCGGCGCTATGTATACATGTGGAATGACTCTTTTGACGTTAGAGACACTCATACTCTGGATTTTATTTGCAAATACCACTATGAGGTATGTTCGCTTACACAAACAGTCGACCCTCCTCCGTAAGTACATACCAAAGGCAATTTAAAAACCTCTGATTATCAAAGCATGCCTTCGTCATCCATGCATACCAGCGCCGCGAGAAAAGTGGTTGTGTTTTGCTGGATTTGAACCAACAATCTACTGTCTCGAGTGGGATATGTGTCGAGGCTATGCAGACTCTACTTGGCAGACCGGCCAAGAAGATGTATCACCGCACCATCCAACCATGGCAGTTTCTATAGTGTCGCCTGCACTCTCGCAGCCGAAGACTTGGCACGCACAAAGCTCAATTTGTAAAAACTCCTTTCCAAATTTCAAAATTTCACGCCCGTCGAGACTGTATCCATTCTTCGCATCATCTTATGAACTTGTCCTGATTCCTCCCACGTCCATCTCAAAGAACAGTCTCCCAGATTTGTGCGCCATGCTTTGATTCCTCCGTCGGGTATAAATATCGGCGTGGGCGTATATTTGGTGACCGGCTGAGGCCAGAGAAAGTCAACGAGAGGTGTGATCACTGGAATGAGGATGTACTAGGTCGCACTTGTAAACTTGATGAGGCTTAGGTAGGAATCGATTACGTTGGGAGTGAAAGATTGATATGTTGGAGTAATTTGAATCATTGCCTCGTGGGCCAACTTGCTCGTTATTGCGAAGCTTGACTGAACTTGGCTCTGGGAGAATATTCCACTCCCAGGTTCGTAGAGGACACCGCGTACAGGTATTCAGTCTTGCCTTCCTATCCTCGATCTTTCTAGGGCTGATAGATGCAATAATGTTCGCGATCCGAAAAACAATAAGGCCGGAGGCACCGTGGAGTTTGGTGATGGAGATTGCGTATACCCTGTGCTAGCTTTGTTTACTGCTGTTAACAGGAGATCTCGCACGGGCTATGTATTGGGATCAAAAGGAGTCTGGCACTTGTGTTTATGTGTTTATTTGTTCATTGTCCTATGAAGCCTATGACTATGTGTTGGAAATTCAGACTCTATCTGTTTGAAGTTTCCCTTTAATTGGATCAACTAAGATTCTCACAAATGACTCACGACCTAGATGATTGATATCTCCTATACTGAGCATGTTTGATGCTTGAGACTCGACTAGTGCATGGTATGGTCGGATACACGTGTAGGCTTTCATCCACCGACCATGACCCCATACTCATTTTGTATACTTACGTGCGATTCATTGTCATAGTTAGAGTATGGAAAGAATGATGGATGGTATCTAGTCTGGATTTGGTCTATCAAGATTACATGTATATAAGCTGTCTAGGAATCACCAAGACAGATAATCTAATCAATTCAATTTACCCAACCCATCTTTTATTTCTCCACGGTATATCACATCTTCTCTCGATTCATATCATCATTATTCTATTCCTAAAATCGCGCCCATATTCCTTGAGCTGCCTTACTCATCGAACTCATACCGATTTCACAACAATATGCGACAACCAACAGAATTCAAAATTCTGCGGCAAGATTTTCCAGTCGAGGTCAACGGTGTCCCATTGCGGATACGAATGGAAGGGGGCAGAGATGCCAACAACTTTGCCATCATCAAGGAGATAGAAGCGGCTTCAAAGGCACGGATTCCAGGCTTAGTCATTAGTCGAATAAGATGTTTACACGATGGGAAGGAACAATAGCGGTCAAAGAAAAATGGCCGCAGTCGTGGATCAATTGTGGCAAGCCTCCCATCGGAGGCAATGCAGACGGAAGTTGTCACGGTTTGACCGTTGTATGAGCTTAAGTGGATACCTAAGCGTAATACTTAGATTGTTAACAATAAGGTCGCACGGGGAGGAGAAGATGGAACTAGACGAAACGATAATACTAATCAGAACGCTAGATCACTGTTACAACTAAGTAACACCCAACGATACGTGGCTAGTTATCGAGTATGATGTCTGGAGGAAAGCCATCAATTAGTAGATACACGCAGCGGATCAGTCATTATAAGTACCTGTTAATTGTAGCTAGAGTTCTCTTCTCTCTTCATATAGTTTAATAAATCGACTTATTCATCACCAACTCGGTTTCCGTCATAGAAGTTGTCCGAAACGGCCTTGTTATGAACGCCATGCTCTACACTGCGCAGGTGTGGTCACCACGGTCCCAACCAAAGCATTGTTACAACTGCAGTCAGTGGGGACACATACAGGCGTCGTGTGCAAAGGCAGCTAGGTGCGGTGAGTGCGCTGGCGCTCACCAAACTCGGGACTGTCCGAGGAAAAGTGCTTCTTGTGCGAACTGCAGTAAGGAGCACTGTTAGTGGCAGAAAGCAGCGTGTCGGACCTACCAAGTCTATAAGGGAAGTGTGGAAAAGGCTCGGATGGAGCTGCTATGGAGAACGGCTGAAATATGGAATGAAAAACCAACAATGGCGCCAATACGAACAGGCGGAACGACTGATGATCAAGGTTTCACTTTGGTCACCAGTAAAAAGGCTGAAGGAATAAAAAGAGGCCCGGGACGACCACGCAAGGTAGTCGAAGCCCCAGCGGCACCAACCATCCCGACGACAGCAACACCATTGGGGCCAACTCTTCGAACACTTCGACGACCAACGCCGAGTGAGGAGGCGGCTTCTCTTTTCAATTTTCCATAATGTTAGTCTGACTGAAGGGGGAGTTAACGAATCCTGGGGAAAGTTTATAAAATTATGGTTGAAAGGAACGTCCTCAGCATTAAGCCGGGTCGGTTCAGAGAGGCAGGACATCAGGGTTTGTTTGATGAAAACTTTTTCCCTTTCCAAAGCGGCTTACCGTCTTCATGGTTCTGTATATAGATACCGCATAGGACGTTAAACGAGACTAATACAATTCAACACATAATGTAACCTTCATGCTTCTTGCACATCACTATTCTCTATAGTTTCTGTAATCTTCTTAGCTTATTATCCAATCGGAATGATATGCGTGTACTAAATGTGTCAGATTTAAACTAATAGAACAGACTCCTAGGTTTATAACTCGCTCACCCGTCCCCACATCGACTTGAATATTATTTCTTTGGCACAGTAATGTGACTAAACAAAGCCTGATATCTTCTCTAGAGAAGCGAAAAAACAACGATTGGACTGGCGCCTCTAATGCTCATAGATGCCCCCACATCTCAAAATTCAGCCCGCTTCTCGCAATACCACTGCCAGCTCTCACAACACCGGGCCTAGGTCTATCTCTCAAACCAGTAATAAGTCTAAATCTCTCTAGCCACCTTGAACTGAAGTATCTCGGCCAAAATTACTTGAAAAAAGCCGACGTAGCTCACCCAACTACCCACGCGCCCATTCCTTCACTCAACCAACTCAGGAAAGTGACTTTTTCCGATAATCGCCATTGAGAGTCTATGGAGATGCACATACTCTATCTTTACTTTATTGGATTTAGCTGCAAATTAATGACCAGCTAGGCCCGTCAAAACATTTCTATCACGGCGACAAGATAGAGTTACCGGGCGCATTTCGCCGTGGCCTGTAAACTGCTAAATCTAGGGCTAAGATTAGTGCTCGCTTTTGCGTGGATATAGTCGCTACTCGAACTTTTGATCACGCCTAAATCGTCAAAACACATATGGTTTTAATTGCCAATTTGTTGATGTTATGGGATAAACGGAATAAAAGTTGCAGATGCAAAAATTTACAGGAGGATATGGGAAAGTCGTATTTGTGATATGTTCATACGAGTCTATCTACGTCAAGTGAAAGATGTAATTGTCATGAAGAGAGAGAATACTCATCCTAATATACACCAACCTGACCATAATCATTTAACAATTATCTCCTTTGAATTCTTGGAACTACTCAATGTGATAATATTTTCCATACACACCTTTCGTTACACACAGTATAACAACACAATTTAATGAACAAAATCTGGTGGAAACTGATGCGCGCTTGATATTCATTCGAGCTATTGCAGTTTGGTGGAGAGAGCAGAAAGTTACATATTGCAGCTATTTGTAACTCTAGGTCCAAAATTTAGCAAGTAATTTGCTTGCTCTAACTATCGGTGCGATGAATAACTCGTCTTTAAGTCAACGATTGTTAAATAAGAGATGAGCGTCTACCTGTTGCTTGAGATTTCTTCCGCCTGGGAATGGAATTTATTTTGATAAACTGAGCTAAATTTCCATACTGGAATGGTTGGTTTTCATAGGAAATGGAGATATCCTGTGTTCTGAACTTATGGGGCCGCCATTTCATCTAGGTTCTTGACATAACCTTGTGTACTTTATGGGACTTGTACTACCTATGGATTTATGGGTGGCTTTGTGGCGTGAGCATACGGAATTTACTAGGAGGTTTCTGTCGGGAAATAGATCATATTTGGGCGTTATGGATCCCTCTATGTGCTATAGGTTATGGAAATTGATTAGGAAGTTGTGTTTGAGGTGTTAATGGTATCGTTAGGACTCGAACAGGCATCTGATATAAGCTCATTCGCGAGATGTTTGGGGTGTATTGAATTATTAGAAAGTATTTATTTTCTTTTTCGGTCTATGGAGATAGGAAGACTCAAAGAATCTTTCTACCTGTAGTCCGGGACAATCTATATCCCTTTCACGACATCTTCCCAGCAGTCATACTCCCACAGGTCTTTATTTGAGTACCAAGTAGAGGAGCCGTTATCCCGTCATTAATTTCCCCTGGCAAGCGAATGAAACGACAGTCATTTTCGAGTGAATAGCTATAGGGTCGAGTGTCAAAAATCGCTGGGTGCGAGACTCTCTTAATGCTGATATGAGGACTAAATTCCAACATATAGCAGCTACACTTCCGAGGCTTTCAAAAAGGCCGGCCAATCGGGCTCTGTAGACTTGCGAGTACCTAAGGAAATTCATACTCATAATTTCTAGGCTCCCTTCCACTCTTTCCCGTAGATCGTGATGAAAGGTCAGAAAAGTTTTGGCAGAGAGTGACTGTAGCCAAGGAGCCTAGCCAAGCATCCAAAAGTCGCTATGGACGCGGGGTTATTGTTGTAATTGTGCATCACGTGCAAGTATCTTAGCGTGCAGGCGTTCTTTCAGTACTGCGTCCAGTCTCAATGTAATATAGTTAATTATAACCCCTTGTAATTCACGACATTAGATACGTTCCTCTTCCTCAACATCCATCTCTTTATAATAGTTATCGAGTGACTCCTGTTGTTTAGAGCCCCCTGATAAGTAGACTTGGAAGTTGGATATGAAAAAGTCGATTTCGGCTAATGAGGGGTAGTCTGAATTTGTTGAGGGCGGAAGTATCTCCTGCTTCGCCTTCGCATGCTTTTTGTTTGCCCGCCGGTGGAAAGTATGTGTGTGATGAGGAATTTTCTGATTGTCGCTGTAGCGTTTGCTGTTGCAATATCTCTCCTCCTTCCTATCACCACAATGGTCGTCGTAGAGATTATCGAATGCGTATCTTTCAAGAAAGGGTAAACGGCTTGGCTCATAGTTGAAAAGGTGTAACACAATCTCAGCTCTGCAGTCATTAGATTGACAGCCGTTGGTTATTATGGAATATCGCTGATAGTTTTGTTTTCCTCATTACATCTAGAAGGTTCTAGCCACAATATTACTCCGTGCTATTACATTGGAATTTCATAATAATTGATCAGTCTGGAGCAGTACAATTGAGTGAAGCGTTAGGCAAGATCGTTTGGAGATGGCTTGGCGTAGAGACGAATTAGCGTCGAAGGATTAGGATTTGGATGTTTATATCGGAGAAACGAAGAAATGATTGACTGGTCATCTCCTTCATCATCTCACTTCTCTCTAAGGGGAAATATTCTCAACACCTGTCAGTGGTATCCCTTACGAACCTCCAGCTCTCACTGTAGAGTCTGCAGAGCCGAGATTGAGTAACAAAGTCCTCACTTCGACGAGGATTCCCAATCGCTTTCGCCGTCTGTATCGTCTTCATTCCCAAGCACATCTTCCTATCACCATTATCATGAAGCTAACCACGATCAGATCAGATGGTAGGGTCGGAGCCCTACTCATCACCAACCCTTGATCATGGAGGAAAAGCCATCCGATGAGTTCCCGGAGCGTGCCCAGCACCCGATACGCAGATAGTAGATTGGATCAAGTCGACCTCGACTGTTACAAAGAAGGGAGATGTAGATGAATACGCGCACCTCATGTGGTCCCGGTGTCTAGGCCTCGCCTGGCTGGGGCCGCAGGTTTTTTGAGACTTTTTCCCGCGCACGCAGTTTCCATTACTACAATTTTTGTTTTTTGGGTAGAAGGTTCCGCGGATAGACACTGAGATGAATGGCTATTCATCGAGGGGAATATATCAATGATCTTTCAAGAAACATGAGAGGCAAGGAGCAATGTACAAGGTGTGGCCTGGGTCAGAGAGGAGCCCAATGTGCTAGATAGTCTATGACTCAAGCAGTACAATAAACAACACACACCCACACGAGAGCAGTAGCTCTAGCATCTCTTATCATTTGGTGAAGTTAGCGCGTAAAGGTTACGACTCGTACAATGTATACGTAAATAATACGAAAAAACTGCTTTCTAAAATTTCGTGACTAAAGTGTCATTGTTTGTTCAATACAGATAATGTTAACCTTTAGAGCAGCAGATCGGTTATTGTGTAGCAACTTAAGCACAAAAGATGGGCTCTAAATTTCGGAATACTCGAGTAGTATTTACATTACAAGCTTTCCGTAGCAGTAATAACAATTGGTGGTTAACATATATCTTCATTCTTCTTGACTTCTGACTAAAGAAAACACGTAAATACAGCAGTTGTCCCTCTCCCCTAACGCGATTCCTAAACAGGTAACTCATTACTCATCAACATATATATATTATTCATTTTTCCTGTTTTGGCGCCTTGAGGTCCATGCAGGTTTTATGGGAAGATATGTATTGAAGTAGGATGATTCATTTTGACATTTAGAACACTCACACTTAGATTTCATTTGCAGATACCACTCGAGGTTAACTCTTACGGCGTATAACCTCTTCCGTGCATACCCACCACAGGGAAAAGCGTGAAAACCCTATGGTTGTCCGAGTCTGCTTTTATCATCCCAAAAGTACAATATAATCGAGAGAGAGGGTGATCTGTGGGATTTACCGAATTCGAACCAGTTATCTCCTGTCCTAAATGGGATAGGTGTTCAAGCTACCCAGATTCTACCTGAAAGAACGTCCGGAACAGTGTACCAGTGCCCCATCGAACCCATCCGACCAGATAGTAACCAAGTCTGCACACATTAGTTCATAGCTCCCAACTCACACGATTGTTCTCCTTTCACATCGCTGGTCGCCCATATTTGTCCATCAAGATATCTTCCACATGCTCATAGTCATAACAAGATCCCTGTTAGAGCCCTAACGGCATCCTGAGCACTGCAATTACATAGCACAAATCACAATGCCCAAATATGATCCTTTTACCGACAATTTGCTCTGTTGGGTCTATGCAGGCGCCAACACCTCGGGCTGTTTATTTAGACCGGGCTAAGCAGTACGTGAGGAGTTCAAGTGCTGTGCGCCGGCACGATGTTAAATATTATAAATAAATACACAGACTGTTAGAATTTAGAATAATTGGGGCTCTCAAGTAGACCACGTTGTTGATACACACCTGACTACAAATTCTGTACTTAGTTTCACTTTGGTAGTTACTTGAATCAACGAGCTCTACAACCTTAATGACTGAGAGTTTATTGTTTCCTTACTACAGACAAGTATTATTGCAATGAAAAAAATAGAATTGTATAAAATTCCCAAGAGTATAGAATTTATACACAAGACACAAACTAAGGGTTAGGAATAATTTTTGGTAATTACTACTCAGAATTCCTTCATAGTGATTCCTCGATTAGCAAGGTTAGACATCAAACAACTTATATTGAAAGGTCCATAAGACTAAACTACTCCTCGTACTTTCCAACTACAATGGCAGTCTCCTTTCCCTCCAACCACTGTTTTAGAGTTTCATAGACGGTAAAAGTCACTGCTTGACCTGGTGCTACACGCATGATTCTTGGCGTTATCCCCTTGTAGAATGAACGAAAGCCTTCACTTAGCCACATCTCGCCTGCAATAGATCTGATATGGTACAAGGCACTCTGACCTGCTTCTGCTGGACTCTTCTGGAGGCGTGTTTTAATTGTATCAATTGGTGCATTAGAGAGGGGACCGAGGGCGCCAGAAATAAATCCAATAAGTGTCGTTTGGTAAGATGGAAGAGTATTGTTGTTAGTTGAATGAAGAGAGCCTGGCATAGAATTATTTTGGTGAACTTGTAAAAGAGCCTTTAAGTAACTATAAGCTGTAAAATTGACAGCTTGATTGGAGCCTTGGCGTATTGCAGTCAGGGTCACACCACGATAAAGACTAAAGAACCCTTCTTCTTTAACTACCTTATACAGCGCATGAGCAGCGTTGCGGTACTTTGGAACGTCAAGTGGATCGGCCATACTATGGTTCTGAGCCTGCAATCGAATTTTCAAGACTTCCATTGGCGTTACAATGGCCACTGCTTCAGTTACACCAGCCAATAGACCAGCTAGAAATAGATTTAGCTATTTTAAATTTAAGAAATACGAAAAAAAGCTTATCTAACCGAAAAATATTGCCCGCCCAGAGGTAATACTAGTATTTTTATCTCTGAGCCGTAGAGTACAAGCCTCAAAACTCGTGAATCGTATTGCCATCTTGGGTACAATACCAGTTACTACAGCTCCTAGACCTTTATAGAGTCCGAGTGCTGTTTCTCGCTTTATAATTTCAACGCCGGTGTTGATAAAGCCGCTTTTATTTACGTGAGAAGCGCGAGATCGACGAGAAAGTTGCATGCGCACTTTTATGGTGTCTAAAATTTTCTTAGTAACTTTTAGGTCAATATTATGATTGATAATGTTATAAATGAACGATAGATATTACCAAGAGGGTGGCATACGAGTGCTTCCACCATACCAGCAGCACCGCCAGCAATTAAATTTGTTGCTACCGAGGTAGACTTTTTTTGAGGGCGATCATTGATAGTGCTGACTGTCATTTTGGTTTTGATTTCGTGTAAATTTATGAAGGCTATGATTTGGCTTCAAGTTTCATATTTTACTGTATCGACCTGATGTTGTCAAGTTCAAAATCCTTGACTTATGACCTAATTCACAAAATTTTCGATCAATCTTAGAGATATACTTTGAGTCTAGGCATAATTATTCAGTAACTTCCTCTAACCAACCAGAAATCTAATTTTCCCTGTAAATAACTTCTATAGAAAAGAGGTTTATAACGTCATAACCATCGACTAAATTAGAGACTTTCTATTACTTACAATATAGTGTTTAATGATTAATTAACAGACATCCTCGGTGCTTTCTTTTTTTACTTTGTATTATGAGTAGTACATTTGAAGCAAGTGAGAAATGGTTGAATTTTTGAATTTTTGAAGTTTGTATGTGAGATTCAGTTCAGTAGATCCGGTTCTCCTCTCTTCTCTTGCTAACACATCTTATTCTTTTTCTCTGCAAAAGGCTAGATTTATAAGTTGTTCGGACTCTTTAGCTTGTGATAGTGCGGGGTGCTGATATTGGGAAGGAATGCTCGAGTGCAAGCGAAGCTCCTATTGGCCTAGCCAACTGGTAAGCTGGGTGCGAAGTAAAATCGATCCATATATATGAAATATCAGTAGGATATTAGGTAGTAGGTCTCTTGAAGTATTTCCCCGCATAAAATTTATTTCCATTCTATTGATTTGAAAATATAGATATAGACTGTGTGAGTGGAATAAATATGGCTTGTTAGTAGTTGCTTCTCAGGCGTTGGTTTCGGCAGCATAAGAGAGACAGGGGATTTTGTTATGTTAATTTTTTGACTTTCTAGTTTTGTTGTTTTTTGGATTGCTCAAGTAAAATTATTTATAAAGCTTGCTGTGTTTCTTCAATCTTTTTGCTACACATGTGCACTTGACTGTGTATATTATGCCTCGCAGCATGCACCTTGAGGATGAGAGAGTTCGACATGTGCAAGTACTCGTTAATTTTTGATTTCACATGCAGCTTTTGTTTCACTCGGATTTGTGTAATATAACTTTGACCAATTATAGTTTTAAAATTTATCAGCTTCTCATCAGTACGGCTAACCGATATGAGGTCATGTGCCAGCCACTCCAGTCGAGAGGAGCTAATGGACGTATCGACACTAATAAGGCGACAATCAACCGAGATTTCGCTCTCAGTCAAATTTTCGACAAAACTTCTCCTTTTCGCCAAAAGATCTGCCTGATTCTTGACTGATGAAGTTTATATTTCTAACGGTAACAAAGTCTAACCATGTCTGTGATTGGTCGAGAATGGTAAGCAACTGAATGATACCCAGTGCTTCGACCTGTGAATATTCTAACAAGCTGGATATAAGTGTACCTGAAATATCTTGTCGGTGAAGAATTATATTTGGGCGAAATGAATTGTTCTACATTATCGCGGTTTTCAGGATGTCGTTAGATCTCTGACATGGGTCTGACTTAGCTCATTAGCGAGGCGCTTGGAGAAAAGTAGGGTGAGGTGGGTGTGTATTGTTTATTGTACTGCTTGAGTCATAGACTATCTAGCACATTGGGCTCCTCTCTGACCCAGGCCACACCTTGTACATTGCTCCTTGCCTCTCATGTTTCTTGAAAGATCATTGATATATTCCCCTCGATGAATAGCCATTCATCTCAGTGTCTATCCGCGGAACCTTCTACCCAAAAAACAAAAATTGTAGTAATGGAAACTGCGTGCGCGGGAAAAAGTCTCAAAAAACCTGCGGCCCCAGCCAGGCGAGGCCTAGACACCGGGACCACATGAGGTGCGCGTATTCATCTACATCTCCCTTCTTTGTAACAGTCGAGGTCGACTTGATCCAATCTACTATCTGCGTATCGGGTGCTGGGCACGCTCCGGGAACTCATCGGATGGCTTTTCCTCCATGATCAAGGGTTGGTGATGAGTAGGGCTCCGACCCTACCATCTGATCTGATCGTGGTTAGCTTCATGATAATGGTGATAGGAAGATGTGCTTGGGAATGAAGACGATACAGACGGCGAAAGCGATTGGGAATCCTCGTCGAAGTGAGGACTTTGTTACTCAATCTCGGCTCTGCAGACTCTACAGTGAGAGCTGGAGGTTCGTAAGGGATACCACTGACAGGTGTTGAGAATATTTCCCCTTAGAGAGAAGTGAGATGATGAAGGAGATGACCAGTCAATCATTTCTTCGTTTCTCCGATATAAACATCCAAATCCTAATCCTTCGACGCTAATTCGTCTCTACGCCAAGCCATCTCCAAACGATCTTGCCTAACGCTTCACTCAATTGTACTGCTCCAGACTGATCAATTATTATGAAATTCCAATGTAATAGCACGGAGTAATATTGTGGCTAGAACCTTCTAGATGTAATGAGGAAAACAAAACTATCAGCGATATTCCATAATAACCAACGGCTGTCAATCTAATGACTGCAGAGCTGAGATTGTGTTACACCTTTTCAACTATGAGCCAAGCCGTTTACCCTTTCTTGAAAGATACGCATTCGATAATCTCTACGACGACCATTGTGGTGATAGGAAGGAGGAGAGATATTGCAACAGCAAACGCTACAGCGACAATCAGAAAATTCCTCATCACACACATACTTTCCACCGGCGGGCAAACAAAAAGCATGCGAAGGCGAAGCAGGAGATACTTCCGCCCTCAACAAATTCAGACTACCCCTCATTAGCCGAAATCGACTTTTTCATATCCAACTTCCAAGTCTACTTATCAGGGGGCTCTAAACAACAGGAGTCACTCGATAACTATTATAAAGAGATGGATGTTGAGGAAGAGGAACGTATCTAATGTCGTGAATTACAAGGGGTTATAATTAACTATATTACATTGAGACTGGACGCAGTACTGAAAGAACGCCTGCACGCTAAGATACTTGCACGTGATGCACAATTACAACAATAACCCCGCGTCCATAGCGACTTTTGGATGCTTGGCTAGGCTCCTTGGCTACAGTCACTCTCTGCCAAAACTTTTCTGACCTTTCATCACGATCTACGGGAAAGAGTGGAAGGGAGCCTAGAAATTATGAGTATGAATTTCCTTAGGTACTCGCAAGTCTACAGAGCCCGATTGGCCGGCCTTTTTGAAAGCCTCGGAAGTGTAGCTGCTATATGTTGGAATTTAGTCCTCATATCAGCATTAAGAGAGTCTCGCACCCAGCGATTTTTGACACTCGACCCTATAGCTATTCACTCGAAAATGACTGTCGTTTCATTCGCTTGCCAGGGGAAATTAATGACGGGATAACGGCTCCTCTACTTGGTACTCAAATAAAGACCTGTGGGAGTATGACTGCTGGGAAGATGTCGTGAAAGGGATATAGATTGTCCCGGACTACAGGTAGAAAGATTCTTTGAGTCTTCCTATCTCCATAGACCGAAAAAGAAAATAAATACTTTCTAATAATTCAATACACCCCAAACATCTCGCGAATGAGCTTATATCAGATGCCTGTTCGAGTCCTAACGATACCATTAACACCTCAAACACAACTTCCTAATCAATTTCCATAACCTATAGCACATAGAGGGATCCATAACGCCCAAATATGATCTATTTCCCGACAGAAACCTCCTAGTAAATTCCGTATGCTCACGCCACAAAGCCACCCATAAATCCATAGGTAGTACAAGTCCCATAAAGTACACAAGGTTATGTCAAGAACCTAGATGAAATGGCGGCCCCATAAGTTCAGAACACAGGATATCTCCATTTCCTATGAAAACCAACCATTCCAGTATGGAAATTTAGCTCAGTTTATCAAAATAAATTCCATTCCCAGGCGGAAGAAATCTCAAGCAACAGGTAGACGCTCATCTCTTATTTAACAATCGTTGACTTAAAGACGAGTTATTCATCGCACCGATAGTTAGAGCAAGCAAATTACTTGCTAAATTTTGGACCTAGAGTTACAAATAGCTGCAATATGTAACTTTCTGCTCTCTCCACCAAACTGCAATAGCTCGAATGAATATCAAGCGCGCATCAGTTTCCACCAGATTTTGTTCATTAAATTGTGTTGTTATACTGTGTGTAACGAAAGGTGTGTATGGAAAATATTATCACATTGAGTAGTTCCAAGAATTCAAAGGAGATAATTGTTAAATGATTATGGTCAGGTTGGTGTATATTAGGATGAGTATTCTCTCTCTTCATGACAATTACATCTTTCACTTGACGTAGATAGACTCGTATGAACATATCACAAATACGACTTTCCCATATCCTCCTGTAAATTTTTGCATCTGCAACTTTTATTCCGTTTATCCCATAACATCAACAAATTGGCAATTAAAACCATATGTGTTTTGACGATTTAGGCGTGATCAAAAGTTCGAGTAGCGACTATATCCACGCAAAAGCGAGCACTAATCTTAGCCCTAGATTTAGCAGTTTACAGGCCACGGCGAAATGCGCCCGGTAACTCTATCTTGTCGCCGTGATAGAAATGTTTTGACGGGCCTAGCTGGTCATTAATTTGCAGCTAAATCCAATAAAGTAAAGATAGAGTATGTGCATCTCCATAGACTCTCAATGGCGATTATCGGAAAAAGTCACTTTCCTGAGTTGGTTGAGTGAAGGAATGGGCGCGTGGGTAGTTGGGTGAGCTACGTCGGCTTTTTTCAAGTAATTTTGGCCGAGATACTTCAGTTCAAGGTGGCTAGAGAGATTTAGACTTATTACTGGTTTGAGAGATAGACCTAGGCCCGGTGTTGTGAGAGCTGGCAGTGGTATTGCGAGAAGCGGGCTGAATTTTGAGATGTGGGGGCATCTATGAGCATTAGAGGCGCCAGTCCAATCGTTGTTTTTTCGCTTCTCTAGAGAAGATATCAGGCTTTGTTTAGTCACATTACTGTGCCAAAGAAATAATATTCAAGTCGATGTGGGGACGGGTGAGCGAGTTATAAACCTAGGAGTCTGTTCTATTAGTTTAAATCTGACACATTTAGTACACGCATATCATTCCGATTGGATAATAAGCTAAGAAGATTACAGAAACTATAGAGAATAGTGATGTGCAAGAAGCATGAAGGTTACATTATGTGTTGAATTGTATTAGTCTCGTTTAACGTCCTATGCGGTATCTATATACAGAACCATGAAGACGGTAAGCCGCTTTGGAAAGGGAAAAAGTTTTCATCAAACAAACCCTGATGTCCTGCCTCTCTGAACCGACCCGGCTTAATGCTGAGGACGTTCCTTTCAACCATAATTTTATAAACTTTCCCCAGGATTCGTTAACTCCCCCTTCAGTCAGACTAACATTATGGAAAATTGAAAAGAGAAGCCGCCTCCTCACTCGGCGTTGGTCGTCGAAGTGTTCGAAGAGTTGGCCCCAATGGTGTTGCTGTCGTCGGGATGGTTGGTGCCGCTGGGGCTTCGACTACCTTGCGTGGTCGTCCCGGGCCTCTTTTTATTCCTTCAGCCTTTTTACTGGTGACCAAAGTGAAACCTTGATCATCAGTCGTTCCGCCTGTTCGTATTGGCGCCATTGTTGGTTTTTCATTCCATATTTCAGCCGTTCTCCATAGCAGCTCCATCCGAGCCTTTTCCACACTTCCCTTATAGACTTGGTAGGTCCGACACGCTGCTTTCTGCCACTAACAGTGCTCCTTACTGCAGTTCGCACAAGAAGCACTTTTCCTCGGACAGTCCCGAGTTTGGTGAGCGCCAGCGCACTCACCGCACCTAGCTGCCTTTGCACACGACGCCTGTATGTGTCCCCACTGACTGCAGTTGTAACAATGCTTTGGTTGGGACCGTGGTGACCACACCTGCGCAGTGTAGAGCATGGCGTTCATAACAAGGCCGTTTCGGACAACTTCTATGACGGAAACCGAGTTGGTGATGAATAAGTCGATTTATTAAACTATATGAAGAGAGAAGAGAACTCTAGCTACAATTAACAGGTACTTATAATGACTGATCCGCTGCGTGTATCTACTAATTGATGGCTTTCCTCCAGACATCATACTCGATAACTAGCCACGTATCGTTGGGTGTTACTTAGTTGTAACAGTGATCTAGCGTTCTGATTAGTATTATCGTTTCGTCTAGTTCCATCTTCTCCTCCCCGTGCGACCTTATTGTTAACAATCTAAGTATTACGCTTAGGTATCCACTTAAGCTCATACAACGGTCAAACCGTGACAACTTCCGTCTGCATTGCCTCCGATGGGAGGCTTGCCACAATTGATCCACGACTGCGGCCATTTTTCTTTGACCGCTATTGTTCCTTCCCATCGTGTAAACATCTTATTCGACTAATGACTAAGCCTGGAATCCGTGCCTTTGAAGCCGCTTCTATCTCCTTGATGATGGCAAAGTTGTTGGCATCTCTGCCCCCTTCCATTCGTATCCGCAATGGGACACCGTTGACCTCGACTGGAAAATCTTGCCGCAGAATTTTGAATTCTGTTGGTTGTCGCATATTGTTGTGAAATCGGTATGAGTTCGATGAGTAAGGCAGCTCAAGGAATATGGGCGCGATTTTAGGAATAGAATAATGATGATATGAATCGAGAGAAGATGTGATATACCGTGGAGAAATAAAAGATGGGTTGGGTAAATTGAATTGATTAGATTATCTGTCTTGGTGATTCCTAGACAGCTTATATACATGTAATCTTGATAGACCAAATCCAGACTAGATACCATCCATCATTCTTTCCATACTCTAACTATGACAATGAATCGCACGTAAGTATACAAAATGAGTATGGGGTCATGGTCGGTGGATGAAAGCCTACACGTGTATCCGACCATACCATGCACTAGTCGAGTCTCAAGCATCAAACATGCTCAGTATAGGAGATATCAATCATCTAGGTCGTGAGTCATTTGTGAGAATCTTAGTTGATCCAATTAAAGGGAAACTTCAAACAGATAGAGTCTGAATTTCCAACACATAGTCATAGGCTTCATAGGACAATGAACAAATAAACACATAAACACAAGTGCCAGACTCCTTTTGATCCCAATACATAGCCCGTGCGAGATCTCCTGTTAACAGCAGTAAACAAAGCTAGCACAGGGTATACGCAATCTCCATCACCAAACTCCACGGTGCCTCCGGCCTTATTGTTTTTCGGATCGCGAACATTATTGCATCTATCAGCCCTAGAAAGATCGAGGATAGGAAGGCAAGACTGAATACCTGTACGCGGTGTCCTCTACGAACCTGGGAGTGGAATATTCTCCCAGAGCCAAGTTCAGTCAAGCTTCGCAATAACGAGCAAGTTGGCCCACGAGGCAATGATTCAAATTACTCCAACATATCAATCTTTCACTCCCAACGTAATCGATTCCTACCTAAGCCTCATCAAGTTTACAAGTGCGACCTAGTACATCCTCATTCCAGTGATCACACCTCTCGTTGACTTTCTCTGGCCTCAGCCGGTCACCAAATATACGCCCACGCCGATATTTATACCCGACGGAGGAATCAAAGCATGGCGCACAAATCTGGGAGACTGTTCTTTGAGATGGACGTGGGAGGAATCAGGACAAGTTCATAAGATGATGCGAAGAATGGATACAGTCTCGACGGGCGTGAAATTTTGAAATTTGGAAAGGAGTTTTTACAAATTGAGCTTTGTGCGTGCCAAGTCTTCGGCTGCGAGAGTGCAGGCGACACTATAGAAACTGCCATGGTTGGATGGTGCGGTGATACATCTTCTTGGCCGGTCTGCCAAGTAGAGTCTGCATAGCCTCGACACATATCCCACTCGAGACAGTAGATTGTTGGTTCAAATCCAGCAAAACACAACCACTTTTCTCGCGGCGCTGGTATGCATGGATGACGAAGGCATGCTTTGATAATCAGAGGTTTTTAAATTGCCTTTGGTATGTACTTACGGAGGAGGGTCGACTGTTTGTGTAAGCGAACATACCTCATAGTGGTATTTGCAAATAAAATCCAGAGTATGAGTGTCTCTAACGTCAAAAGAGTCATTCCACATGTATACATAGCGCCGGTCATGTGTCATGGCTAGATAGCTGAATACACATTAGATGATTTAAAAAAAAAAAAACGATCGAGGATAATTGGAACTTTGACAAAATATACCTTCTTAGTGTCAATTAGCGAATTCTGGTGCGCCATACAGAAACTGGCCTGCCCTTTTTGTCCGAGACTCCGTCCCTTGAAAGAGTTTCCGCCTCTCCGACGAGTCTCGAGTCACTGCAAAGCTCCAGCATTGCCGCAAAGTTCAGCAGTGTTTTCGCTGCCTCGGCTTCCACGCCACTCGAGGCTGCTCCCGCGCTTCGGCTTGTCGGATCTGCTAATCAACAAAGCAATCTTAATCAGATAGCAACGCCCTCACTAGATGTCGGGACTGGGAATCTTCACCGCTTGGATTCTTGGGACTGGCTAGTCAAACCCAAAAATTTCGTCCCCGTGAACAAAGAGCGGCTGGAACAGATCCGGCAAGTCGAGCATAGGAGGTTTCCAGAAGCATCCCGGGCAAAATTTGCAGTTAAAAGAGTAGAGGAGGCGAATGTCGCCTCAAAGAAGGACGTCTCCATGGCAGAAGGAACAGGCTTCGGAGTTCTGACGTATCAAAAAGAAGCTTGAGGGTACAGCAACGTCTATGACACGTTTTGGGTACCACTAACTCATAGTAGAGTACCGGCTGAAACAAGGGTACCTGCTAACCCATCTTTAGCTCTCAGCAGAGTGGGGAAGTTGTCATTTGGGAGGCGTGATGGGCGAGAAAATGTGTGAGGGTCGCGTTGCTTGAGTCTAATGTGGAGGAATCTGTTATTTTTGGGGTTTGATTTGATTTTTTTGTTTGTAGTTTCTATTAAAATCTGCTGTAATTTTGGTTACGATTCTTGTTTTTGTGCATCAGATTTTAATTGCGTATGCATCTATCTAGCTATGACAGAATATCAAAGACAAGTACAGAATATATGATTCAACGTAAATGTCAAAGGGTAGAATTTCACCTATCCATGGAAACTAAGCTAGTCACATCACATGACCTTCCTAGCAGTACATAGATTTCATCTGTAGCGGTAGACCTCATTAGTCAACATTTACAATCCATAAACCGTGTCCCACGTTCTCTTTAAGAGTAAAGGAAGAGCACTTGTGCCTCGGACTTCATTTACAATTACCACTTCGAAGTTATGGTGGCTTTTTCATCACCCTTAGTCAACCCTCATCCGTGAATACCCACCCAGGGGAACGTCTCAAAAACCCTCAGTTATGCAGACATGCCTCCGTCATCCATCAACTTTTCTCCGGGCGAAATATAATCTGAGATGTCTCCTCCCCAAGTGGTGTAGGTGCCCAGGCTGCTCAAATTATACCAGAGAACATCACCAGGAGGCGGATCACAACACCTTCCAATCATCGATTTGTTTTTATAGTGTCAGCTGCACTCTCGCAGGCGGAGTTTTGGCGCGCACAAAGCTCAATACGTAAAACTCTTGCTAAAATTCGAAATTTCACGTCCATCAAAAACGTATCCCTCTTCTGCATGATCTTGTAAACTTGTCCTGATCCCTCTCACGTCCATCCCAAAGAACTATCTCCCGGATTTGTGCATCACGCTTTGCTTCCTCCGTCGGGTATAAATATCGGCGTGGGCGTATATTTGGTGACCGGCTAAGGCCTGAGAAAGTCGAAGAGTCGTATGGTCATTGGGATGAGGATGTACTATGTCGTACCTGTAGACTTGATGAAGCTTAGTTGAGAATCGGACTCTTTAGGAGTGAAAGATTGATATGTTGGAGTAATTTGAATCATAGCCTCATGGGCTAACGTCTTTGGTATTACGAAATTTGACTGAACTTGGCTCTGGGAGAATATTTCACTCTCAGGTTCGTAGAGGACACCGCGTACAGGTGTTGAATCTTGCCCCCTTGGTTGCGATTCATCCAGTTGGCATGAGTGGGCTGTGGAAAATAACATGGTGATCCCTGCCGGCTCTACCGGTCCTGTATCAAGTGTAAGACATGAGGCCTTTACTTTGGCTCTGGACCTTAATAAAGCGACATCAACATACTGTGATTCATGCCAAATTTCTTTCATGAATAGCTGTGAGTAGCTCCATAAAGTCAGAAGATATTTTGACTTTAGTGGCAAATAATTACGATCTGAAAGTCTGGTAAAGACTTGCCAGCTCAGGCAGGTTGTCGAAAAGTTGTTATTGCTCGACAAGATAACGAATTAAATCTGATATTTATTTTTCATTAAGACACGTCTAGACATTTTCGCAGCTAAGATTCCACGTGCTATTCATAGTCATGTATTTAACCTTGAAATGGCTCATGACAAACGCCCGAGCCATCCTACCTTACCTTCTCTTCTCCAAATTCATCGTTTTTGAATCATGTGAACTCTATTAAAATAAGTCGATCACCCATACGTCAATTCTGATTAATTATCACCACCATCTGAAATCATAGATCTTCCGTCCTGGCAGGTAATCTATGGGAACAAACTAAATCATGATACTATGGCATGGCTAATCTTAAGCCAAATTTCAAAGCAGATCCTCTATCTTTCAAGACCCACATTGCGGTGGGAATTGAAGTCTAAAAGTACTATGAATAACCATTTAATTTGCCCTTCTCCGCGACTGAAGAGCAATCAAAATGAATGTCAATTGAACTCCAGACTATCGGTTTATTCTTGATTCAGCTTCGTCTGACACTGTATTCTTAATCTCACACCAGTTAGCAGATTTAATGACAACATCATTGACGCCCTCCTTGTTCTCTATATATAACCAGAAAGAGAATACCGTATTTAATCAATCTAACAGTATCTTTGTCACATCAAATTAAGCATCCATCGCAAAAATCCACTCGAAATGCATTATTTCAAGCCAAACTTCGTCGCTTCAATACTGGCTCTCTCAATCCCTAGCATCGTTTTTTCCTCGCGTGAAATTGATCGTGGTTACACCTGAGACGGAAAATTTTTTCACGAATCGAAAATCATAGAGGTGGAAGAAAAGATTGAAGAGTTAAGAGGTCGGCCAGAACCACTCGAAGAGGACATGGTCTTCCCACAACATCCAATCAAAATCATGGGTATACCGAAACCTCGTTCGAAACCCAAGTACGCTTTTCCCATTCTTGAAAGCGGCGAGATCTACAATGGAGGTGTGTTGGTCTAATCTTTCCGTCCCGTAATCTGGGAGCTGACATGCAGGGTAGGCGAAACAGGCCCTTATTTTGTCGTCGTCAATAGAGATAATGTACTTTTTGGTGTTCTAATCAAAGAGGAAGATACATGGAGGAACTGCATTTGGGGGCGCCATTCAGCCTAAGGGAAACCAAACGTAAGACCTATCGATAGCACTCAGAGCTCATCACAATCCAGTGGTTTTTCGAGATCAGATGGTGACTCGATGTCTGACGAATCAATGGACGATGACGCAGATTCGGCACATGCACAGATTTACGGTTGGGCTCTTCGTGGAGCCTAGGAGAATACCTTAGCATAATATGAAGGATGGGTGTTCCAAAGGTATAAAAGGGGAGTTATTGAAGTAGCACAAAATACCGATACTT
This sequence comes from Blumeria graminis f. sp. triticale, assembly GCA_905067625.1. Lineage (NCBI taxonomy): Eukaryota > Fungi > Ascomycota > Leotiomycetes > Helotiales > Erysiphaceae > Blumeria > Blumeria graminis. The sequence goes on from LR898478.1 coordinate 1,229,472, forward strand.
ATTAGGTTATTTGCGAGGTTGACAGAGTATATTTCAATTCTAATACAAGAAGCTAAATTTCTGTACCTCTAGACAGTTTGATAAAAACTCGTTTTCTCATTGTTGACATGTTATGATAACGACCACAGGGCTGCTGAAATCTTCCTGCGTCCTGTAAATGTTTGTGAGTTATTTTGATATTATTTTCAAATTTCTCGCTATCAAGAAACCCACCACCATGTCATTCAAGCGGGAAAGTGTGGCAGCTTAAAAAATTGTTGGTATAGAATAGAACATGGCCTTGAACGCGTCACAAAAGTGACAAATGAGGAATATCACAATCGAGGAGGATTTATCGACATTAAAACTTGTTGTCGATATTTTATATGTATGTCTGTTATCACAGACATTGGAAATAAATCATGAGATTGCTTAATGAGAGGCTTGTATTGATTCCGATATAATATTGTAGAAGACTTGTCCCAACTATCAGAGGGCTACAACGTCTTTATCTATCTACAGGTAAATTTCCCATATTCCAACCACGCTAGCCATAAAGGACGTCGCATATAAAACCTGATTCGTATCATCATTTTGGAGTTGAGGTTTACCGTGCATATGCTACTCGAGTCGCATGTCTGACTACTATGCGACGCGCTTAGGTATCAATCCAACAACCCACACCAAAACCGAAACTACTCACAACCCTGATGATGATCCCATGAATAATTGTAATAGTAGCCTGCAACATATCACAATTGGGCTAGACATCGTTGACCAGGACCTAATCCTAACAAGGATACTGTCACGGCTCGAGTGTCTTTGCTGGACAAATCAAATATACGAGGGTAGTTTCTAATTTTCTCAATAGCTAACTATCAAAGCCTTACTTCAACTATTTATAAATTTATGAAGATATCTAAAATACTCGTTCTTGGTTGATATCTGCTACTCTCACACTCCACTTATAGTAGTTCGAAGTCTTGATACTAATTACTAGAATATTCGAGCTGCAGCTGAACTGGTCTGGATTAAAGCTCGATTTTGATTTTAATTGAATTTAACGTCCCGCCTATCTATAGCTCGTGACTACTGTCACGTACTGGACGGCCCAGTCCCTACAGAAGTACCCGACGCTCTAGCACGCACTAAAAAACTTAGAAATTACAATAGCATCCGACCAGCTGTCTGCCACCATATACCGCGCTCCTGGAGCAGACCTTATGCCGCTACTGTCATGGGCTCCATCTGGGCCTATTGTTATCGGCGGAGACTTTAATGCTGTTCACACCGACTGGCAGCCAATGGCTACTAGGCTTCACGGCGACGGCCAGGTGCTTACCGAGTGGATGTTCGAGCACGGTATGGACCTATCTTCCACACCTGGCGTCCCGACACACGACTTTGGAAACACACACGACCTGGTCTGGTCTAACGCTGGTGCCCTTGCAGATGTCTCGACACAGCTTGACTCAACATTGGACCACAGAACGCTTGCAGGAGACGTTCCCCGCCCGAACTCGAAATCCATAGCGGCTATCAAAACTGGTCAACCGGTACGAGTGACACACGACGCCCTTAAAGACTTCGCCAAGGTACTAGATAGGTGGGCCCATGGAATAGGGATGCAGCCTATGGTCTCAACAAGTGCGGTGGACAACCTTGCGGATAAACAGGTTCAAACCATCAGCGATGCTATCAGGGCTACCGGAAGACGCGGGAGTACGAAGAAGGATAGGACGGCACCTTGGTGGACGTTGGAGTGCTCACAGGTCAAACGCGAATATAGGATATTCAGGGATGAGGAGAGTAGAAAGGATTTCCGTCGCATAGTCAGAAGTGCGAAACGCCAATACTGGCGGCGAAAGTTCTCGGAAGCGACAACAGACATCGACATGTATCGGATGGCACGCTGGGCAAAGCCGCAACCTAAATCTGCTGCTCCGCCACTTCAAACTCCTGATGGTCTGGTCTCGGATCCAGGAAAACGTGCACTTCAGTTGCGTGACCTCCTCCTCGGCCTATTCACCAGCCAAAACGACGTGGACACCGAATACCTCGAGCCAGGACGCGGAAACCTTCCATGGGTATTAAGCGTCACTGATGAAGCTAAGTGGGTCATAACGGCCTGCCAAATTAAAGCCCCTGGAGCAGACGTAATTTCTGCTCGTCTTCTTGGACAGCCTGGCCGTCAATTGGTCACGCAGTGAGAGTACTCTTTGAGGGCTCACTTCGACTGAACCACTTCCCGAAGGCATTCAAATTAGCCGAAGTGATTCTCCTCTCCAAGCCTGGCCGAAATCTCAGCACAGCTAAAGGGTGGAGACCCATCGCAATTCTCTCCTCCCTGGGCAAAAGTCTCGAGAGACTGGTTGCAAGGCGCATGGCATTTACCGCCATTTCGCACAAGGCCGTGCCGCTGCAGCGTTTTGGAGCACTCTCCGGCAGATCCGCTAACGACCCTGTCTCATGCGTTATCCATGATGTGGAGCATGAAATGAAGAGGCAGAAGAAAGCAGTTCTTGTCACTCTGGACGTACAGGGTGCATTTGACGCTGTACTACACGGAAGGCTGCTGCAAAGGATGAGTAAAGTTGGGTGGCCGAAACCAGACATCAGTAGGATAAAGTCTTTCCTGAAAGAACGACCTGCCCGCGTCAGACACGAGGACGGAGTAACAGACCCAATTCACCTTGAATACGGGCTGCCACAAGGATCGCCTTTATCCCCAATTCTCTTCCTCCTCTACATGGCCGAAGTCGTGGGGGGCAGCAGTTGGAGATTGGGCTATGCAGATGATGTTGCTATCCTCGGCATAGGCTCAACTCCGAACGAAGCCGTAGTAGCTGTCCAGAGAGAAGTCGATGCAGTCCTAGGGTGGGCTGCTGAAAATGCCGTCTCTTTCGACCCAGATAAAGCCGAAGTAGTCTACTTTGTCGGCCCCAGATCCAGGGGACACGATCTTCCGGCTATAAGGGTATCACATCTCTCCATGTTCAAGCCGAGTCTTGTACACCAAACATGCTCAATGTGGTGACTGTTACGGACCGCAGTCGTGACTCAGGTGCGAGAACCTTTGTTGCTCCAATCCTAGGGAATCTTCAAACATCCAGAGTATGAATTTCCAACACATATTTAGCGCCGCGTCTCTCTGGGACGCCGACTGGATGAATACCTCGGTATCTATGCCCCGAATTTGACGAATTGCGTATGCACCTTGTATGTGCTCTTTTGCCTTTGAAAGCAGCTCTTGTGGCTGCAAGTCTCGAGCGCCATTGATTCTTATTGGTACCGTTGTTTTTGTCATTTGGGGAGCCACGACCGACGCGTAACTCCTTGGTGTCGTCGCTCCCGAAACCACTGCTGGAGCAGCTTCACGAGCAGGATCCACGAGGCTTTTCATTCCGACTTCCTCTTAAGCCATCATCCTCTCATCAATAGGAGACTTGTTCTAGGAAATTTCCGTCCAGGCCCTTTTGTGTGCGTTGAAGGCCTTTACGGCCTCGTTCACGTCCTCCATTAAGGGTAGGTCCTCCTCGTCCATCTCTCCCATCACGATTAGTCTGACATGTTTAAGTAATTTACCTAGGGTTTCAATGTTCTTATTCCTTGAAGCTATCTGTGCTCCGTTGACCTTAGTTTTGGTGGCCATTGCTGCTTTTTGCGAAGCATCGAAACCGCTGGATTTACCTACGTCAGTACCCACACTTACCATGTTGTAGAACAGAAAGCGAAATGATGCTAGGAGGATAAAGAAGATAAAACATAAAATTATTGGTGTCAAATTAATGATAGTGGCAGTGTAGAACGCTGCGCAGCTTTCTGGCAAAAATGATGTTTTTCTTTAAATTATGTGTTGTTTATTTATTTATAATATTTAACGTTGTGCCCGTGCACAGCACGTGAGTTCCTCACGTACTGGTTAGCCCAGTCTAAACTAAACTACCCGACGTGTAGGCGCCCACACAGACCCTCCAAAGCAAACAATAGCTAGGATCTTATCATCCCACGCTCGAAGATTATAGTGTACATGAAGGTCGTCCGTCCAACGAATCTCATGCTATGCAGTTGGTACTAAATCAAAAAAAGATTTTATAACACAAAATGAACAATAAAAGGAGAATGTTGTTTACATCAGATCGTGATTTTGTTGGAATCAGACTGTTTGTTGTGCCCTTTCGAAGAAATCTATAACACGCACCCAATTATTGAATGCATCAAGTCCCTTCGCCGATGCAAGTACCCAGGATACGCTGGGATTAGAGTTCTGTGCCCTGTGGAGCTGAGCTTGGTATTGCCCGAGGTGGAGTTTATGTGTTGTTAACTACTTATAAGTACAGTTGTTGGAAAATTCTGCTCAGTCAGCTGGGTGATTCGGTTAAACCCCCTCACCCTCTGTATTTAGTACATAAATTTTTCATATTTTGTACTGCACTACTATATATATTCTCCACATACCTTATCTTACCCTCTATCTATTCTCGCCACTGTGACTTCACTCTCTCTGTTGTTTGATATTTTTAGTCACCTCTCATCTGTAGTAGATTTGGCGTTATGACTTGGGGGGAAGCAGTAGAGTTAGGGTCCGGCACGGTGCAAGGTTACAAGGCTGAATTTTCAGCCTCGTATACTTTTCTTATAGTGTACCATAGCCGTAGACAGAATGTACAAGAACATCTTTATCCCAATGTACATTGTTATCTGATCAGATACCGAGGCACAGCCTATCCAACACTCTCAATAATCCTAACTGGTTATGAGCCCGGTGTTCAACAATAAATCGACTTCCATTGAAATATCAGCAAAAATGTTTTTATCCACAGGATTAAAAGACCATGATAACCACAATGGTCTCCCCCAATATAAATCCGACTGGGGGAATGTTGTAGTCCTAGGACTCAAAACATATACTGAGTGGCGCATTACCTGCAAAATGGCTTTGATAAATGCGGGGGTACTTGTTATTGCTGATGACTCATGGAAGAGACCATCCTGCACCGACACAATGAACATCTCTCGCCCAAACACTTGGGCCTTTCATCCAGTAGCACTTACAATCAAGAATCATCTAGCATGACAGAATCCGAATTTTGTGTGCAGGAAGAGAGATGGCTGTCTAAAGCGCGGCAGGCGCAAATAATAATATCAAACTTGTTGAGAAATAAGTCTAATGCATTGCAATTCCAGGATCCTCATGACCCTTATTATGGGTCTGAGTTGTCATCATTAGCCAGGAGTTAGGAGAACCGGAGAGCAAGATACCCTGTACAATTAGCTTGATTATCACGTGGTTATTGGGTTGTTTTGTTAGCATGCACGGACCCTCACTCAAGATGTAAATCTCGAGTGTTGGATCCGGTTTTGATGGATAATTATTTTATACCTCAAACGAGTTGATTTCATAGACAAGTCTACCTTCCATGTTTTATATTAGAACTCCTTATAGTGATCATTACACAATACAAGGACTAAATTTTTAATAGGTTATGACCACCGGTGCCCAGACTTTTCTCAAGTAGCTCCAACGAACGAGGGTGCTAAAGAAATCAACAACAATTGGAGTAGCGCAAACGAACGAGAACGCGAAAGACGCGCAAGACACGAACGTTTACAAACGAAAGAGCGCCAACGGACGAGAGCGCTAAAGATTACGAAAGAAAGTAATTTTATTAAACGAAGAAAAAGAGGAGGAAATAAATTACCACTGACAATGGGTTCAGACTACGAGAAACGTGAGGCACTCATACTCTCTCGTCAAAATCATGATAAATGGTTCCGCAAGGTAGAATTTAAGTCAAAGTCAAAAGGTTACTTCTACGTGACCCACACGACTAAAGCAAACTTTGCTTGGATAAAGCGAGAGGGAGGCTCTTCCATTCAGCCCAAAGATGAAGCCGAATGCTCTAGTACCACGTCATCAAAAAGAAAAGAAAATGAGAAAAGAGATCCATTGGAGCAAATGACGTCAAAATTTGAGAGATTAGGGGGATCTTGGAACAGTGAAAAATTAAAGATATTCGAACAAGACACCGCAAAGTTCTTTTCTTATATCTCAGATCTCCTCAGCGACGATGATCAATCTGTTTTTGACGAGTTTGACAACGCGATTGATGTCTGGAATTTTTTAAAGGACAAATACAACAAGATCAGTGAATCTACCGCCTCAAATTTCATGTCTAAAATCCAAAGCTTCCCCAACCAGTTTGAGGTGGAAGAGAAAGGCATTCACAGCGCTTGGGAAACTTTGAAAGGTTACAGAAGGAAACTCATCGCCGCAGATGAGTCCTTCAGGTTCGCCTACCCAGACAAAACACTCTTTCTTATTCTAGGGAAGACCCTGCCATCTAAATACTCCTCAATTCTTGATAGTTTTCGCGGTAATAAATGGACTGTCGAAGAAAAATTAAATATTCTCATAGAAAAGGAGGAAGACAGCAGAGACCATGAGATTGCACACCCGGCTTTTGGTAGAAGGCATCACCAGCGGCAGCGCCGAAATTCTGACATCACCATGGAAAATACCCCAGATGCTTTCGTTGAAATGCGTTGCTACAAGTGTCACGGGTCCAACCATATATCGCGCAATTGCCCTTATGCAAAAGCGGCCTTGGAATACGCCATCACACTTCGAGAGAAGGATGAAAAGAGGGCCGATAAAAAGGGGACAACAAAGCTAAGGTCAAAAAAGGCATCCAAACCAGAAAAAAAGAAGACTACCCACAAGAGAACCAGATCGACACCCAAGGGAAGGCATGGCTACGCCGCTTATGAAGAAACTTCGGATTCAACTTCTCACGATTCCACAAGCGAGGACTCGCCCGAAGAAGAATCTGAATCCGACTCAGATTTCCATAAGCCACAGAAAGTGATGCTTACAAAAGAACTTATTAGTAAGAGCACCCCAGCTGCTTGGGTACTTGACACAGGCGCTACGTCTCCAATGACTGATCAAATCCATTTGTTTAGGGGAAAACTGAAAAATATACTTCCTACCACTATACAAGTCGGGGGAGGTACATTAACATCGAGTCATCGGGGAACTGTAGTAGTCAAATGTGCCGATGGTTCATGGGGGATAGCAAAAAATGTCTTCTACGTACCTAATCTTGGCGTAAATCTCCTCTTAGCAAAACGGCTCTGTAGAACTGGAATGGAAGGCCACTTTGACGAAAAGAATGTTTGGATCAAGGATGAAAATAAAACAATGATTCATGCAGTCCAAACTGACGGTCTCTACATTGTGAAACATATCGCAACTGAACTCAGAGGAAAGTCCTTGGACACAAGGGTAATAAAACAAGTAGCATGCCCCGCGACCCACAAAGCGCTTGACAATAACCTCCCAGCCACACACCGTAAAACCAGCTTGAATTACTACCGTGATACCTCTATAAAATGCAGAGATAACCCTGATTTCTCAGACAAAGACCCTGACCAATCTGATGATGACCCAGCCGAGACTATAGAAGAAAGAGTACGTTACCGATTAATGCATCGTCGATTTGGTCATTACGGCCCAAATATTATTAGTAAACTTCACAAAACTTCGAATATTGATCGTGTTAAAATACCTATCCCCGAAAAGAGAATTTGTAAGTCTTGTAAGATTGGAAAAATGAGAAATAAAATTAGCAACACTCTTGCTCAGCATAAGACAGAACCATTGGAACTCATTTCTTTTGATGTAGCTGGCCCATTCCCTAAGTCTCTTCGCGGAAATAGATAATTCCTGCAGGTCATTGACAACTGGACTCGTAGAACTTGGTCTATCCCTATGAAGACAAAAGACCAAGCCATATCTGAATTAAGAAAATTAAGGGTTAGAGAAGAACGACAGACGGGAAGGAAACTGAAATCGACCAGATCCGATAACGCACCAGAACTCAAACACGTAATGTTGCAATGGGAACGAGAAGATGGAGTTGTTGCAAACTTTACAGCCATCGCGTCATCGCATCAAAATGGCCCCGCTGAACGTAGTATTCAAACTGCTGAGATGACCATCAGGATAATGATTGATGATGCAGAATTACCTATAGAATTTTGGGACGAAGCAGTTGAATACGACTCATACATCCGAAACAGACTTCCCCTTGGACCTATTATTGATGGAAGCCCTTCATCTCCACTTGAAGCCTATACGGGTGTAAGGCCAAACATCGAGCACATACGACCTTGGGGCTACAAAGCTTATGGGTACGTCAATCCAAAAACACTAGAAGCTAAAGGAAGACACGACAAATTGGTTGTACGGGGAAGAGAGGGTGTCTTCATGGGTTTTTCCGAGAACACCGAAAAACACACAAAAATCTACGCCCCAGACCTAGGTCGAGTAGAGCGAGTAAATGCTGTATTAATAGACGAAAATGTAAAGGGAGGAATGATCAACTTGAGGCCAAGAGAGGGCATCGTCACATCTCAAGGAACCACTAACCAATTACCTCTGAGAAATAATAGAGGTCGCCCCAGCAAAGATAACGATAAATCGGGGGCTAAAATATTCGAAGATGTGATGATCAATGTGCCACCTTCTCCAGTATTAACTCCACCACCAGCTCCGTCACCAGCTACAATTCCATCTCCAATACCGTCTCCAATACCGGACCCGGCAACGGAAGCAGCCCCAGTATCCAATCCAAAGCCAGCACTTACTACGGCATCTCCTTCACCTTCTCCTACGACACATACTTCAGAACCTACCGGAACGTCCAATAAAGAAAAACGGAAACGAAAGAAATCCCAGAAGAGAAAAGAAAATAAATTGTCAGTACCACCATCAGGAACCATAGTTGAAGAAGATAATCATGGTGACACTGGTCCAATCTTAAGCGAGACCAACAACGCCATCCAAGGCGATAAAGACGACCAGATCAAAATTGATTCGAATAGGAACAGTACCATCGAAGCAATCCAAGATTCAGAACCATCCCAGACCCCAGAGCGAAATTTCGAATCAATGAATTTACTATCAGTCCCTGAGCCTAGATATTTCTTTCGGAAAAGGCGTAAAAGTAATACAGATTATTACGACGAGGACAAACAAATTAAAAGAATACGAAGAGCGTTCTTAGCAAAAATATTCTCTGATATGGAAGAACATGAAAATATTGAAAGAGCAACCGAAAGTTCATTCTCAGCGAGACATACCTTTTCAGCTACTCCTAACGACCGCAAGCTTAAAGCTTCCATCATACAGGCTTTCTACGCGATTTTCACCAATCAATCAGATGTGAATAAGGAATATGCACTCCCCACGAAAGTTATAAACGGTATTCCGATACCACGTACGTATAAGGAGGCCACAAATGACAAGATTCACGGCCCATCGTGGAAAAGAGCTATACTAGATGAAATCGATGCACTAGTTTCAAATGGAACATGGGAAGAACATATTCTGCCGGACGGGGCAAACACAGTCTCGACAAAATGGATTTTTACAATCAAATTAAAGAAGGATGGGTCTGTAGAACGCTACAAGGCCCGCTTAGTAGCAAGAGGCTTTAGTCAACAATATGGAGTCGACTACACCGAGACGTTTGCACCTACTGTTAGGATGGACACTTTTCGCCTATTTCTAGCAATGGTGGCTAGATACGACTTGAAGTGCCACCATTACGACATAAAAAACGCCTTTACGGACTTAAACAAGCCGGTAGAGACTGGAATCTACTCCTGAAAAGCTTCCTCGTATCAATTGGGTTCACACAAAGTCTTGCGGACCCATGTCTCTACGTCCATCACAAAAGAAATATTTGGATTCTCGTGTACGTTGATGACATCGCCGCAGCAGCAAATGATGACAGTAAACTTAATTGGTTTTTCAAAGCGCTCTCTCAACGATTTAATGCCAAAAATCTGGGGGAGATTGAGAAGATTCTTGGCATAAGAATTACAAGAGACCAAAAAAATCGCACCATTTACCTTGACCAAGAACAGTACCTGTCCGCAGCTCTTGATCAATTCGGCATAACGCATGCAAAACACATGAGCAAGAAGATCCCTGCAGCAGACTACAAAAACCTTCGCCCAGCAAACGGATCAGATGAACGAATCAACGCAACTGAATATCAGAGAGGAATTGGGAAATTAATGTACGCAATGGCATTAACTAGACCTGATATCGCTTTTGTTGTTGGTCGACTATCCCAATTCATGAAAGACCCCGCAGTGCACCACGGAATAGCTCTCAAGAGCCTCATGCGATACCTACGTTCAACAGTCAAACAGAGACTCCGATTCGGACCAGGGGGAGCATATTCACAGCAATTTGCCGTTTACACTGACGCGGATTGGGCGACAGATAAGATGGACCGGAAGAGTATCTCCGGGGGAGTCTGCATGTACTATGGTGGACCCATTTCTTGGTCCTCGAAAAAACAAAACTCTGTTGCAACGTCAAGCGCCGAAGCCGAATATATTTCACAAGCTATGTACGCCAAACAAGGCCAGTGGGCCGCACAGATCATCCGCGATTTAGGAATGCCCCAAGTTATCAACGTAAACGAAATGACAGTACAAATGTATGGAGATAACCAAGGAGCCCTAGCACTAGTCAAGAACCCTCACCTGCACGAGAGATCAAAGCATCTCGACATCTGTTTCCATTTCATTCGTGACCTGGCCGAAAAAAGGAAGCTCGTAATTGACTATGTACCCACAAGCGAGATGATAGCAGATGGACTGATAAAACCTCTTCAAAGAGTGGCATTCGAAAGATTCAAAAACCAGCTTGGACTAGTGGGAGGATATGAGTAATGGAAATTGCCTTGAGGGGGAGTGTTGAGAAATAAGTCTAATGCATTGCAATTCCAGGATCCTCATGACCCTTATTATGGGTCTGAGTTGTCATCATTAGCCAGGAGTTAGGAGAACCGGAGAGCAAGATACCCTGTACAATTAGCTTGTTTATCACGTGGTTATTGGGTTGTTTTGTTAGCATGCACGGACCCTCACTCAAGATGTAAATCTCGAGTGTTGGATCCGGTTTTGATGGATAATTATTTTATACCTCAAACGAGTTGATTTCATAGACAAGTCTACCTTCCATGTTTTATATTAGAACTCCTTATAGTGATCATTACACAATACAAGGACTAAGTTTTTAATAAAACTCAATTGAGACTCAATTAATGGAGCAGTCTGTTGAGTTCATGAGAAGGATGGACCCTGCTGGGCTATGGCATTTCCTCCAACAGATGGACCCAAATAAAGATCCAACAAACATTGCAGAATTAAAGTGCAAGTTTACTTCAGTCAAGCTTGACCCATCAAAAGATACGATACAAGCAATAGTCGTGCGCCTTAATAATCTGAAAGTTAAGCTATCAATGACGTCCTGACCGGTAACTGAAGAAGATGTAAAAGAACAATTGATTGCGTCTCTCCAAAAGGACAATTCAGCATGGTCTACTGCACGGCTACAAGCTCTAAATATGGGTAAAAGTCTCGCCGAAACGACCATTTATCTTCAATCTTGTGAGGCAAACATAAGTAACAATCAGCTCCCTCAAGTATTGACAGCTAATTTTGCACATGGTAACTTTAGCAAAAGAGGAAGAGGTAAAAACCGAAGTAGGCATCATACATCCAACTCTGGCTGACGTGATAATGCTCGTGGAGGTCCGAGACGAAATCGAAGGCAAAGAGAAAATAAAATGGATACAAATGAATGTCCCTTCTGTGGTAGAATTGGGCATCTAGAAAAACATTGTCGCATTAAGCTAGCTAAGAGTAGAGAAGTCAAGGCAAACGCGAAAGATAGGGATGATGTCCGTTTTGTACAAGTAAAAGACCTCAATGCATATGATTCAAACTACTTGACATCCCATATTGAAGAAAAGAGTAAACCAACCTACAAAGGAGGTTTGACCAAGATAATAACCTTCCTGAAATTAAAACCTAGTAAAAGTTATCACCAACAGTTTAAAACAGTGTCTGCAAAAATACAAAACAATGTAACAAGCTGGATCATCAACTTCCAAAAGTTTTTATGGCTCTACAATACTAATGCTACAGCACTTCCAACTGTCACAAGTGAAGCACTACTTGTCAAACCTAGAGAAGTGCTCACAATTATCGACTCTGGCGCATCAGAGCATTTTAGTGGCATAAGAGGTGACTTTTCTAATCTAAAGAGATGGAACACACCGAAATCTGTTCAAATTGCAGATGGTAAAGTTATTCAATGTGAAGGATATGGTACTATATCTTTTAGGACAAGTGAAAAGCAGATTGAGCTGAAAGAAGTTTGGTTTATCCCCGAGTTTGGGCACTTGCAACTTCTGTCTATCTGGGCCTTTAACAAAAGAGGTATAGATATGAAGTTTGTAGATGGACATTGTTAAATGATAAGAAACGGGCAAGTATTATTTGAAGCCCACAGAGAAGATGTTGTCTTCAAAATCAAGACAAAATCAGTACCCCAAGCAACATCAGCTACCGAAGCTAGTCTAAAAATACCACAAGAAACCGAGACAGAATGGGGAATCTAACACAGAAGAATGGGCCACATCAACATCAAAGATATTGACAATATATTGAAAGCTGGTCATACTGGTCTAACTATTGCAAATAAGAAAAGATCAATTCCCATTGGGTCGAAATCCTATGAACCATGTTTAGCAGGGAAAATGAAAGAAACTTTCAACAAGAAATCTGACAGTTGCTCAACTACCACTCTTCATCGAATTCATTGTGATATCTCAGGTATCCAGTCCATCTCTATTTGTGGATATTGATACTACTTTGTTATGGTAGATGATGCAACAAGAATGTGTTGGGTCAGACTTTTGAAGACAAAGGAGATGAACGAAGTTCTGATCACATTCAAGCAACTTAAAGCTGAAGCTGAGTTGCAATCCAGTTGTAAAATTATCTACATGAGAGCCGACAACGGTAGGAGTGAGTTTGGCTCTGCCCTTCAACACTACTTGAAGGAAGTAGGAATAGTGTTAGAACCAAGTCCTCCATACAAACATTCTATGAACGGGGTAGCTGAAAGATGGATGGGTATTATAGCTGTAATTGCAAGATCCATGTTGTACGAAGCACAACTACCTCATCAACTCTGAGATTATGCTATTGAGCATGCAGCCTGGATCAAAAATAGAGCCCCTACATCTGCGCTACCCTTCAATAACAACGATACTCTAATCAAATGTACTCCATACAGTGCATATCATGGGAAACCTGCAGATCTCACTCATCTCAAGGTATTCGGTTGCAAAGCAGACGTACTTTACCCTTCCGAGTTAAATCCTCAAAAATGGCAACCCTATATCAGAGGAAAATTTATTATGATAGCAATGACTTCTACGAAAATTTGGAAGCTACTTTATACGCTTACCCTAGGAGACACAATCTCTGCAGATTTTGAGTTTAATGAATATGAATTTCCTAAAATTAATATTGTACTCTTTGCTCTACCTGGTAAGCCAGATATGCTAACACCGAGACAAGTACCTTCAGAGCGAACAAAGATGTACCAGCCTCAGCCTATAGAAGCTAGACAGAAAAGTGTCAAGCAACCGCGTAACAAATACGCAGCAATTCGCTCAATTGAGGCTGAGAATTCTCGAGGTCATGACTCTGAATTGCAAAATCCCATAACTCGCCCGAGAGAGGCTAGAGACACGTCTGATCAACATTATTTACAGGAGGCTCCCAATATGGTAGAGCAGATACCCATCAGCAATATGGTAGAGCATCAGACTACCGTTTTAATGCGTGAAGGAGGCTGCCACCAAGATGCGCGGAAGAAAATCTCACAAGAAGCCATGGTTAAGGCTAACTGTCCTACTTCTGTAGAGGAGGAAGCCACCATAGAACTAGCGGAGCAAGTAAATATAGCAGAGCATATGCTCACAAGTGAGAATACTCCTGGGATTATTCAGGAAGCCATTGAATCATCAATCGGTCAGTCTCCTTGCTCTCTGCCAAAATCCAAATTTGGCAGACTGCTGAGAAGAGTGGCGAAAGCTGTGTTCAATCATGTCGTTAAAGCAAATGCTATTTCTGCACAAGCAGTCCATATTAATGCCGGTGAGTCGTCATCGATTCAAGTGCTCACTCCTCCATTTGAATCTATCACTGTTGAGCAGGCCATGCATGAAGACCCCCGGTTATGGAAGGAGGCAATAAAATAAGAATTGCGCTCTCTACAGGCTATAAACACCTACACTACCAGACTGGCTCACCTCCACCTGGAAAGAAAATAATATCTAGCAAAATTGTTCTCAGGAAGAAATTCAAGAGTGATGGCAACTTAGAAAGGAGAAAAGCACGAATCATTGTCCGAGGATTTGAACAGCAATACGGTATTGACTACTTCGAGACTTTCGCATCTGTTATACGCTGTAACACGCTCCGGATACTATTATCAAAGGCTGCTATAGAAGATCTTGAGATCGAAGCTCTAGATGTAGACACTACCTTTCTGAATCCAAGCTTGGAAGAAGAGATTTACATGGAGATACCCGACTTCTTTTCCTTGCAACATCCAGGTATTACTCGAGATAATAATTATCTTAAGCTCAATAATCTCTACATGGTTTGAAACAGGCACCACACATTTGGTTTAAAGAGGTCAAAGATCATTTTAACAAAATATCTTGAAAGGAGGGGATTCTGATCCAAATCTCTTTATTGGTGGAGGCGTGTGCGTACTTCTCTACGTAGATGATATGCTAATTATCAGAGAACGGTATAAGGTAAATACTGTTAAATCAGATATCATGAATAGATGAAAATGCAAGTCGCTGGGACCAGTCAACATTTTTGTTGGAATTCAAGTGGAAAGAAACAGACAAAAGTGTACAATTCGTATTCATCAAACAGCCTACACCACCAAACTCGTTCAGCGACTAGGAATGGAGAAAAGCATTCCGAAAAATCTCCCATTTCCATCAGGAACAGTGCTAAAGCCAACTATTGAAAATGATGACTATTATAAACTTGGAAATGACGACGCTTGCCTCTATCAACAAATAGTTGGATCTGTCCTCTATATTTCTAATGGTACAAGATCAGATATATTGTATGCAGTTGGACAACTTGCGCGATTTCTGTCTGACCCCAATTCCAACCACCTAAGTATGGCAAAACATCTACTCAGATACCTAAATGGCACAAGGTCCCTCGGGATTAAGTACAGATTTACAGATTCAACAAAGATTTGGGCAGTATGGACAGATGCAACATGGGGGACAGAAAACAATAAGAAATCTTTCCAAGGACAGACCATTATTTGGAATGGGGGCGCTGTAACATGGTCCGCTAACCGACAGAAAAGCACAGCGCAGAGCTCAATGGAAGCAGAGATCATATCCGCTAGTGAAGGTGCAAAAGAAGTTGCTTGGATAGAGAAAATTGCACATGATATAAATATCAGAGTAATAAATCCCCCATTGCTACATTTAGACAACGAGGCTGCAATAGAGATTGCCAAAACCACCAAATTTCACAGAAGAGCTAAACATATCAAAATAAGGCACTTCTACATGCGAGATGACATGGTGATGAAGAAGAGACTAACTGTTGTATTTACGCCAGGAACTGAACAGATTGCAGATATTTTAACGAAACAGTTACCAAGAGATCAGTTTACAAAATTGTCCTTCAAATTAGGTTTATTTAATTGAATAATTAACGCCCTATCTTAAGCAGATATTGATACTTGGGGCATTAAGATAGCATGCCATGATGATCGAGGGAAAAGAGTACTCTTGTACCACAATGCAGTTTCATTTTCTGCAGGACTACTGAACTCTTCAAGCAGAGATGTAGAAGTCACACATTCCAGTGTTGTTGGAGTTAACGAGGCTCTATAGTATTGCAGAATGGGGGCGTGTTTGAAAATGCCGCTTAGTCAGCTGGGTGATTCGGTTAAGCCCCCTCACCCTCTATATTTAGTACACACACATTTTTCATATATTGTACTGCACTACTATACATATTCTCCACATACCTTATCTTACCCTCTATCTATTCTCGCCACTGTGACTCCACTCTCTCAATAATCCTAACAATAGTTTATGACGTAAAATATCACGTGATATATGGAGCACCTATTACACCCCCCCATAAACTAATTACTTTAGATTACCTTGGATACCTTATGAGCACATTCAAATCCGAACACTACCGAAAAACCCATATAACTTACAATAGATACACAACTGGAAACTGGCCGACAAGTCGGCGACAATGCCTGCTTTAAGGCGGAGGAAAAAGCTCAACCCCAGCCCAGTAGGGGCTGCCACATCCACTCGCATTACAAAGCGTAATAAACAATCTTCTCAAACAGTCATCTTGGAACCTCGGATGCCTGTTGAAATAAATCAAGTTCCCCCTGCCCCTCTAGACTTGCACATAGATTCTGACGATGAATTCATGGACCTCGAGGCAGAAGATGACGCGCTACAGACTTTGTCTCAGCCGCCGTCAAACAGCTATATTCCATCCGTCCCTTTACACCGGACTACGACCAAAGTTCCGAAGATCCTATCAACTCAGGATCAAGGCCTTGCTTCGTCCATTTTTGCGGTAGCAACCCTCCCCCCTCCCAGCGGCCATTCCGCCAGAAACATAAGGCAAGCGCCTGCCCCAGCCACGGCTGTACAACGCTCTGTGGCCAACCCATTGAGGGTACTGGTAAGTAGTTGAGACAGTTATTGCTCGGGACTCACGATATCGGATTCACGGGTTGATCAATATCGAAGTCTAAGATAAGCAGAAGGTTGTCTAGCCTTTCTTCCAAGGACTACCATGCTCTATATACATCCTACGCTATTGCCTTGAGTGGCGATCCGGTCTTACCTAACTAGTGGAAAGACGACGCTCGTACCTCGTCTCCACCTCCCGATTATCTACACCTTCAGGATCCACACCACCATTGCCCACCACTAACTAACTAGCCACTACCCTTCTAGCCTGGCAAAATACCGGGGCTATCCATCTCCGCTCCCTCTCACCTGCAATAGCGGCAGATCTCAAGGCAATTGTCAGTCGTAGTGCTGCTAGGGTCATTGCTGGCCTATCTGTATTTGATCAAACAACCACAGGCGAAAACTCTCAAACAACCAATCAAAGCGCCGGGCCGGCAACTTGTCAACACCGTCCCGAGACCTCTCAGAAGCAGACGTACGCAACAGCAGCTACCCGAAACCTCATTCTAGCGGATCAGACTACCCCAACAAAGAAGACTGTTACTGCACCGCCACCGAAGCAGACCAAGTCTCTTCCCAAGGTTCCTAAGGTCGACTCAAGGGTTATTGTACGCCTATCGTCCGATCACCCACTACGAGGACAAGATAAATTTCTCATCCGCACAAGGCTCCGGAGACTAACTGACCGGCCAGAGCTCATCAAAGTTGTGCAAATAGTACCCTCGGGAATCGCCATAGTAGCGCCTACTGCCGCCCAAGCCCCCGAACTACTTCAAGTAGCTTCAGCATTTCAGACAATTACGGGAGACTCTCCAATATAGCGCCAGGAAAATCGAAATACATTCATCTTAGGACCAGTCCCTAAGATTGGCTATAACCATTTGGGGGAACTTGAAGCTCTCACCATGTCTGAAATTCGGCAGGAACTAGCCACTACGAAGATTGACCCCGAATCAATCTTCTCCATGTCGTGGAATCGCCACCCTGAACTCTCTACGGACCACGAAGGGACTATAAGCCTAGTGATAGCTTCCGAGTCCGCTAAAAAATACCCAAAAAACCTGCAACTATTTGCTCGAGCGGTGAAGCTCCTGCAAGTAGACCACCAGCCCCCACTCCAGGTATGTTCTTGTTGCCACGCGTTCCACAATGTCAATAGATGCACTTGCTGCCATCGGTGTGGGACATGCGCCACGGATTCCCACGTCGGGTCCTGCACTAGACCAGAAAAATGCCTTAACTGTGACGGACCTCATCCATTATCTTCTTTAGGATGCCCCATGCGACCCATCCGCGCCAACGGAAGCTTCGCACACCCTGATAAAACTAGACTACGAGCTATCCGAAGCGAGGTCCTAAAGGCCTGGACCGCACTACACCCTCCAATCTCCCCCAGGCTGCTGCGAGCTCCGGAAACTATCAGGTTCCTACCCAACCCACAAGAATCGCCTCCCCCTCTCCTCCACAAATTGGACAAGAGTCCCAATACTCCGCCCTGATGACCATAGAGAAATCATTATGATGACTCGGGGCCGGACGCACAAATTCCAATCAATCAATGTTTTTGTGCATATTCCAGGTAAATGTGGGTAAGCGGAGCCCGGCACACGACTCCGCCCTCGAACTTGCCTCTAAAAGCGGAGCAGATCTAGTACTAATTCAAGAACCCTGGATAAGTACTGATCTCTCGTGCAAGTTAACTAAAAATCACCCAGAATACATTTCTTTCTCTCCCCTTCTAATCTGGACCAACAGGCCTCGCGTAATGAGCTAGGCTCGCAAGGGGTGCGGCCTTTCACCTTTCCAACCCAGTATTCACTCACGCGACCTTCTCCGGATTGCGTCTCCCGACGCGGCAAGCGTGCCTGTTGGAATAAATGACAACTATGAGGGATTTTATCATATGTAAACCTAATTTCTAAGGCCAACTTGTAGACTGGTTCAGGTAGCATTTTCCTTAAGCATTTGTTAGGTACAATACATAGACATTTTTACAAAAACAATCTGTTACCACAACATTTGTGCTAGTACATTAAATCTCCAAGCCGCTACTATACCGACACTGATCAGTGAGCCTATATCAACGGTTCATAGATTCGCTAAGTATTCATCAAAGGAACGTCGTCCTTAGTTGGAAATGTGTCAACCCACCAGATTTACCTGGACTCCTAGAGCCGTTTAAATCAAGCGTCTGTCACACAACCATCACATTTGTTCCTGCAACCTGGAGTTACTATACCCGTTTTCCAGGAGCAAACAACTATGTCAAACCCACGCCCAGTCATCCAAGATCTCTCAATAGCAACTCAGGAGGAGATAGATCAATTTCTAATAAGAGTGATTGCAGAATGGCAACAATTTAGATTCCAAGATGAAAATCTCTGGGAAGTACTAAAGGAAGAATTCGAGAATTGGGAAAAGATTCACTTTGACAACGCCACTGTGTGACGGCTTGTGAGCCGATAAGCCCTGTAGCCTTCGATGGCTATTGAAGGCAACCTATATTCTCTATCACTCCGAGGATTATCAGCAGACGAAAACTGATACGAGATCGCCACTGAGGCTACGTAAAGGATAGTGCCAAGAGTATCGGAAGCGTTACCCGTGTGGCAGAACAAACCTTTAGTCAGTTTCATTGCCACTGTAAGTGTAGGCTAGATTTAGATACCTCTGGATGTGTATAAGTAGTAGAGTAGACTTGCAGGTAGTTTGCTTCTACATAGATGAATTATAGCTTTACCTTTCAATCATACAAATGCCCATTCGCTTTCTATATTTGAACTGTGACACACTGCAAACCAAAGACAAGATTTTCGTAACCATCTCGTCTCAAATGGAGTATATTTGACACCTGTAATGGCTGTTAAGCCTAGGGACTCCTATAGCCTACGCTGGCTAGCGCAGGCAATGAATGCAAGGGAATCTTCGGGAAGGATCTCGGAATACAAGGAGCTTAGAAGATACTCAATAAACCTTCTGGAAGCATACTGAAGGTTCATAAGGACAACAGGTGTATCAAGAATCTTCTAGGGTATTGTCGAGGAGTCCATGTTATTCTAGATATAGGGAGAACCTTACAGAAGAGGAGTATCTCAGAGTATTCATATTTGTATTCTAGCTATAGGAATTCTCTCTTTAGAGAATTATTATTCATATACTGTACTTACAAGGCCGCCCAAGCATTTTGTACTGAAACCGTGACAACACCCACGCAACCAGGCAGTCATGGTGTCACGGCGTAGAATAAGCACAAGTGAGAGTACAGCTTGTATAACTATATATTCAATCTATTAAGCGAATACTAAGACAAAGAAGAAAGAAAGAAAGTCGAAGGATACTAGAATCTGCAAGCTTTTGTGTGTGTGCTCTCGCTTCCCAGGGTTGCGTGACCTTATCTTATCTCCTCCTACATATTGGTTCCTCACCCAGCATACCTTCTTGGTCACCTGATAAATGTAATTACATGGCAGAATGCCGTGCCGTTACATCAGCCCCCCTCCAGTCCTCGATTGCTCTAAGTCGGCTAGTGCCGGCGTCGACGCCGGCTATCTTCTCCTTCGTGAGTTGTCATGTTGTCCTCAGGATGTTCTTCACTGAAACGATCATGAGCCGCATCATCCAGCCAGATAGGTAGGCGCTTAGGTGGGCCTGGCAACGCAGGGTGATCCATGTGAAATTGTTCGAGCATTGCAGGTGCATTACGGAAATTTGCTGCAGGGTACCACTCTTCATCGGCGTCCCATCCTCTCCACTGAACCTTGTACTGTAGACGGCGGCGATATAAGCGAACGTCAAGTATGCATTCGATTTCACATTCTAACTTGCCATTAATTTCCTCAGCGGGTGGTTCTGGATTGGCTTGTCCGGGCAATGGGTTATCGGGGTCTTTGCGCAAGCGGTCTGGCGAGAACACCGGATGAATTTTCCAGGATGCTGGCAATTGGACTCGGAAGAAATGTCCCTCCTTGGACATTATTGGGTATCGTCCTACCATTGGGTTGTCCAATTTGTCTGAAGGTCTTGTGGTTCTCCATGCGCCTCGACGGATGTAAACCTTATCTCCCACGTCGAAATCTACCTCCCGTTGATGCTTATTTGCCTGAGTTCGCTGGCGCTCTTGCGCGCGTGCCATGTTTTCCCGGGCTCACTTAATAGCATTTTCCACTCGCTTGACCCAGGCTGCTGCCTTGTCACGGTTCAATGATTCTCGCGCAGTCCGTAGTTTGACCCGTTGGTTCCAATCAAACTCTAGACGTGGTTTGTAGCCGTAGTCAATCATCAATGGCGATAATACTGTGGATTCATTGGGCATGGCTGCTGCTGCTGCGTCTATAGCGGGTAGCAATTCGGCCCAATCATCTTGGTGGAAACTAACAAATGGCCGCAGTCGTTGGTCTATGATTTGGTTGATGATTTCCGTTTGCCCATCTGTTTGAGGTTGTTCAACAGTGGATAATTTGAGTTTCACCCGCGCCAACTTGGATAGCTTGTCCATGAAATCCGATATGAATTGCAGGCCTCGATCGCTGGTAATTGTCTTGGGGCAGCCTCGGAAACACCATACGTATCAGTAAAACAAGTCAGCAGCAGTTTTTGCGGTCGCGTTCTTGGTTGTAGGTATGGATATTGGTTGTTTCGACAACCGGTCTACTGCTACCCATATGTTATTGAATCCTCTCTTGTCAGGTACTCCTACTTCGTGGAAATCCATGGAGATATCATCCCAAGTACGTTCGGGTATTGGCAACGGTTGCAGCAATCCTGGCGTCTTATCTCGAGGATTGTGCAATCGCCTGCATACGTGGCAATTCTGCACGTATCTCTCGATATCTCCACTACATTTGGGCCACCAGTATTGTGCACCAACCAAGTTCCTCATCTTATTTCTTCCTGCATGAGCTGTCGATGTAGATTCGTGGATCATACGTAACAACCGGGCACGGAGGTTGTTTTCCATTGTGACCACCAATCGTCCTTTGTGTAGAAGCAAGACATTCGGTTCCAAAGTATAAGGCATTTCATTTTCTCTAGCTTGATGGTGCAAGTCCTCGAGTTCGAGATCTTCCCTGTTCGCCGAAAATATTTTGTTGAGCACATCCATTTCTACATTGATAGGAGCCAACGTATTTTTGCTGTGGCTTGTGACTGTGTTTTCCGGTGGGAATACAATTTCTTTTCCAGGCCTGTATTGCAATGTGAAGTGGAATTTTGACAACGTTTCTGTCCAGCGGACCTGCCTATCATTGAGAAGCTGCTTCTGACCAAAGTACTCGAGAACTCGATGGTCTGTCAGTATTAAAAACGGATCCACAAGGCTGGTGAGTTCCGCACGCCATTCCTTCAAACAATGAATAATAGCCAGAAGTTCCTTGTTGTGTATCTCGTAATGTCTTTCTGGGTCGCTCAGTGTCTTCGAATGAAATGCAATTGGATTCCACACACCATCGTCGTGCAATTGGCTGAGCACTCCACCTGTTGCCAAGTCTGAGCAATCTGTTTCCAAACGCGTCGGTCTCCTCTGCTCGAAATACAAAAGGATTGGCGGACTCACGAGCTTTTCTTTTAGAGAGAGAAAGGCCTCTTTTGCTTGCTCCGACCATTGGAACAGTTGTCCTTTCTGGGTAGCTGTGAGATTGTACAAGGGCTTGACAATGCGCGAAAAGTTTTCGATAAAGTTCTGATAGTAGTTGCAGAATCCAAGGAACGACTGCACACCTGTTTTACTGCTGGGTCATTCCCAAGAAAGTATGCTTTCCAACTTATTTGGATCGGGGAGAATACCAGTTGTGTTGACAATGAAACCTAGGAAGTTGACAGATTCTTGAGCAAAACGACATTTCTTGATATCCACTTCTAGTCCCGCTTTGTCCAAGCGTTGCAGTACTTCCCGCACTTCAGTCGTGTGCTTAGAGGGATCTCTAGAGTGAGCCATCACAACATCCATGTAGGCAGCTGCGAATTGGGCTAGTAGATTGCTGAGGACAGCGTTTATGTATCTTTGAATTGTGGCAGGACCGCCGGTGAGACCGAAAGGCAATACTCGGTAGCGGAACTGTCTAAATCTGGTACGGAAGGTAGTCCAACGCTCGGAGTCCGGATCCATACAAATGCGGTTAAAAGCGTGGATCACATCAAGAATGGTGAATTTCTTGGAGCCAGCTACTTTGGCCAATGTTTCTCCAATGAGTGGCAGAGGTTAACGATCCTTGCGTGTATGATTGTTGAGTTTGCGGTAGTCGACGCAGAATCGGAGATCACCGTTCTTCTTTTTGACAAATAGAACTGGAGAATTGAAAGGAGAATCTCTGGGCTCGATGAATCCATTAGCCAGGTTCTCCTCGATGTACGCATGGACCGTATCCAGTTCTTTCTGATTCATCTTGTACAGTTGAGCTTGTTTTATTTCCGACTTGCTGGCCAAGTGGGTCTTGTGATCGAATTCCCAATGTGATGGTAGTTTGTTCGCTTCTCTTTAGGAGAACACGTGCGCCAAATCATGATATTCCGAGGGCAGTTGTCTTAACAATTCTTCCCTCTCTTCCTTTTCGGTGAGTTCAGCCAGCTCCGCCACGTCTTATTCAACTTCTGCTGCTTGTATTCCTACATACCAGCATTGATTGTCCTTTTCTATCGCGTCAACGTCAATTGCAGAAATTTCTGGCATATTAATCTCTTCTATCCCCAGATTTTCTCTTTCCTTTTCCTAGATTTCCCGTCGCTATTGCAAAGTAGGTTTTGGTGGGCAATGCGCTGCATGTGCTGCTTTGGTCGCTGTGACAGGGCGTCGGAGTATCTGCTTGGGTACAAATAGTGGATTTGTCGAAGGTTTCGAACTGGCAGTTTTGTTGATTTTCAAAGGAGGTATTTCAATCAGTCGATCACGACGTGTAGCATCCTCTTGGTGGTCATTACGATCTTCTGGCCACCACAATCTGTGAGTAGCGCAATCCGGAAGTATCTGATGGTATGCCAGCCATTGCCTTCCCAACATAACGTTGTTCCTGTTGCCTAATGTAGTGGCAAAGAATGGCATGCTAATTCGGTGGGAATCTATGATAAGTGTCATGAGATAGGCGTAGCGTAGGGGTGGAGAAGCTCCACCATCGAAGCCTTGAACAGCAAGTGGATGTTTTTGTGTATATAGTGTCATCTTAACTTTACTTTTGCGATGCCAATCGCGCAATTGCTTGCGATCAGCGAAGGCATATCCATTTGCGCCGGTATCCACAAGAGCGGTGATTGGGAGTTGAGATTTATATCTAGTTTCTATGGTACATTCCATAACCAGAGGCTTTCTGCCAAACAACTTCTCCAAATCAATACCACTCGCTTGATATCCATGCTGCTCTAGGGAGGCGACTTCTCCTAGAGCGAATCTTTTCCCTCATCCGAATCCGTGAAGAGTTCTGATCCAGATGATTTGCCTTCCTCCTCCATTTTCTTTTCCTTCTGATCTGTATTAACTTCGTTGATCTTTGCCGCGGAACAGGCATCAGCGAAATGGCCTAGCTTGCCGCATCGAAAGCACGTACCAGAGGTTCGAACAGGCATAGGAGGTACGCTGTGGCGAGGGGGAGGATTTTCTTTGGGCAGAGCAATAGGCTTCTTGATCTTTTCCTTTTGTTGCTCGTATCGCAATTGCGCGTTCGTAGTTCGTTGCAGCAATACCAATTGGGGTTCAATCTTGAGACAATGTTTTGACATCTCAAAAGTGTTATTGAAAGTTGTACCGAGAATAGCCCGCTGTAATTCGGGATTTATTTTCTCCCGGAGTTCATCCATCTGATCTTGGTCGCGAAGTTTTAATTCAGAGGTGTAGGTCAAGAACTTGGAGAAGAACGCAGAGAAAGCATCGTCCTTTTGGTAAAGTTTCTTGAAATGGGCACGAGCCTCGGAACGCTTCTGCTCATTGGTTTTATTGTATGCTCCTCGTAGGATATCGACGATAGTTTCAGCTTCGGTGATGTAATTGACATTTTCCGGCTTGAAGTAAGGCTTCAGGAATTTTCGCGCATCACCATCAACAAATCCCAGGAAGTATGAAATCTTGTGCCTTTTGTTGTCGAAGTACATTGCAATTTCTTCCAACTTGCTGTCCACGGCGAAGGCCCAATCTTCGATGGAAGGGTTGTCTGTACCTTTGAAAACAGGAGGATCGGTGATCTTTTGGCAATGCCGAAAGCGAAACGTAGATTGCTGGCGCTCACGCTTGGTGTTATGATTCTTCTTCGATGGCTTTGTTGCGCCATCTTCCGATGCGGACTTAGTAGGCTCTTTTTTACATGCTGCATCTTTGAAGGAAAGTTCCGCGTAAGCATTTTTCCAGCAATTTGATTTGATGACCCATTTTTGTGCCAGATTATCTGCTTCTTCCTTTTCCTGGTGTGCCTTTTCACAATATCCACCAATGGTGTTGGATTGCTTGGCGAGTTTGACACACATATCTCTGAGGACATTTTCTATACATGTTAAAGATTTAATCTTTCCATAACTCTGATATTGATGATGACCAGCAAGATGAAGAATATCATGACATGTCATTTAGGATAAAAGGGGAAAAGGGCATTAATTAGAAGATAGGACCAATATAGTAAGGGGTGATTAGCCTAGAGTAGGTATGGGCATTGTGAATGTAGTCGGAAGCATCATAATATTAAAGAGGAGTCAAGTGCACAATATATATATACACGTGTCCTATCCCTGTCACTAATTACCAGACCCTGCACTGCCATAAACACCATCAATCTCTGCTATCCATTGCAATCCCAAGTATCAATATGAGTTACTTTTATACGGTATGTTTGTACGGGTCAACATCAAGATAGAAATGTTAACAGATGATTTGGCAACACTATGTGAGCTGGGTTCAGTTTCATCATGAATATTTGACATGGCTAACTTGTTACCAACACCACACGTTGAAATCTGCGATTCGGGTTCAGGAAGATCACGAGAAGTTTTCCACCATTCCCCCGTTATCGTGTCTTCATATGTCCGAGGGCGTATTGTGCGCTTTGGTCTAGAGTTAACGGATGTTCTTGAATCTTCATTTGATGAATGGCATTGATTTGACAAATTTGTTGTTGGCTGGGGTTCAATCTGAGCAGTAGCTAGAATTGATGACGGTTCTTGTGATGATGGCTCCCTTAAATCGGATTGAACAGCGTGACATGGATCTTGATTTTGATGGACATTTCGAGTATTTTATTCTTGTTCGACATTTAGAGAATTCAATAAACTGTTCAACGTCAGTGATGAAATTGGTAAGTTAGGTTGATTTGTGATGTGTGGGTGGAGATCAGAGATTTTCTCTGGGACAGACTTATCAAGCTGATGAGGTAAAAATTTCACATCTGCTGATATGATAACTGTTTTCTCTCAGGAACAAATATTCGATAGTGATGATTGACTTCAGTGTATCCAACAAACACACCTTTCTGCGCCCTTGGTAGAAGCTTGCTTCTGGATGGTCGCTTCGCCATGGGGACATGAACGTAGCATTCTCTTCAAAGGGGTTGAAGGTGTAAAATGGATGGTTTTCTCTCGTGGAAAGCTTCATATGGGGTCTGTCCATTTACAGAGCCATGTGTAGTACGATTTTTAGTGTAAATAAATGTCTGCGCTGCTTCAGCCCATATCTGTTTACCTTTGACTGTGTTTAGCATTGCTCATATTCCTTCAAAGATCGACCTATTAAGCCTTTCGGCTACAACATTGCATTCCGGGGAATAGGGAGGAGTCAAGTGATGACTTATCCCCTTCTGAGCAAGAAATTTGGATAGTGATTCATTGACATATTCGCCGCCATTATCTGTTTTAATTGACTTGATTTTGCAATTGTACTGCATTTCCAAGGCCGTAATAAAATCTATAGTGGCTTGCGCCGCATCAGATTTGTATTTTAGGGATCGGATTGTTGCACATTGTGTTGCATCATCTATGAAACTTATGTAGTATAAAGCGTTGCCATACAATGGAGCAGGGAATGGACCTGCTAGATCTGAATGAATACATTCGCCTTTGAGTTTTGCTCTAAAAATCAATGGAGAAGGCTTTTGATGTACTGATTTGGAAGATATACAGGCATCACAGTAAAAGTTCTTGGGTGTATTTGGCATGATACCTGAGTTCTGTATAAGCTTATCTGTCTTAGACATCGTAGAAGGCGCTGAATGACAGAGAGCTTCATGCCAAAATTCAAAGGTTGAACATGCGGTTTCATTGTTTTCGGTCCTTTCCCTGATCACGGGTAACGGACTATTGTAATAAGCTTCCTACAAATTTTTATTATTTTTATAGATCCTCATAGTTATACCATTGTCCTGGAGCATATATCCTTTAGATCTAGCTTTCATCCAAGAAAATAAAGGCAGGGATAACTCGGGCATGTAGAGCACATCATCTATTCTAACTGTAGAAATATTTCCATTTAATAGTATACAATTTAACAGTACAGTTCCTTTCCCCTCGATTGATATCTTTTCATTTGAGCTTGATATTACATAACCAGCACAGGATGAAAGTTGTTCAAATCTTCCTGGGTAAGGGCACATGTGAGCTGTTGCACAGGTATCAAAGTAGAAGGGATGATGAGTAACTTCTTGAGGTCCATTGAAGGCAACATTTGCTTGTTCATGGATATCGTTAAGTTCTCTGGATCTCATGGCTTTCTTTTCGCAGAGTCTGACATAAGAGTTCAATACACAATCTTTGTACTCGAGCAGATGATTTTTCTTAATGAAGAAACATTCTCTTGGTATAGAGTTTTTAGAGTGTCTAGATTTGGTAACCTTTGATGGTTTCGCTACTCTTTAGCTTCATTTTTTGAGCTTCCTAAAGTGCGTAATCAGAGCTGTATGAGGAGAGGATTGCATAGGTAATTCATGGTCAATGTCGAGAAGATGTTGCTTGACTTTAGCATAGGATAGATTATCATTTGTTACCAAGTTTTCAACAATATTCTTATGATTTCGACTTAAGAATGCCAGTATCAAGTCTCTCTTTATCTCATCATCATCTAGAAAATCAGCAATCTTTTGACATCTCAGGCTGGAGGATTCACGAGCTGATGAAGTAGTCTGGAAGTATTCATTCTCATACACGTCTAAGAAAGGAGTCATTTTGCCATTGGAATCATGTGTGCTTAAGAGTGACATCAAGGATCCAAGCAGGTGAACTAATGTGAACTTATTAGTCCGATGGTATTTGGTCATCAAAAAGATCCACATCTTGTGGGGGTCTTGTAACTTGAGAATTTTTCTCAGTATACTTGGACATACCACTAGGATATATATATTGATAGCAATTGTGAACAATTCGCTAAATGCTTCCTGCTCTTCAAGGCAAGCATCTTCCTTTGGCTTTTTGCCATCAACAACAAGTTCATAGAGCTTTTGGCCTTTCCAGATTGCCTCCATTGTTGTGGCCCATGACTCGTAGGTATTGTGTCCGGTCAGTTGGGTAACATTAGAGAACGAGATGTTTCGCATTGAGCAGTTAAGTCGCTTTGTGAAATATTTATTGTTTTCTTTATTGAGGATGGAGGTATGGTTTGAAGGTAAATTTGCCATTTCTGTTGAACTGTTAGTGTTGGTATATATGTCCTGACCTCACTTTCCAATGTTAGTCATAGATTAGTCATCGTTCATTATGAGTATTAGTATCTTTTTGTAGAATAGGAGAATAGACAAGATCCACCAACACAACTGCAGAAACGTGACATACAGTTTACGTTCTTTGCATCGTGTTTAAGTATCCCGACACTGATCAGTGAGCGCGCACAGATCAGGAAATAAGTAGAATTGGAAGGATATTGCTTCCCACCTTTAACTTCTATTTCAGCCGAAGAGAAGGAAGTATCTATCTGGAAGCTTGATAGCGTATCTTATCGATCGATTATCGCCGACGGGTTTGATTCTTCTTTAGCAGAGATAATAATATTTTATTGGAAGGATATCGTTTCCCCCCTCTTAAGATATACCGACTCTTCAAAAGCGTAAATTCTAAAAATGACAGAACAAGATTGGAAGGCTTTAGAGGCCAAATGGGATGAAGGAATCGATCTTAGCACGGCAACTCCTTATGATATCAGTTCCTACATAGAAACGAAGATCCATTTCTACGAAGAAGACAATACTACTGACTCAAATCTATGGGAACAGTACCAAGATGACTTCGCAACCTTCACAATAGCTGCTTTCAAAAGCCCTGAACTGAAACTAATTCAACAGCTACGAGACTGCCTCTTAAGTAGAGGAGTTTACGTAGATCGCAACACAAATAGGCTCACTATTTCACAGGCACTTTACAATTGCGCAAAGGAAGAAAAACAGCATAAATGGTCTGACAGCAATGTCATCAATGCCGCTGAACGATTAGAAGAGCCTCTGAAATCAGTAAAGCTGAAACGACATCTAAATGCAATCCAAGTAGATAATATAAACATAGAAAAATACAGCGACAATGGCAGCGAGTTCAAGACTGAAAAACCTTCCGACCTGCAAGTACCCCTACAACCAATTTTGCCCAATTCAAAAGTACAATCTTTACAAACCTTACAAAGAGTGCAGGCTCTCGGACCGACATCACCAATACCTCCTCCTACTTACGTTGCGCAGATGTCGAACTTGATTAAGGTTTATTCTGGCGAGGCAAAATACGAAGGAACTGGGGATAGTATAGATCACAAATTGACGAATTTTCACCACCTCTGTGATCTCACTGGTGTACCCAGAGAGGCATATCCAAGAGCACTCTCAGTAATGCTGTCAGGATTCGTAAAAGAGCACTACCTCGCAGCAAATCTGTCGTACTTAACTTTTGAGCAAGCAGTTGACCATCTTCGTAACTTCTTTGAAGGTCCTAGTTACAACCGAAGAAATCTAGGCAAATGGAACGGAACATCTTTAAAGTTGATTATGTTGCAAAATAAAGCTAAGTCAACATCCGAATTTCTACAAATCTTGGTCCAAACACTGAGAGAGATCCAGCATGGCCTAACAGAAATCTCCGTACCAACTCTCTTATGCACAACAAATTTATTACTGCGTGCAAAGGCGTTCCAGCTTGCAGATATGCCATTGCAAACCCGCCACCAAAAGTTGGTGAACTCTTGAATCAGCTACAGAACTCTATAATGGCCTATGAAGGAGAAGAGAAAAATGATCAATTCAATGTCAACCAAGATGCATTCTTCACAGACAGACAATATCATCAAACAGGTAAAGCACAAACCAGTAAAAATAACACGCAAAGCAAGACATGTTATATATGTGGCAAAGAAGAATGTCGTTCATGGAAGCATACCAATGTTGAACGCGAAAGATATAAGGCAAAGTTTCGAACTTCACTTAAAGAAAAGCTAGGATCTCGATTTGTTGACGGCAATTGCTTCAAAAAACAATATCATCAATATATAGTTGACTTTGAAGGTGATGATGAATCCTACGCAGATAGCGACGAATTTGAAGACGCCTTTAAAGCTTTGGAGCTTGAAATACAAGGTGGTAACAACAATGCTCGAGAAATAGACGAATCAGACGTCTTCTTGACTTCATTTGGGGAAATCAGTTGCACTGCTACTAGATCTATAATGCTAGAAATGGCAGCAGATTTATCAAACAGATCCTCCATTCACGCTCTCACTACCACTAAAAATATTGCGCCTAGCTCCTCTGAAGCTGATCCCTTTGCCTATACAACATCTCCTCTTTGTTACACCTCCGAAACATTTATGGGTATCATGATTGACACAGGGGCTTCTAAGAGATTGACCGCGGGTTATGGCCAATATAATGCACTTCAAAAGCTTAATAATAATGTTTTAAATTTAAACAAACTTGATAAAGGACTAGTGAATGTTCAGTTTGGAATCGAGTCTACATCATCAATTGGATCAATAAAAGTAGATTCACCAATTGGAAGAATTGTATTTCATGTTGTCAGGGCTGATACTCCTTTTCTACTGTGTCTTGCAGATATGGATAAGCTAAAAACTTACTTCAACAATCTGACAAACACTTTAGTGACACCTCATGGAATTGTGCCGGTCATACGAAGATTTGGTCATCCATTCATACTGTGGGATAATTCACTCTCGATTTATATATCTGAATCTTTCAACCAATGCCCTTGCTATCTTACCAACATTGAGCTCCAACAGCTTCACCGTAGATTTGGCCACCCTTCTATTGATAGGCTTCATTGTATATTAGAGCGCTCAGGACATGGAGATTCCAATCACCGCAAATCCCTAGAAGCAATCACACGGTTTTGCAAATAATGCCAAAAGTACGGTAAATCGCCCGGATGATTCAAGTTTACATTAAAAGAAGATGTTCAGTTTAATTACTGCATCTTTGCTGATGTAATGTATATTGACGGAAATCCTCTCCTACATGTCATTGATGAAGGCACAAGATTCCAAGCTGGCAGGTGGTTAAAGAATATGTCTGCCAAGAGTACTTGGGATGCGCTATGTGATTGCTGGATTAATACCTACTTGGGACCACCAGATATAATCTCACATGACACTGGTAAAAATTTTGCCAGTAGGGAATTCCAGCAGTGTGCCATTAATGTTGGCTCTACTACAAAAAGTGTGCCAGTAGAGGCTCATAACTCCGTAGGCGTAGTCGAAAGATATCACGGTCCCCTTCGCCGTATCTACCAAATAATCACAGCAGAAATTCCTGGTATTAACAAAACTTTTGCCTTGCAAATGACTTTCAAAGCTATAAATGATTCCGTGGGACCTGATGGGCTGGTTCCTACCCTCTTGGTATTTGGTGCATATCCACGTATGGTTAAAGAAAATGCTCCCTCGCCCTCAGTGACACAAAGAACGGAAGCTCTTTGTAAAGCCATGAAGGAACT
The DNA here is from genome assembly GCA_905067625.1 of Blumeria graminis f. sp. triticale. Classification (NCBI taxonomy): domain Eukaryota; kingdom Fungi; phylum Ascomycota; class Leotiomycetes; order Helotiales; family Erysiphaceae; genus Blumeria; species Blumeria graminis. The sequence continues at coordinate 1,260,989 of LR898478.1, forward strand.
AGAGCAAATCCGTGCCACACAGCAAGTCAATGATGCACTAAAAATGAGAAACTGTCCTTTCACTACGGCAATACATGCCTTGCCGCTCAACCCGCCGGTGATGGTATGCCGAGAAGGTAATGCAAATCAAGCGGGAAGCTGGACTGGCCCCTACAAACTTTTAGACGTCAACAGTGAGACCTGCACTCTTGAGCTACCTGGTGGACCTACTAAGTTTCGGAGCACAAGTGTCAAACTGTACTTAACTGAAACAACAAAGCTGGTTCCGGACAACGATGATTTCGGAATTACTGGAACGGAACAAGTAAAATCCTCTTTAGAAAATGACCCCCTTGCAGATGATTCACTACAGTCTGGAAGACCCAAACGTCAAGTTGGTAGACCTCGCCGGTATTCCACTGAAGTAAACGCAGCAATTGTATCAGCGTACTTTCATGAGAGTGGTCAATTTAAACAGTCCTGCCAGAAAGAAATTGCTGGGCTATCAGAGAAGAACGTCTTCGAGTTGGTTGAAAACATCAACATACCCGCTGGCACTAGGGTTTTCAATTCAAGATTTGTTGACGAAGTAAAGTGTCACGATCCGTGAGAGCCGTATTGCGTGCGTGTGGGGATACGGGTTAGCGCGCCTTGGCATCACGTTGGATGACTGAGCACAGCCGAGGGAGATATCTCAGAGAGGGTCGAGAATAGCTACCTCCTCTCTTTGTCTTTTATTGCCTTTACAAGCGTACCTCTTGATAGCAATATAATAACTTATACAACCTCCTTGACGTGCCGTAACATAATAAAAGACCATCACCTCGCTGGGAAGCAGTAATATCCACTCGGAACGAATTCGACGTCGGCACCACCTTTTTGGTACGACTCCTACGACTCCCGCCTTACCTGTATAATTACAGGTGCCTTCTGCCTCATATCTCGATTGCAGACAGTCTCAGAGCAAGCTGAACTCCCTCTCTCTATCGGCATCACCTTTTTGATACGAAACCTCAAACTTTGCGACTTCGCGACACGGACTCGCGCTTCAGCCTCGCCCTCAGCCTCGTGCGCGCATCCTCAACTACCAATCTCGACCTCTGCAAACCCCTCCCTACCTACGCGCGTTCGTCTCAATACTATACACACGAGGAGCGGTCCCTCCCATATGCAACCGCGCCGAAGCAATCGAGAGCTCTCTACACCAGCCCGATTTGGATACCCCGCGGAAGAAAAGAAGAAGAAAGGCGATACCACGCCAGTGGAGGAGAACATATTGAGCACTATTGAGAGTGATACAATCAAGGAGGAAGACGAACACACAATGGTGGACCAAGCATTCTCTACCAGCCAGTTGGTGGCAATCAACGAGATGCTCAAGACTGCAGTTGTTTCTGCTCTCGCCGTCGAAGCTACCGAAGATGCTGCTAGAAAGTCTCGCGCACTTACTGCAGACCTACAACCGGCTATTGATCACTACCTCCCAAAGATTGACAATTCTGTCAAGCCTGTCGATTCTCACAAGATTCGCTATCCCCGCCTCCTCTTTACCGACCACAATGGAGAGATTGAGTACGATGCTTGGAAGATGGACATGAAGCTCTTTATTGAGGAGTTCTCTGGTAACTTCTGTGCTGGAGACTCCCAGGTAAAGGCGTACTTCAAGTGTACTGGAGGAGAGGCCAAGACTATTATCCTTCAGCATATGGATACAGATGTTACTACCGAATTCAAGGGTGCTGCCGACGTCCTCGCTGCCCTAGATCAACGTTTCTTCGACCACAACCGTGTCCAAAAAGCCAAAGCTGCCTACAGCAACTTGAAGATGACTAGTAATATGACATACAATCAATTCCGCATCAAGTTCACCAACCTAGCCATCACTGGTAAAATCGCCAGGGCTCGTTGGTTCGATGACGTTTGTGAGAAAATCTCTCCTGCCTTAAAGCTCCAAATTATGACTGAGAAGTACAAGATGAGCAACAACTACACTACTCTCGACGAGTTCTTAGCTGTCACCGACCGAGAATCTCACAACATCCTCGCCGAGGATGCTCTCCATAAGAAGGTAGTCGCTGTCGCCGTCGGAAACAACGCTAGCAGAAACCCGAGTATTTTGAAAAGATCGGGATGGACTGCTGAACGCCTGACGGCTGACGCTGCTCGCAACACCCCCGCTGTACGCTTCCCTACCACTCCTGAGACCGTACCACAAGTCATACGCCGTACTCTCAGCGCTACCAATACCTGTCGTCTCTGCCGAAAGGAAGGCCATTGGGCTAGGGATTGCCCCAACGCCGTAAAGATCGCAGAACTGACTGGTAGATCGGTGGAGGAATTAATATTAAAGCACGATGACGGCGACAAGGACGGCCTACAACCTGTTGAGGTTGACGAGCTGTCGGGAAACTCTTAAGCCGTGGAACAGTCTCCTCTCATGGCAAATGCCTCGATTTGTGGAAAGTCTTGAATGCTGATTTCCGTTCTCTTACTGGAGGAAAACAATTCCTAGTTAGTATTGAATTAGGTAGAAATGGATCATTCATCAAAACAACTGCACATATCGACGGCGGAGCAAATATCTTTGGGGCGCTTCGTACCTCTGTCGCTCTCCAACTTCGTGACCTTTTAGGCGTCAAATTCCTTACTCTCCCCAAGCCAATTATACCTACTGGCTATAACGGACAGGCCGGCGCTGCTATCACCCACGTAACTCTCCTTACCCTCACAATCGATCGCCGCCGCGTCAACTTCCCATTCTTGATTACCGACCTGGGAAGCAATGATGTGCTCATCGGCCGAAAGTTCTTAGAACATTACGAACTCAAGCAGAATTATAATCGTCGTACGAAAAACCGTTTAGAGTGGCCGTTTGATATGCCACCTCAGCACTACTTCGATAGGCGTCTAGAGCTACTCCTACCTCCCAAGACGCCCATGGTGAACCTACAGCACCAACTTGACCAGCAACGACGAGATGCTCTGTTTGAAGAGCTCTCTAGTGTACAAACTCCCCCTTCCCTTCGACCGAAGAAGACTCAAAAGCGTCCCTCCTCGTTTGTCAGGGAACTTAAGCAAGGCTTCCTAAGAATGAATGAACTACTCGCTGATCACCAACTGGCTAAATCGCCCTCTACCACCCGTGATCCCGGCTCACGAGTCGAGCAAGCTGATCAAGCTCTCCAACGCCAGACCGTCGTCGTGGCAACTCGCCGAGTTAAAAACGAGCCGTATAAGACTGATATCAACCTGATCTCCGCCGCCTCAATGCACCAGTTCTACTTGCATCGGAAGCACTGCCAGAAGGCCCATAACGACGATTCGGAAGTTCTCGTCGCCTCCCTCAAAGAAATTCAAGATGAGATCCAACGACGTCAAAACGAGCTTGCCGCTGTTGCCGTGGAATTGTCGGCTCTTGATGCAGGTCTCTCCCCGGCGGAAACTCGCGAAGCTAAATACCGGCAGAACGATGAGTTAGTTACAGAGCGCCTCCCCGAGAAGTGGAAGGAGTTTAAGGACCTATTCTCTACCAGAGCTTCAGACGACCTCGCTGCGAGGAGACCCGCCGTCGACCACGAAATTAAACTCACCGGCAATAACACGCTTACGACAGAGCCTCTCCGACGCATGCCAGACGAATATCTCGCTGAAGCTAAGCGTTATATCACTGAGAACCTCCATAAAGGGTTCATTGCACCATCAAACGCGCCCTGGGCTGCGCCTATCCTTATGGCAAAGAAGGCTGGCGGTGGGCTTCGATTTTGTGTCGATTTCCGAAAGCTGAACGAGCTTACCCAGAAAGATCCCTATCCTATTCCCTTGATTGATGAGATGATGGCTAGAATCTCTAAAGCAAAGATCTTCACCAAAGTCGATATTCAGCAGGCATTTCACAAAATACGTATGTTAAAAGATTCGGAGGACTTCACTACCTTCCGCACTCGTTACGGAACATATAAGTACAAAGTACTCCCATTTGGCTTGACTAATGGCCCTGCCACCTTTCAACGTTTTATCAACGATATCTTAATGGAATACCTAGACGACTTCTGCTCAGCTTACCTCGACGATATCTTGATCTACTCAGATTCAGAAGCGGAGCATGACCTTCACGTACAAAAAATATTGGAGATATTGCGAGACCACGGCCTCCAGGCAGACATCAAGAAGTCTGAATTCGGCGTGACACGTACGAAATTCTTGGGCTTCATCATTGGTACCACCGGGATTGAGGTAGACCCCGAGAAAACTGAGGTTATCAAGAATTGGGAATATGCTAGCAACGTTCGCGGCGTACAAAGCTACCTAGGTTTCTGTAACTTCTACCGTCGATTTATCAAAGACTACAGCAGTATTTGCCGGCCACTCACATTACTGACTGGAAAAGACGTCCCCTTCCACTTCGGTGGAGCTTGCAAGGAGGCATGGGAGCGTCTTCGGCACGCCCTACAGACGGCTCCTATCTTGTGTCACTACGATCCATTCAAGCAAACTAGACTCGAAACTGACTCTTCTGATGGGGTAGTGGCTGGTGTGCTTTCACAACTTCAAGACGACGGAATGTTCCACCCAGTCGGTTTCTTCTCTAAAACCATGATAGACGCAGAGCTGAATTACCCGATCCATGATAAAGAGCTACTTGCGATTTTCCGCTCTTTCCAACAGTACAAACCTGAGTTGCTGGGTGCGCAAAAGACGGTTCACGTCTATACCGATCACCGCGCCTTGGAGTACTTTATGTCAACAAAAGATCTCAACGCTCGACAAGCACGGTGGGCGGAGTTCTTCGCCCAATTCCACTTTGAGATCATGTACCGAACAGGAGTTACAAACACCCTGGCAGATACACTTTCCCGTAGAGATCAAGACCTCTCACCATTGGAAGCTAAGAAGCGTGCTCTACGCAACCAACAGATGATTCCCAATGATAAGATCAGTAACGAAATTCTCCAGGAAATGGCACAGAAGCAACTAGCTGACCTGCAAATTGTTGACCACAATTATGTGGAAATCTCACCGCTTGGCACCCGTGAGACTGTCTCACCAGTCGATTTAGTACCACTAGAGCTCCCCGAAGAACAGTTTCTAGTTGGAGAGGCCCCTGAAGCTATGTCGACAGCTGCTTACAATATCGAAAACTACGATATCATCGACCAAGTCTTTACAGCGAACAAGGAATCGGAGGAGCTTGAAACTCTACGCGAGAAGGCTCGGCAGCATCACCCCGAGTACACGCTGGCTAGCGGTAAGCTCTTCTTCCATGGGCGGTTGGAGGTTCCTCTGGAACCACCAGAGCTCCGTACGACTTTAATCCGTCACGTACACGCGCAACCTCAAGTTGCGCATGCCGGGAACAGTAAGATCAAGCTCCTCTTAGGCCGCAAATATCACTGGGCCGGAATGACGGCCGATATCACTCGTTATATCTCTAACTGCAGCTGTGCTCGTATGAAGGCGAGGAGAGATAAGACTCCTGGTTTCCTCCACCCCCTACCAATCCCCGCGCGACCTTACCAGCATTTGACCATGGATTTCACGGATCTACCGCTAGATGAGAACGGTTTTGACGCTGCTTTCGTGATCATGGACAGACTATCAAAGAAACCAGTCTCGATCCCCTGCCATAAGACCATCACGGCAAAGGAGATGGCGACGCTATTTGCTGTCCACTGGAATCGTCACTTTGGGATGCCAGACTCCATAGTCTCCGACCGCGGACCTCAGTTTGTATCAAGTTTCTGGAACGAATATTGTCGTATTCTCGGCACCAAGGTCAAGTTGACTACATCATATAACCCCAACGTTGATGGCCAGACGGAAGTCATGAATCAGTATATCAAGCAGAGACTTCGTCCATTCTGTACCCACTACCAAGACAATTGGAGCTCTCTCTTACCGATTATGGATATTGCTCAGCTTACGCTACCTCACGAATCTCTTGGCAACTTGTCACCATTCCAACTACTCAATAGCTACGAGGCGCGTGCATCGTGGGACTTACATAACCCTGAGCCTCCCGCTACTGCCACGGAGACCTTGAATCGAGAAGATGCTCTCTGCGTAGCAACTCGTATGAAGGATGCAATGGAATTCGCTAAATCCTCGCTTAAGGTTCAACAGGAGAAGATGGAGCGGTTAGCTAATCGTAGCCGTCGGGAAGTCGATTGGGAAGTTGGAGACATGGTTCTAGTCTCTACCGCAAACTGGAAAATAAGCAGACCTTCATGTAAGCTTTCAGACAAGTGGTATGGCCCTGTTGAAGTACGAAAGAAGGTTGGGGAGAGCTGGGAGTTGAAGCTACCGGAAGAATGGAAAATCCATCCTGTATTTCACTCCCATTCACTGCGGAAGTTCGTACAGGACCCACTACCAGGACAGGTTCGACAAGCCCCAGCACCAATTCAACTACTCCCTGAGCAAGACGAATGGGAAATTGAGGGGATATTAAGCTCCCGAGTCTATTGCAACACTCTCCAGTACCAGATTCGATGGAAGGGCGCTGACGAAGACCTCGAATGGTACCCCTGCTCCTACGCTATGACAGCACCTCATATGATCAAGAGATTCCATATACGCTACCCAACAGCCAGGGGACCACCTAGACTACTCCCGAAGTGGCTAGAGGCGTACAACAATGGTATCAACAACTACTCCGAATTGGAAGACGATCACGCTATGACTGCAACTGCGCGGTCGCAGTTCTTCAGGAGGGGGGGGTAATGTCACGATCCGTGAGAGCCGTATTGCGTGCGTGTGGGGATACGGGTTAGCGCGCCTTGGCATCACGTTGGATGACTGAGCACAGCCGAGGGAGATATCTTAGAGAGGGTCGAGAATAGCTACCTCCTCTCTTTGTCTTTTATTGCCTTTACGAGCGTACCTCTTGATAGCAATATAATAACTTATACAATCTCCTTGACGTGCCGTAACATAAAGCACAAGGGTACCAATAATGCCTTCGAGAAATCAAGACTTGTTGTCCAGGCATATAATGACACTGAAAAAGAATCTATCCTAACTCAATCTCCGACGATTCAAAGGGTCAGCCAAAGGCTTATTCTCTGCATGACGTCTTCAATTGCGGAAACAAACCTCTATTTACGTGATATATTGCAAGCATACATACAATCCACCTCCAATTTGAATCGCGATATATATATACGCCCTCCACACGAGTTGAGTGCCGAACTATGTCTAGAAAGAGGCACGTTGTTGAAAGTTGTTAAGCCTCTATACAGAATACCAGAAGCAGGAAATCACTGGTTCCGTACATATCACAATCACCACACCTAAGAGCTTTGCATGAATGCATCAACTTTCAACCCATGTCTCCTCTGGTGCTATAATCCGGTCCAGCTAGGTATTGTTGGTCTTCAAGCTGATGATACTCTCTTTCTGGCCAATGACTCATTTGCTACTGCGGAGCAAGACAAGCTTAAAAAGGCGAATTTCCCAGCAAAAGAACGAGAAACTCTTGCACAAAACCATCCCCTGAGATTTAACAGTTGTATGATTAATAAGCTGACTGACAGGAAAACTGTAAGATTAACTCAAGAACATCAATGCAAAAATCTCAGTTTAGTGGCTGAGGTAAATACATCATCTACAAGTTCTCGCGGTACTGTCCGTAGAGGTCTTACTACCAAAGAAAAATATGTTGCGCAACGGGCTAGAGGAGCTTATATTGCTTCTATGTGTCAACCTGAAGCCTCTTTCGATCTCTCCTTTGCTGCCCAAGTAACCAATCCCCAACAGAACGACATAGCTGCTCTCAATAAACGCCTACAGTGGCAGAAAACTAACAGACAAAGGGGACTCAATTTTGTGAAACTAGATATGAAAACACTACGCCTCTACACGTTTACCGATGCATCCTTTGCAAATAATAAGGATTTTTCATCATAAATTGGCTATGTACTCGTACTGGCAGACGCTACAAATCAATCTAATATAATCCATTGGTCATTGGTCAAATGCAAGAGAGTTACAAGAAGTGCTCTCGCATCAGAGTTATATGCCATGGTTTATGGTTTTGATATTGGCGCCGCATTAAAGTCAACTATTGAACAACTGTTGCGGACTATTATCCCTTTAATTGTATGCACCAATTCCAAATTTCTGTTCAATTGCCTTGTCAAACTCGGTACAACACAAGAAAAGAGATTGATGGTCGACCTCATGTGTCTACGTCAATCATATGAAAGACGCGAAATTACCGAGGTTGTATGGATAGACGGCAATAGTAATCCAGCAGACTCAATGACAAAAAGCAAACCTTCAACAGCTCTCCAACTTTTAATTGATACCAATAGACTTAATCTAAATACCATGGAATGGGTACAACGAACCAGTAACAAGTAACGAATAACAATAATTAAGATATGAAAATATATGATGGGAATTATAGTTTTAAGTACGGATTTTTGTATCATTTTCTTTATGTAGTTGCCAGTGTTGGTATAAATGTCCTGACCTCACTTTCCAATGTTAGTCATGGATTAGTCATCTTTCATTATGAGTATTAGTATCTTTTTGTAGAATAGGAGAATAGACAAAATCCACCAACACAACCGCAGAAACGTGATATACAGTTTACGTTCAATACACCGTGTTTAAGTATCCCGACAGTTAGATAATTGATTGGACAATAAGGAAAAGGGAAGTTCTAGGATATTAATGCTTTTCTTTGGGCACCGGGTCATAACCTGTTGTAATGGGAGTTGTATAGAGAAGCGTAAGCTGTTAGGCTTGTATTTAATATCACCTAGTGAAGCGAGTTGGGAGATTGAAGAATCTGAAAACTATAGTGGAGATGTGACGCCCCGACATTTTAGTGGCCACGTGGTCGTCGGTTCAATAGTTGGTAAGCCGACACAGGGTCAATCCAGGAATTCCAACAACTAGTTTCACACACACGAGTCTTGTGTGTGACAAATCACAATACAAAAGTTTTGCCATCAATATTGGTTTTCATGCAAAACCCTTGGGTTGTAGGCAATGAGGGACAGGAGGTTTCGTGTTGGCAACTCTATTTCAACAGTTGAACTCTTATGTAAATATTTACAGATTCATATCCTCCTAGATACTTTTCTCTTTAGTTTAGAATCTTGTGATTTGAGTCCACGCCAGCTTTTGACCACTAGCCAATCGTCTTTTGTTCCTCGAGTTTCCACAGGAGAGTTGTTGATTAAACCTAATTAGTATCAGAGCGCTATTTAAACTAATTACTACATCTAAGTGGAGGACACAATTCACTTGTTTATGCTAAATAATTGGGAGGCTGGTCAATATATGAGTCGTCATGAATGTGGCTAGTAATAATAGAACCTAATTACGTTCCGTATTAATGCGCCTCTTCATTGCCAAGTAGCGCCAATTTCAACAATAGGTCTTGCAAGTGCAAAGCTGGCTGGAAGTGGGATAACCCTTGCTCTTTGCAGACGTAAGTCATCACTCGTGGCTGAATATTCCAGTTGGAAAGGGGAGAGAAACACTGGAATCTTGGGTGCGTCTTTGTTAGTCTACGAGAAAGGTCAGTTGAAACCCAAGGTTCTTGGATTAGTACCACATTAGCCCCGCATTTTGAGGTCAGTTCTAGGGCGGCGTTGTGAGCAGAGGCACGTCTGCCAACGTTGATCTGGAAGAAGTAGAGGCCTGGGGTTTTCTGCTTTCTTCGGTTCCTGTTTCAGTCTCTTATAATGACTCCTCAAGGGAAGTCAGGGGAGCAAACCTAGATGCCGAGCCTATTGTTAGAATAGGAGCTGGAATCGTGGTGCGCGAGGGTTGTGTGGAAGGAGATCCGGCGGGGGGTTCCGGAGCGGGCGGGAAAGGGTTCAGAGCCAGCCAGGACTTGTGTCCTTCCTGGCGCATTACCCGCATTCTCTCCTTGTCTGAGCAAACAAATATTCTGTTAGCTCGGAAGGGTCTTGTGGGGCATCCAGTGGAAGAGACCATGTGCGGGCCAGCACAACTAAGACACTTTATTGGTGTCATACATGAGCCGTTGTGTGAGTCCGACGCACAAAGTCCGCAACGAGCTCTCCTGGTGCAGGCATTGATGTTGTGGAATCCATGGTAGCGCTGACAGACTTGGAGGCGTGGGCAATTGTCAGCCAGTCGAATTTTGGCGGACCAAGCAAATATGCGGACGCTGGAGGGGAGTTTATCTGCAGCTGGATTTGCAACTACCAGTCGGAGAGTACCTTCCTATTCTGGGGATACCAGAGAGTTACGTGTCCAGCTGATAGAAAAAATTGATTTTGTATCAATTTTTGCTGCTGCAAGTTCTTCCCAAATGTCTGCAACAAAGAGGGCTTCGGGAGATCCGGAAGCATTGTACCCATATTTAGAGACTGAGCTAAGGAGAAAGTTCTCTCGTTTTTCCTATCTTTCGATGGGCACAACTCCTGTAGCGGGCTGTAGAGCAAGGGCTGCTTTCATGAGTTCGGGGGCCTGATCCGATGAGGGGGCCACGAGGGCTATCCCAGAAGGGACCGACCTGATGTCCTTGATTAATTCCGGTTTTTCGAAAAAGCTTCTTAGCTTTGTGCGGACCAGAAGAGAATCTTGGAATCTCAGAGGGTGGTTGGGCGCTAGGCGTATCATAACTCTAGAGTCCGGCACGTTTTCTTTTTTTGAACTGGTAACCCTGGGCGTAGCCTTTGGAGGGGGTACAGGTACGGTCAAGTTCTTCTTCGCAGCATTTGCGTAAGTAGAACTTGCAGGTGGTTCTAGTTGTGGGGCTGGCTGTGCGCTAACTTTTACGTTTGCAGTAGTTTGAGACTGCTCGAAGACATGGAGGCCTGCAATGACTCGTGCTGCACTTCGCGTCACGATAGCTTTGAGGTTCGCAACGATTGTTGGCGGTAGACTACTTAGATGTTGGGCTCGAGCATTTTGCCAGGCCAACAATGAAGCGGCTATGTTATTTGTCATAGCTACCGAGGGGTGTTCGATAATCCGCGCTGTTGTACGCGCGCTAGATCGCGGGAGAGTTGGGGTAGGTTGTTGCTCAATTGCAACGTTGTCTTTGGTGGACGCGTAAATGGAGCCGGAGATACCCTGAGTAGAATCTCTTCGCAGAGGTTTTTTTGGCGGATGCAGTTGAGTAGCTGTTGCCAATACGGGAGCTGGCGTTGGAGAGAGGGAAAGATTTTCAGAGGAAGAGTTGGAAGGACATTTGTTTTCCAATCCGAGGTCCATGAACTCGTCTTCGGAGTCCATGTAGATGGGTTCAGCTGGAGATCGTTGCATCTCAGCTGCGGCTGCTAGGATAACTTCCTCCTGAACAGTTGGGAGTGCATGGAGGGTGAGTGTGTCATCAAGGTGCCTTGGGCATGGACAACTCACATGACATGTTTGGCGCATCTGTTCAGGCAAGGCATACTGGATGAGTAAGCATGGTAGGCATATGATTCGCTGGCAAGCGAGCTGACGGTGTCTAAATTGGGAGAATTTCCCACCATAAATTAGAACACAAACATCCATAGGGTCACTTACAATTCACTCTCGATAACATCAAATCTTAGCCGTCAAACGCAAGTGTACGTTCCCCATTTAATATACCAAGTAAAACATTTAGGTGCTGTTTTCAGGTCGTAGATAGCTTTTTGTAACTTGCATACTAAATCCCCCGACTGTTCACGACCATGAGGCTGTTCAATATATATGGGTCGATCAATATCGGCGTGAAGAAAAGCAGTCGCAATATCAACATGACGGATATGAAGACTATTGGTGGCTGCAAAGGCTAGTAGCATACGCATCGTAGTGGGAGGGAGAACATCAGCATAATTGTCCTCAGCAAATGGCTCCGAGAAGCCGCGAGCACACCATCTTGCTTTGAATTGTCTATCAGACTTCTCTTTTAGAGCCCATTTACCAGTCATAATTCTCCCATTTGCCTGAGACCGAGGTACCAAAGTCCAAACATTATTGCGACTCATATTATTAAGTTCTTGGTCAATGGCTTTGCTCCATTCTTGGGCTTTTGGACCAGAAAGGGCTGTTTCAATTACACGCCGGTTATTCACACGGAGTGTAAGAATATGATGTTTAAGAGGGAAAACATTTTTGTGAACGCGGATATCACGGCAAATGACTGTTCTACCAGTTTCAGGATTTAGAATAATGTTACCCCCAAAGAATTCTGTGCCAACATAGATTCCTTCTTTTGCTTTGGAGTTTAGCTTATTCTGATCGGGATCTAGCCAGAAAGCACGACAACCGAAAGGATGAAGATGTTTAATGACAGGCGTCTATTGAAATACCGCATAATTTGATGAATTTGGAGCTATGCTGTTTAGGGTTATGTTCAGTGAGCTTATAGAAGCAGTAAGAATGATAGTCCACAGACGCAATGGTAAACCTGAATGTAAGTGAAGCGCTCGTATCTTTTCAGTGACTGTACGAACGATTCTATCAACAATTTCACTTTGCTCTGGAGCATGTGACGATGACCTACGCCATTCAATGTCACGAGAAAGAAGTTCTTCTTGAAGTTCCGAGTTTAAGAATTCAGTAACACTATCTGTGTGAAGAACTGTTGGAAATATCGCGCAATGAAATGGGCGCAATATTCATGAAACGAAAGTAGAAGTTGACTAAAAGAATATCATGTTCGGATTGCATCTAAAAGTGTGGGAGGTGTGCGCTACAAGTACAAGTGTAAGCGACAGGTAGCTAAGCCACAGCATAAACGAGCGTGGCGCTATCTAGGCATAGAAAACCCCCCAATAACCCCCTTGCGCCCACGCCATACAGCAGCTCATATATCCAATAGGTAGCTTGAGGCGCTACCATAATACCTACTCCAACCTCTTAAATACACACAAGATCGTGTCGGGAACCTAGACGAAATGGAGGGCCCGTACGTCCACAACACTCTGTGTCTCCATTTCCAACAAGAACCTTTGGAATTTTGTCAAATTTTGTCTTCGGGTGTTGTAGAAAATGACAAATTTGAGTTGGCACAGTTTTCTTAGAGTAGACCGGCCAAGCCCATTTCCAAGAGGTGAATTCATCAACTGCAAAAAGGAACCATGTAGCATTTGGAACTAATTTGTCTATGGTTGTGGTAGATAGAGATTTCTGACCACCAACTAGATCTATATGAATAGCCTGACCAAAAGAGGAAGCGATGCGTAGGGAGCCATGTCCCTTGCATTTGGTTATTTTGGTTTTAGTGCGTATCTCACATTCAAGAGGAAACCTAGAAACTTTAATTCCAGCGGATTTTAGCATGGCATTTTGAGCTTTCTGCCCAGGATGGCCAAGTATACTGTGCCAGTCACGAATTACTAATATGTTGTGTGTTTTCATAGGGTCGGTTACATAAGGTTTGCAGATTAATCTGCCAGATACTCGGTGGAATTTAGCACAGATTGTACCATCTGGGCGAATGAGTTCGACGTCACGGTAGCCTGGAGGCCATTTTATAGAGAACCCCTGCTTTTCTAGCTGCGCTGCTGAGAGGATTCGATGTTTTTGACCTGGCATGTGTACAGCACCTTTTAGTAATTCAGTTTTGTTGTCAATGGATGGGAATTTATGATCACCACAGCCGGCAGTCGTTACTCTACCGCCTCCTGCAACACGAACGGTATTGGTAGTATTCAAATAGGATGAAAAATCATGTTCATTTCCAGACATGTTGTGGTTATGAGCTGTGGGGTATATAGCAATTATGTCTCTGCTGTCCGTCGGTGGAGTTACAGGGGCTCATATGCAACGGTGAGTCGTGGAGATGGCACGCTCACGCTGGGTGATGGCACGATAGACACTGAGTGCGTATCACTGTGGCCAAATAGGTGTCAGTAGGTATCAAATGTGAACTCTTACTGACGATGGTGATCTATGACGGTGATGCTAGATGTGCATCCCGACGATTGATAATATCATCTAATGGATGATGTGAAGTATGATATTGTATGGATAGATTGATTTATAAACTCGGCAGGTGAAGAGATTGTAGAGTAAATGAACAGCGTCTGTGGACCAGCCTGTATTTTCCACCCTTTCCTAATTCAGCAGCCCATCCTCCATTCCCGTCTCCTAACAAATCAACCGAGCCAGCACAATAACACACGTGAAAGTCTGCAGCTGTGTCTAACTGAAAAGCAGAATTATCAGAAGTACTATTTAGGGACAAAACCTTGTTCTTTGAGGACCCATTATTTTGCCGTGAGGTTTCTATCGCAATTTTCTTTTTCTTACTACATTCATTTTTTTTGTGTCCTTTAATACCACAAAAGTTACATGTCACAAAACTTTTCTTGAAGCCAACTGATCTTGAATTTGAATTAGTAGAAGACCATCTAAGACATTCAGAAATCATCCCGTGAAGACCATGATCCCGACAACGATTGGCAAGGTCCGGCTGCAAACTGTTTATGTGGTGCAGAAAGAGGTATTTCATTTGTTGTTCTACCTCTGCCGTAATGGAATTGTGTTCTCTGAGATTTTGAAAACGCTTTTGATATTCCTTCATAAAAGCTTCAACAGTCATGCCTTTGTCGGGTTGGAAGGTCCAGAATTGGTGAGTGATATTCATGAGATTAATTTGCCTCTTCGCGAGCGATGTAGTAGCAATTGTGGTGAGAATCATTAAGGGAGAATCGCGAGGAGCTGTTATTATATGAGGCGCTACTGCCTTCAGTTTTGCAACCCACCAGACTGATCATATGATTGCAGTTTTATTGTTCGGAGGACTGGATAGGAAAACGGCCGATGTCTCGGTGAGAAGCATGAGACGCTGAATAGACTCGCACCAATGAAGCCAATTTGATGATTTTAAAATTGGAACAGGCACAATTTTCTCGATGTTACCCAGGCGTTCTGACCAGGTCCAGATTTCTGTCTTTCTACTAGATTCTTTGACCGAAGATTGAACGTCCTCAGCGGATGCGAAAATAAGCCTGTTGATGATAATTCAGCTGAAGGAACCAACGTCTGATGAATATTCTTGATGTTCTACATTTGCCTCTGATGAGGGCTTAATTTTAAAAGATGACATTGTTTAAATGTGCGTTAGTTGCTACGTGCACAATTGTGTACGTAAAGACGAGAGCGCGAAAACTGATGTCGTCCGATTTCAATAGAAAATAACAGACGCTGTGTATGCATTGGAAGTGACTAGAGGGCCATAACTTGATTTGCAAGAAGCATGAATGTTACATTAAGTGATGTTAACTACTGATAAATACAGTTGTTGGAAAATGCTGCTTAGTCAGCTGGGTGATTTGGTTAAACCCCCTCACCCTCTGTATTTAGTACACACACATTTTTCATATATTGCACTGCACTACTATACATATTCTCCACATACCTTACCTCACCCTCTATCTTTTCTCGCCACTGTGACTCCACTTTCTCAATAATTCTAACAACAGTTTATGATGTGATATATCACGTGATATATGGAGCACCCATTACAGATAGAGTTAGTCTTATAAAGTCATCAACATTCTATAAGCCCTTTGTATGAATGTTTTTCTCACCTTACTTGGAATGAGAGAGTGAGTTTACCTACGATGATCACTGAAACTGTGCCCTCTTACTTAAAGTCACTCCGTAGGAGTGGAAGTGACGAGAGATCGAAGAGCAAATTGGAAGTTGAAAGTCCATGAAAAGAATATTATGGGGCAACCAGGACTTGCTCCTCACTGTCTACAAGAAAATAATTCAATTTATCATGTTTAAATATATCAAAATTAGCTAGTTTCTTTCAGGTAGATCCTAGAAGTCCTCCATAGTCATAGACTTAGACAGGACTATAATAAAAAAATACTTTATGAGGCAGTTTATTTTAATTCTTACTGTCCTTTCTCAGTCCAAGACTTTGTGGGACACTTAGGTCCTATCTACCTATAGGCCAAAGATGCCTGTCTAGTAGTATATCTCCTATATAGCTCCCCTCTCCGGCCAACGAAGCGATGGCCATTTTCGGGTGAATGGTAGCTGGGGACAATCGCAAAAACCACTGGGTGCGGAACTTTCCTAATACCGACATCAGGACTAGATCCAAAGACATAAATACCCTTCCGAATCGTTTAAAGATGCCAGAAAGCTGAGCGCTGCAAAGCTATGGGTACCCAAGGAAAGTTTATACTTCGCCTTTGTGGTCTCCTTTCAACTCCTTCCCAAAGGTCGTGCTGAATTGTTAGAAAAATATTGACAGAGCGTGATTGCTGTTTGGTAACTTAGCCCAACTTCTTTTGTGCCATTCAGGGCTCTGGAAATTGTCTTGACTCATCAACAGCAGGAGTCCTAGCTAGTGATACGAACCGCGACCTTGGCGCCCAAATACATCATAAAGTAAAAATCCATTTATAAAAATTAGTCCCAGAATGCCTACGATGACCTATTCTCTCATTCGTTCCAAATCCAAGCTGTCTGTATTGCCTCAAACTTTAGAGTCCCATCTGAGCAGTGTTCCCCCATGAGCCGCATCTCGGGATTTATATCTTAAGACTTGACTTTTTCCTTGCGGGCATACATGGCATGGTAACTTTGTAGTGAGAGATAGCTGTTAATCAATGATGCAAGCTCCCGTTTGGAATTGAGGCAGCGATTTGATCGATTGTTGAGACGAGGTGGTACGTTGTAAGATTGAGTTTAAGGACCCGCATGAGAATGACAAGAGAGGCATTGTCGAGAAGTCGTCAAATGGAGATATGCTTGAGGTTGCTTTCGAATTCGATTCGGATACGATTCTTCTTGACTATCCGAGGTGTGTAGTGCATTAAGAGCGCCTACACCGCCGCTGCTTGAATAGGAGATTTCGCCTTAGGTGATTCGTGAGGTACTTGATTGCATGCCAGAGCTAATTGTTAGCTCCATATAAGTGGGCACCGGCTAAACTTAGACATGGTTCGTGCGAGACGACTAACTAGCTGCCATTCATCCTCAGTGATTTGTCGACGGTTCATCTACTCGACACATCTTCACACGAAGCCTCTACGTTGCGTTCATTATGCAGTCTGGCATAATAGGTATACCTCACAATATCTCTTCTCTGCGCATATGACTTCTCATGAAAGACTAACCTTCGCATATTGAGCTAGCCTCGAAAGAACTCCACGCTGCATTCCAATTATTAATCGAATCACCTGATCAGCGGGGCTTAGTGTGCACCATTGCGAACGAAGCCCTTACCCCAGTAGCGGTACTGGAGCCGGCCACTTCCTTTAACGATGATCTAGCCCTTCTCACGCCACATGTCCAGGCTACCGTCGCCAGGTATTTTATTTTGCGGCTTCCCGAGCCGACCACTAGTGCGCCATTCGTCGCTATCACTTACGTACCCGATGCGGCGCCAGTGCGCTCCAAGATGCTCTTTGCCGCGACGCGACTCGCGCTTGTGCGCGAGCTCGGCAGCGAGAAATTCAAGGAAACGCGCTTCGCTACATCCGCTGATGAACTCACACCAGATGGCTTTCAGAAATACGATCAGCATGTGAAGCTCGCGCCGCCCTTGAGCGAGATGGAGAAGAGTCTTGCTGCAGTCAAGCGCTCCGAGGCTGAGAGTCGCGGCTCCCGCGTGCGACAGAGTCCTGTCGGCGCCGCCGTCCCCATATCCGCCTCGACTGCTGCTCTCCAAGTCTTGCAGCGGCTTGCTGAAAGCGGTACCAACGAAAATTTTGTTCAGTTGGTAAGAGATCCTGTCTCCTCACTACGACAGTCGTGTCGCCGTCAAATATATCACCTTAGCTTATGTCTTCTAGTATATCGACCTGCCTTCAGAAACCATGGATCTCGACTCTGTCAGCAACATATCTATTATGGCTCTCGCTTCTAGCATATGTAGTACTGCGCCTCGCTACTCTCTTTTCAGATACACTCACACCCACGAAGGAGTCACCTCCTCTCCTATTCTCTTCATCTACACATGCCCTCCCTCGTCCAAGATTAAGGAGCGTATGGTCTATGCGGCATTCTTGCACTCAGCACAGCTCTTGGCTGAGGAAGCGGGTCTTGTCATTCAAAAAAAAATCGAAGAGGGTGACCCCAGTGAGATCTCCGAAGAGAGTATCCATGCGGACCTGCACCCGCCGGTAGAAATCAAAAAGGGCTTTGAGAGACCCAGAAGGCCAGGTGCCAGTAAGCTCGCTAGATAGAGACAAATCGTTCACAGTTCTACGGATTTATATAACACCCAGTCCAGTATACCGATTTTTCCCGCACTCTCCGTAGAAGCAGAAAATAGCTGTCCCTTGCGTGATATTTCCCGGCTCTAGCTTAAATATCATCTTCAACGTTCGGCCTTCATGATATTTCATTATATCTACATCTGTAGTTGAAGCAAGGGCTATATGGCTAATGTTAAAAGTGATTCGTTAATTATTTGATGTGTATTCAGTTTTGTAGGTATGGCAGGTTATCAGTATTTTGCTTGTATACAAGGCGATTTATTGAACTACGGAGTTTCTCGAACTCTGGCTTGTGTTCGAAAATGCTACTGCGAGATATGTTTGTTATGGTAATCAGACTACGACAAGCATGACCCCATATTTTAAAAGTTAGCAAACCTCAAATGCAAAGCTCTGTCTGCCACTCCTATATAGAATGCGTGCAAGATTGTGCTAGCTGTGTAAATATATCGTCCGTCCATTCGTAACGACTGACCTCTTCGGACGCTTCAGAAGATGAGCATGTTTTCGGATCTAGTTCTGATATCGGATCTAGGAGAGCCCCGCACCCGGTGGGTGTGAGTCTTTAACCTAGAGCTACACCTACTAATAGTCATCGCCTTGTTTCTGGAGAGGGAAGTTGACGACTGGGACAGCTTTAGCTTAGGTCCTGTATGTCTCATGATAATGAACGCATGAAATTTTTTATTTTGCATCAGATTTTAATTGCGTATGCAGCTATCTAGCTATGACACAATATCAAAGAAAAGTACAGAAAAGATGATTCAACGTAAAGGAAGAGCACTCACGCCTCAGATTTCATTTGCAAGTACCACTGCGAAGTTATGGTGGCTTTTTCTTTACCCCAAGTCAACCCTCATCCGTGAATACCCACCCAGGGGAACGTCTCAAAAACCCTGAGTTACCCAGACATGCCTCCATCATCTTTCAACTTTTCTCCGCGCGAAATGTAATCCGAGATGTCTCTTTCCCAAGTAGAGTAGGTGCCCAGGCTACTCAAACTACACCAGGGAACACCACCAGGATGCGGACCACAACACTTTCCATCGTCTGCTTGTTTTTATAGTGTCAGCTGCACTCTCACAAGCGAAGTCTTGGCGCGCAAAAAGCTCAATTCGTAAAACTCTTGCCAAAATTCAGAATCTCACGCCCATCGAGGTTAAATCCTTCCTTTGCATCATCTTGTAAACTTGTCCTGATCTCTCTCATGTTCATCCCAAAGAACTGTCTCCCAGATTTGTGCGCCACGCTGAACGCAGGATAGGCAACACTAATAGCCGCGCGTCTTTTACTGTATATAGATAATTGGTGTTCAAGTAACATACTTTCCTTAATTAGATCCCTTCGAATACAAGTCATTACCCAAGCACAACTCTCACAAGTGCATTTAAGACGGTCCGTCACAACGAAGGGAGGATAGCTCCTCTACGTGTGCACTCAAATGAAGACCTGTGGGAGCACTATCACTGGAAAGAAGCCACAAAGGAGGCATAGGAAATTCTGGCCGGCAAGTAGATAGGGCCTAGATATCCTCTCGTTAGTAGACTCGGTAGGAGGATTGACATTCACACAAGTACCTCTAATTTAGCCTCCGCCGCAGGACCGAGCGAAGCGGAGGACCAAGCCTCATCATTTGTGCGCGCCTAGTGAGTATTCTCGCAGAGCCGAGTCACTCGTCTCGCGGGACCGGAGACCATCTTTCAATTGCATGAGCCTTGTCAAGTCTTTACTTTAAATGAGCCAGGTTCCAACTATAGCCACATGAAGTTTACAAGTCTGATGTAGCACGCATCAGCTCGTGAGCAGGCCTCTCAAGTAGCATCCGTAGAGATTAGACACCGCTCTCTCAAGATCGAAGGGAGCTGGTCTGGGGCCAAATACCCACCCAGATTTCTGGATTTGGTCGTATAGAGAAGGTAAAGGCAGCCTGGATAGCCAGAGGTTCGAACCCTCTCTCTGGCCAGTAATTGCACCGTTCAGAAAGCAAGCAACCCTGATAGTGGTCTTTGCGAGCGTCAGACAAGGTAATGCTGTGTTTATAATTTATATAACCACTATATTTACCGAACAGGGCACGGTCTTATGGTCTAGAGGTATGATTCTCGCTTAGGGGTGAACCCCAAGCATCTTGCGAGAGGCCCCGCGTTCGAATCGCGGTAAGACCCCACAGCCCATTTGCCATGTTTTGATGGGTACTTACGGAGGGGTGCTGACTGCTTGTGTAAGCAAGCACATCTCCTAGTGCCATTTGCGAATGAAATCCCGAAGAATTTATTTTGTTAATTTACGCGCTGGGTAAAGTAACTCCTATTGCACTCCTACCGAAGCTTAAGCACGGGTGGGACCGGGCTGGATCAGGTTAACTACCGTAAAGTTCAAGTACCTCGTCCCACCTAAATGACTAGACAACCTCAGACCTTTTTTTTGCATCAGATTTTAATTGCGTATGCAGCTATCTAGCTATGACAAAATATCAAAGAAAAGTACAGAAAAGATGATTCAACGTAAAGGAAGAGCACTCACGCCTCAGATTTCATTTGCAAGTACCACTGCGAAGTTATGGTGGCTTTTTCTTTACCCCAAGTCAACCCTCATCCGTGAATACCCACCCAGGGGAACGTCTCAAAAACCCTGAGTTACCCAGACATGCCCCCATCATCTTTCAACTTTTCTCCGCGCGAAATATGGTCTTTGGCGTCTCCTTCCCAAGTGGAGCAGGTGCCCAGGCTACTCAAACTATACCAGAGAACACCACCTCAGACTTCATCCATATGTTGAATCATGTCAAGCCCATGAAATCCGGAGCGTGAGTGTCTCGAACGTCAAAAGAGTCATCCTACATGTATACATAGCACCGGTCATATGTCATAGCTCCTTAGCTGAATACACCTAAATGATTTTAAAAAAAAAGCAAACAACGGCCTGGCCACGTCTCATGTTTCCCGGCAGCGGCTGAACACAAGCCATGCAATTTCACAGGAAGTAGGCCTCTGGGCAAGGCGTGTCTGCAGCACTCTCAACTATTCGACGGTCTCAGTCACGAGACGCCCGATAAGGATATGCCTGCGCAGCTCATCCCATATTTTTATGCCTTCCGACGCACCGCGAGCTTCGGGAGTGCCGCTTGCCGAGGAATCGGCGCGAATGGCATAATCAGGCACCCAGCCTTGCGACCTGCACTTAAATCCACGACCTGTTCCGCGCAAGCTCGCCCCATGCACATATGGAGGGAGAGTCACGCACGACGCAGAATCTCATAGGTAAGTCTCTCCCCTCCTCTCCCACCGCCACGTCTGGCAAACTCTTGCTCCTACTCATCTGATGTCGGATTAGACCGGAAGGAGCGCATGGTTGCTGAGCTCTTGACGCGATTCAAGAACCTCATCAGCCTCGCGGGCTCCCCAGTAGAAAAGAATGCTACTAAAGAGGTCGCCGCCGCCCAGGCGTTTCAAATGGAGGTAGAGACTACGGCTCTAGTAGGTAGTTGAATTTCAATCTAAAAAGCTGCTGACTGACAATTCTAGGTGCGTGCAACTGAGGATCTCCATGTGTTGACGCGCGAACTTAAGGAGCTATGGTTATTTGGGCCCCTGCGAAAGATCGGAGAGGGTGAAGGTGAGGGCAGCATTGATCAGGACTCAGTAAGGGTGGGCGAGCTACTTGAGGAATTAATTGAGAAGAAAAATCCGGCGAAAACCACTTCCCAACCCGTGGCGGAATAATCCTTGAGGATGCGCCTACTGCGTTCAATTTTGGTACATGACTTTTATTTCTTGGGGATGATCGATGCCGGTTTCAGGGGGCATTATTTTCAGATTCAGTCAAATTTCTTCACTCTCAATAACATCGAATCAAGTGATTCCTAGCTCTATATGTACAGTATTCAAACATACGCTAGTGAAAATCTGACAATATCACGAGTTTAACCTTCTTCACCATTGGCATTGGCTTCATCTTCGCTCTCGTCTTGGAGATTTCTATCAATTCCGTTCGCCGGACCAGTTCGAGCCGCAGTAATCCCACCTGCAGTTACCCACATAAAATAATCAGATTTGTGTTGATCGATATGGTGAAAAAATGAATGAAATCTGTGATAGTTAATTTCATAAAGCTGGAACTTAGCTATAGTTTTTGTACTTACTGGTGATCTTGTTCTTCTTCGCGGAAAATCCGATCATATATTTCTCTCTGCTTGAATTCGTCTATTTCTGTCCTATATTTATCAAAATCAATCTTTTCTCTTCCAAGTTCAGTAACGGCGCGTTGGTTATATGTGGCAAAAACGGGTCGCTCTAAAAGTAGCCCTAAGCCTGGCGCCTTAGGAATACTAATTTTTTGTGGCCCATAGCTTTCAGATATACGCATCATCGGCGTCCCACATCGAACAACCAGTGCAGCCATCCCTACCATTTTTCGAATTTGATGCATCATAAATGACTGGCCATGGACTTTCATTGATAGCCATTCAGTATCATTGATGATAATTGGATTAGTATTGATATCGAACGATTTTATGACTCTTTTGGCTGACGGATCACTATAGTTCTTTCGTACTGTATAATTATGAAAGTTGTGGGTTCCAATATAGTTCGAAAGTGCCTCTTGTACTCTATCCTGTCTTCGACGTGAGATACGATATTGTTTTTTGGCTGCGATGTAAGCTGATCTAACCTCTTTTATGGCTATCTCGAGTGGACTAAAGGATGTTTTTGTAGGTTCGATTTTTATATTCTCATTCGTTTGAGATTCCATGTCTTTTTTAATTATCTCTTTATTGCTAGAAGTATCTCTACAATTTTCTGAAATTTTGTCTGATTCCGAGGGCCCCTCCTCGCTCTTTTCATGTTTCGATGAGGGATCTTCTTGAAGTGAAGGTTCCTTCGGGGCTGAATCTACCTCATCTGCATTACTTACAGCTTTGAGAGTTGTTATCGTGTCTGCACATTCACCTTCCTTGAACGTGGCGAGCAACACATCCTCTCTCATCTCAGGGTCTAGCTTATCTAACACTGGCTTCACATAGGTCTCCAGGGCTTCTTTCCAAAAAGTCTTTACGTCGCTTTGCAACTCCTGGTATTCTTCAAGATAATTATTCGCCGTTGCGAACTCCATCAACTTCTCCCCAAGGTAACTCTGGGGATGGGGGGGCAAGAAAGAATATGTTGGAATTAGGTATTCGTACCATCGCGAATCACAAGACTGGTAACAACTAAATCCACCGTTAGTTCGTTCAAAGCCCCACACTCTGATTTGGTCTGGTAGATTCTGGTTGATTTTTTGCACAATGTCAGGGTCCTCTATAATAAGCTTTAAGGATATCAAGTTTCCTGCAGCATGAACTCCCTTATCTGTTCGTGCGCATCGAACAAGAGAAGACTTTTTGGGGTCATTGGCGTTTGCTTTTGAGATAGCACCAGCCTCAACAAACGCCTTGAATATATCACCTTCTATCGTCTTCTCTCCTGCATTGATTTGGATTCCTTTGTAGCCAGTCCCAGCATATCCAATCATAACAGCAACTTTCCGTTTTGGTTTACGCTCCTCTGTATCGTCATCATTTTTCGTCGACGAAATAGTTGGATCTAGGGTTTCATCGCCCGCTTCAATTTTTCGACGTTTGACATCTTGTTCGGTATGACTTCTTTCGCGTTTACCTACGTTCCCACGACTTTAAGCAATCAGTTCTTGATGAAGGGAAAAGGAAAATGTGAGACGTCTTACTTCCAATCACCACGTCCGGTATCTTTTTTTTTTTGTCGACCATTTGGATCCTTGGATCCAAACCCTCTACCGCCCCCCTTACGATCTCTGCTACCTTGTCCCCTGCCTCTACCACCACGACCCTGGTTTGAGCCTCTCGATTTCTCATTATTAAAGGATTTAGCACCGTGAGTGAGGTTAGCAGTGGGTTTGACTGCAGAAGCATCAACTTTAATTTCTTGTGCAGGGGCTGCGATAGCTGGGGAATTTTCCGACATGATGTGAATAATTTCTGCACGGCAACAAGTTTCATAGTTATTCGGCTACTCATTCTCAGTGGGTGGGCGTTAATATTTGGTGATGTTGACTAGTGAACCCAAGGCTGTCAGCTAGATTAGGATTAGTGTAGCCTCGTATCATGAAATATTTCAGCTCAGTGTACAACTAAATTGCTTCGTGACCGATAGTGTCAATGTCTGTACTAACTAATTCGATCTTGGGTAATAGAATCATGTTACATCGATGATAGGCAATTCTAGGACCTGCAGAATATACTTAAACTAGGCAGTGCCAGCACTCAGACTTCTAGGAAGCCCATTGAATGATACAA
Source organism: Blumeria graminis f. sp. triticale (assembly GCA_905067625.1). Classification (NCBI taxonomy): domain Eukaryota; kingdom Fungi; phylum Ascomycota; class Leotiomycetes; order Helotiales; family Erysiphaceae; genus Blumeria; species Blumeria graminis. Next base: position 1,285,427 of record LR898478.1, read on the forward strand.
CTTTCTGCGCTGTTTGAAGTCTGAAATACCATTGAGGCTATCGGTAATCAGAAAAGAGTAGCTATGGATCTTGCGCAGAGCCTTCTGCGCTCATGTATGCGCTCTTTCTATGATACAAAGTATATTCTCGTTATTGATGCTCTGATCATTCACTCAGCGTATGTCTATGCATTGTGGCTCTACCACAGGATGTTGACAGACGAGCAGTATACGGGATGATGACCTAGCTTATCTCATGGGAATTAATTTGAAAGAGCTACACAAACTCTGTGGTCGTCTGAATGAGGACAGATTTCTTGCAGTGTAGTGGAAACATATCCTCCAGATCTTCGGACACTAACTCGATTGTTTTACTAGTCATACTCGTGCAGAGCAAAAGGGAGACCAAACACGATTGATGAGCCGAACGTACTATTACATTGACTACCGTGCTACAATAGATGCCATTAAGTGGCGAGTTTACCTGATGAACAAGAATGTACAGGGCAACACAATTCCTCAAGATGAACGGAAAGAGTGGTTCTGTAATAGATGCAAATCGGAATGGACTCAAATTGACGTCTTAGATCGTTGGGATGCCAAATCTGGGTTCCTATGTCACAAGTGTAGCTTTCCCCTAACGCACGACCCAGATAATAACCGTGGCGGACATGAACAGTCCACGCGATATCATGCTCAATTCAGATTCATAACTGAAATCCTCCCCAAGATTGATGAGATTGTCATACCAGAAAACAAATTTGATCAAGCCATGGCTGCAAGACTTGAGGTCACTCGAGATGACACAAACCCTGCCAACGAGACTGCACCTGTTGACGTCTCAGCCGCAAAACCAACTGCTGTCAAGGGCATGACAAATGTTGGACCTAGCTTTATTTCAGTCACGCTCACAACAGCAAATGGACCAACCGATGCCGATCTGGCTGCTGAAAAGGCACGGAAAGAAAAAGTGGCCTTCCAGAATGCCATGCCTGTCCACTTTACACATAGCACAGTCACTGGAGAGCAGGTTAAGTTCGGCACACAGCCATCTTTATCTTCTTCAGCACTTGAGACTGATAGAAAAGCTGTGGGAGATGAGTCTTCTGCAGCGATTGACGGTGCAGAAATGGATGAATACTTTGCGCGTCTCAAGGCTGAACAGGCTAAAGAAGCGGAACTTGAGCAAGCCGAAGAATACGAAACTGATAACGAAGAAGAGGATGACTTTGAAGATGTTCCTGTAAGTTCTGGGGCTGGAAATCCAACCCTGTCAAAATCATCTACAATCACCAGTGTCAGCCAATCTACAGTTAGCCTGAAGCGGACATCTGGTGACTTGAAAAAGAGCTCCATCACTAGTGCTACCAATGTACTAGTAGACTCTTCATCTGCAACTGACGAACGAGCAGCTAAGAAGGTCCGGATTGAAGAGCCAGCTTTTAAGGAGGAAGATGAGAGCGAAGAGGATATGGAGTTTGAAGATGTCTGAGTAGTTGTTGTCTCCTGGTGCAGCGATATCATAGTAAAAGGCGTTAAGTAGATAAGAACTTTGGATGGATGGGACTCACAACTTGTCTGGCGTAGCGCGTCGCAAAAGCCAAAAGGCCTATTCAAGCATTTAATATATAGAAACTTGGTTCTTTTTTTCGAATAGAAAAATTTGTATTACCGAAGGTTTAGGACGTTTGAAACTTTGAGGTACCTATCCAGTTAGTTTTACCATGTCGAAGCTTTGGATAAGTTCAGCTATTCGAAATCTGCTTAGATTAGGATGTCGCCTTCTAGCCAACCTGTCTACGAGGAATAACCAAGGTTGTAAAAATGTTCATTTATTGATAATACTACGAACCAACACCGTTATGTGTGAAGGGTCAACGCTGCAGGTTGTTAACTTACATGAAATTTCATGGCAGCGCATTTGAAGGCATTTTCCTTTCGAAGTTAGATTATAGGATTCTGGACGTATGTCTAAGCAAATCAGCATACGTTTTACCCAAAATTTTGGCACGCAAGGGCCTCTAAGCGCTCGACGACCAGCAAGGCGATCTTTGATAGGATTCAAACATCACTAGGACTGCTAGAAGTGATAAAGGAATCTCAGATCCCGAATGTTATAATTTTATTATTGGTTTAACCACTGATAGCTCTTTATCTTAGGTATGTGAAGTGACCGGATGTGATTTGTCTATGTTGGCATTTGTGTTATTATGTAAGCATAACATTGACTTCTATAGATTAAAATAACCTCTGGTATCAACATATAGATGGTGATGTGACTAACTTTATCGTCAGACACTCATGTCCATGTAAAGTGACTGTTTTGAACCTAGAGACATTTATTTATTGTAGTTAGGGCGTGTGTGGATATGGAATGATGAATAGGCTAGGGAAGGCAGGAGAAAGTGGATAACGATCGTCAGAGACCAATAACACAAATGAATAGCTTAGTTGTAATCTATGTTGAGGTCGTGGTAGTGGATAGGGCTTTTATATATTTGGTATCCACTATCTAGTACTTCACCGTCTATGCGGGTTGTTCTACAACTATAGTTCCACGCCACACTATCCTCAAGTACTCTGTACAATTCGGTGGAGCTGTGTCCTCACTATCGAGCGTAATGGCGGCATGTAGTGCTGTGCAGTACTCGCATATATGTACTGTATCTCTGTCGAAAGCTAAGAATAACTACCGAAGAAGTTGGATAGTGAAATGTATCGGGTCAGAAATAGGACTGTCCATACGTACGTGGGTTGTTTGCTTCGGTCAGTGCTTGATTTCTGTATTTAGAACCGCAGGTTATTCTATTCCCAGCACATGTCTATATTTAGAGATCAAGAGTGAGTGATGTTTATTGTTCTACTTGAGTCTTAGAGTATCTAGCACATTGGGGCTCCTCTCTAACCCAGGCCACACCTTGTACAGTGCTCCTTGCCTCTCATGTTTCTTGAAAGATTATTGATATATTCCCCTTGATGAGTAGCCATTCAGCTCAGTTTCTATCTGCGGAACCTTCTACCAAAAAAAATGGAATCAATGGAAACTGCGTGCGCGGGAAAAAGTCTCAAAAAACCTGCAGCCCCAGCCAGGCAATGCCTAGACACCGGGACCACATGAGGTACGCATATTCATCTATATCTCTCTTCTTTGTAACATCCGAGGTCGACTTGATCCAATCCACCATCGCCGTATCGGGTGCTGGATACTCTCCGAAAACTCATCGGATGGCTTTTCCTCCCTGATCAAGAGTTGGTCATGAGAAGGGCTCCGACTCTACCCTCTGATCTGATCGTGGTAGCTTCACGATAATAGTGAGAGGGGTATGTGTTGAGAGATGAAGATGATACAGACGGCAATAAACGATCGGGAATCCTCGTTGAAGTGAGGACTTTGTTACTCAATGTCAGCTCTGCAGACTCCACTGCGAGAGCTGGAGGTTCGTAGGGGACACCACTGACAGGTGTTGAGAATAGTCCCCCTTAGAGATCAAGAGATGAAGTCAATTATGACCAGTGTATCTAGTCCTAGAATTCCAGGAGAAATAGGAATCAAGTTGTTTTTACTGATTTATCTTTTTTTCAACTACATACACTTCGCCTTTCACAGGTCAGGCTTCCAGTTACCTGACAATCTCGGACGCAAGTCGGAGATGTATTTATAGCAACTGCGATGGTCATAACACAAAACATTTCCCTTATTTTGCAGGAATACTTGTGAGAATTGGGCTTGCTGACTCGAAAAAACCAATACTCAACTTTTCATATTTATCACTGGAGTTTTTCCACCTTTAATTTACGATGCTTCCTCTGTGCGCAGGGAGGAATACAAGCTGTAATGTACAAATCTCAGGTCATCGCTTATGGCGTACTGCTGCTCTGATGAGACTCTTTGTTGAGACCTAATATATACATTATTATTACGGGGTAAATAACGTATGGGTCAGATATTTACCTGACTGTGGGTGTTCACCAGTTGGGCAGGAAGTCTGCATGACATGCTGTGTTATGGAAGATACAGGTCACGTATTAGTGGCCTTCGGATATTTAACAAGTGGCAGGAAGACGGATCACTTGCTCCGATTAGGATACGAGTAAAGGACATGAGTAGAAGACATTAGTGTTGGCTCTACAGAGCTGGATCACTCGTGAACTATGAATGGTGTATATATGACTAGATATGTGTATTGTAATTTTGTTAAGTCTTTATTAGTATAACAATTATTATTTCATTCCAACACTCTAAAACTTGAGGGAGTACACGCATTTGGGACGAACGATGGAGAGAGAAGCTATCGAAAGACATGCTGACACTTGTGTTTGCAAATGTATTTCGAACTTGGTATGTTTTTGGACGCCAAGACTACGATTCCCAATAACTAGCCGGATGGACCTCTATTGTCAAAAAAGCTTCAGCACACCTATAGCATTAGGACTGTCAATACATTTCTGATATTTCGGCACGGCCCTCCAGGATGAATCGAGAGGAGACTTTAAATGCAGGGTGTGGCTTTCTGTTGGAAATCCTGACTCTCGAATTTAGGACTCAACCATTATCTGTTTCGTCTCAGGTTCCCGACAAGATCGACTCTCTCTACACATGTTCCGAGTGCGCTTATCGCGTCTACTGTCGCATATACGTGAGGATCCAAGATTGACAGACCTCTAGATTAGTACGAGGCCCTGATAAATTGTAATGCTTGTGTAATCTTTTTTTGCATCAGATTTCAATTGCGTATGCAGCTATCTAGCTATGACACAATATCAAAGAAAAGTACAGAATATATGATTCAACGAAAACGAAGAACACTCATGCCTCAGATTTCATTTACAATTACCACTGCGAAGTTATGGTGGCTTTTTCTTTACCCCAAGTCAACCCTCATCCGTGAATACCCACCCAGGGGAACGTCTCAAAAACCCTGAGTTACCCAGACATGCCTCCATCATCTTTCAACTTTTCTCCGCGCGAAATGTAATCTGAGATGTCTCTTTCCCAAGTAGAGTAGGTGCCCAGGCTACTCAAACTACACCAGGGAACACCACCAGGATGCGGACCACAACACTTTCCATCGTTTGCTTGTTTTTATAGTGTCAGCTGCACTCACGCAAGCGAATACTTAGCACGCACAAAGCTCAATTTGTAAAAACTCCTTTCCAAAATTCAAAATTCCACGCCCGTCGAGACTGTATCCATTCGTTGCATCATCTTGTTAACTTATCCCTAATCCTCTCACGCCAATCCCAAAGAGCTATCTCTCAGATTTGTGCGCCACGCTTTGCTTCCTCCGTCGGGTATAAGTATCGGCGTGGGCGTGTATTTGGTGACCGGCTGAGGCCAGAGAAAGTCGACGAGAAGTGTGATCATTGGGATAAGGATGTACTAGGTCATACTTGTAGAATTGATGAAGCTTAGGTAGGAATCGATCTCGTTGGGTGTGAAAATTTGACGTGGTGGAGTAATATGAATCATTGTCTCGTGGGCCAACTTGTTCGGTATTGCGAAGTTTGACTGAACTTGGTTCTGGGAGAATATTTCACTCCCAGGTTCGTAGAGGACACCGCGTACAGGTGTTCAGTCTTGTCCTCCTGTGCTAACGTTGTTTACTGCTGTTAATAGGAGATCCCGCACGGGCTATCTATTGGGATTAAAATGAGTCTGGTACCTGTGTTTAGTAGAGTAGTCGAATTGACATCCTTTTATCCTTCATTATTGCATAAGCTTCCCTCTAACAATAAATCCACGAACTAAGTAGTGGGTTATACATTTCAATACCTTAGATGTATATATATGTCCAATGTTCCCATGGTTGTAAAATATGAAGTCTTCTTTACTGCATCACACATATCCATATAATATCGTACAGAGTATATTTTCCAACACTTTCTTAAGTACACATAAGTCTGCAATGTCCAGTTGGCCGGCCTCTTCGAACGCTTCAGAAGGGTCAATTTGTCTTCGGATTTAGTCCTGATATCGGTATGAGGAGAGCTCCGCACCCAGTGGTTTTTGCAATCTTTCCTGTCTGCCATACAGCGGGAAATGGCCATCGCTTCGTTGGCTGGAGAGGGGAGATAATGAAGGGCAAAAGGCTCCTCCAAGTGTATGATCAAATGAGGATATGTGAGGGGTGGTACTGTTTGAGGAGAGCTGCATGGGAGGCATAGGTATCCTTGACCTGTAGGCAGATCCCATGTATCATATATTTTTGTTTTGAGGTCGGGGGTACAGAGTGTCTTTTACATTTTTGTTTTAATCATTTCGTATTCAGCTATCTTTCTGCCGCCAAACGTGTAGGGGCTGAGCGTTGCAGCCAACTGGATTACGCAAGCGAAATTTACTAGCGAGTCTTGCATGGTTAACAAAGGGCAGAATGGCGCCGCGGACGAAAACGGCAGTAATACCCATCTATTCAAATTTACATGTCCATCGGAATCTTGAGAAATCCGCTTCAAGATAATTCTTTTCACCGACAGATTAGTCGGCACGTCAATTGTGAAAATGCCAACGCTGCCAGAATTAACGCTTATTGTGGCCGCCACAAACAAAATGGGCATCGGTAAGGCGGGTGACCTGCCGTGGACGGGCCTGAAGAAAGAAATGTCTTTCTTTTCGCGCGTCACCCGAGCAGCAGCACCGGGGGCATGTGGTTTATCTCTTCCCAATAGCGGTCTCCCTTCACCACATATCTGACAGATCACAGACGATTAACGCCGTTATCATGGGCCGCAACACCTGGGAGAGTATTCCGCCGCGATTTCGGCCTTTGAAAGAGCGCCGGAACATAATTTTGTCGCGCCGCCCTGACGCCCTGAACGGAATAACCTCAAGCTCACTTGTCGTCAAGTCGCTCGAAGAGGCGCTCGTGGCCGCAGATGGCTGTGCGCGAATCTTTGTCATCGGTGGCGCCCAGACCTATGCCGCTGCTCTGACCTTGAGCTCCACAACACGTATCCTTTTTACGCGCATCCTTGCGCCGTTCGAGTGTGATACAGATTTCCCTCTCGAACTTCGAGAAGATGGCAACTCGGTGAAGGGATGGTCACGAACTTCCCAAGTCGACTGGCGGCGTTGGACTGGTGAGGCAGAAACACCAACGTCGCAATCAGAAAATGGAACGTCCTACGTCTTTGAAATGTGGGAAAAAATAATACAGATTGTTTGATGGATTAATTCAAGTGTTTCCCAATCGAAGAGTGATGAGTTAAAATCCAGTTTTTCACGTCAAGGATAATCAAAACCCAGACACAATTATGACGTCGAGGCTCTTGTTGTTAGATTTAAACTCGCAGCACAGTTACTCGAGGCACTTAAAACCTAATTTCTGCTCGGAAAAATCTTTGGAATATCAAAACGTATCTCAATTTACCACGGTGATGAACTATCACTCTTTACCAACAAATATGCATTAATCTTTTGTTACCTGCCAAACTCTCATTTCTTCCCCGGTAAAACTAGACTTTATTAATTTAATCAAGTTCAAGATTAGTCTCTTATTTTCAATAACAACTGTGGCACCTCATCGTAGACCAACGACTAACTTGTCGCTAGATTCAGAAGAGTTTTGACCAAGAATTGATAAGTATGAATAACTTGCGAAATTTTAATCAGGTGAATGCTTTAAACTTGTAGATTTTGCCAAAATGCGAAAAAATAAGCATAAAAACTCTCGGAATATTTATAAATGACTTTTTTATATGCAACAAGGCAAGATAATAATTCAGAATTTCATTTTATCACAGTAAATCGGGTGTACGGAATGCGTTTCTTGTTGGGCGGTAGATACGTATTAGCAAGTATTTTGAGGGTTTAATTTATTACTTGAATACATGGTATCAACAACTAACTATATGTAACCATAAATTTTGTCACTAGAATAACCAACAGAATTGGAGGAAAAGACTGAACATCCGTACGCGGTGTCCTCTACGAACCTGGGAGTGAAATATTCTCCCAGAGCCAAGTTTCGTCAAATGTCGCAATACCAAAGAATTTGAACAACCACATACAAATTTTGAGAAAAATTTACGATTTTTGATTAAGTTATTGCGACTACAAGAAAGAAAGCACGAGTGAAACCCCTCAGAAGTTTTCAAAGAAAATGCTTGAAGCTTGTTGCAGGTGCCTACAATTCTATTAGCAGTAGAGTGCTAGAGCACGAATCGTCCGTCCTCCCTATAGAGATATACCTGAAACAAAGGATGGTCCAGCATGCCGGACTATCAGATAAACTCCCAATTCAACAGACAATCTGATCGACATGTAAGAGGATAAAGCTGCCCGCAAACGGAAGAGAAACTCAGCATACATTGACTAAGAGTAAAGATATCGCGGAATGGACAAGAACTTGCGGAAGGGAAAAGGACAAGGGGAGGCAGAAAGAAGCTGGAAAGATAGCGGCCTTTCAGGGGTGGAAGGATTCATGGACAAGCCAGATCAGGAAACACCGCCCTGGCCGACCAGCGTCAGCCGATCCGGAACATTGGAAGGTGGCAAATATATTTACTGATGAACAAACAGGCAGAGCCAAAATGAACTTCAAAGATACACCCTTAAGAATTCACGGTAACCTAACCAGGGCCCAAAGCAGTGTCGCCATTCAGCTAAGGAGCGAGCATATCGGACTCAATTCTTACCTGAGTAGAAGAAAAGTACCCGGAGTAGAAAAGCCAAGCTGTCAATGTGGAAATCAGTCGCAAAATGTCAAGCATATGGTGATGGCGTGTCCGCAGTGGGCAAATGGAAGAGGCGACTTTCTCCGACAAGCTAAAGACAGGTCATTTGAAGCATTGATTAACAGCCTAGAATATATGGCTAGAATCACACAGTGGATACTAAATAAGGGGTGAATAAAACAGTTTCGACTTGCAAGGGAAATCGAGGTAGCAATGTCGGATATAATAAACCGATCTGGAAGAGGAGAGGACGGAATCCAGACGGACTGAACAGTATACACTGCACTTCCTGAAGGTAAACTCAATAAATCGATAGGAATATAAAAAGACAGGATCAGGGGGTATTCATCAAATTAGTTTCCTCCTGTAAATTATGCAGATAGTCACCTGCACGGACCCATAGGGTGCCTGAACTAGTTAATTGAAATCAAATTCAATTTCAAAGAGAGCACAAAATTTGCAACAAATTGCGTCTTTATGCAGAGCCGGTCACCATACCTGAAAATTTTTCATTGGTTTAAGACGCGTTTTTCCAGGGGTTTTCGCGTCAAATTAGAAAAAATATAGGGATCATGTGACCTACACGTCACGTGGTAACCTGAACCCAACATTGAATTTCCTATAAAAAATACAATCAAAGTAAAAAAAAAGAAAAAGGGTTATCAGAGCCATGGATATTGGATGACCTGACCCTTTGACTACATCTGACTTCATGGAAACTGATCTTCATAGTAATACTCTTGCCATACATGGAGCTGTCGCCGGATCAATTGGTGTTGGTATACAGCAGAGCAAGTCCAGAATAAAATCAGTTAATTAATGAAATCTAGAGAAAGAAGAGTTCCTATTTCTCGCTGTATACATAGGGAATTGTAATTGTCAGCGCCGATCATAACAACCTATGTTGCTAAGCAACCATATCCAGACCGCAACATTGGTAGCCCCCGTAGCTGGCTAGGCCCTATATTCCATCCCTACCGTACTGGCGCAGACAGTACAAACACAAGGGATTAATCCCGTAACAGGAGCACTCAATAATATCCCTACACCAGGAGGCAGTTCTTCATCAGCAACTGGAAATAAAAGAAAAGCTACTTGTAAACCAGCCCAAGAAACTAGAGAACATAAAGCCACTGGACCAATCACTCAAATTGACAATTTCAACACTCCAGAGGACTGCATCCAAGCTTCAAGGGACTTACTGATTAAAGCAGCACATCTTGAGCCAACTAGAACTAAGCAGACCAAAATTCTTGACCTACTAAATATATTTCGTGAATTTATTGAAAATGATGGAGCCACTCATAGAGTTAACACCAACTTTTGTGCTCAGGTGCAGAGACTTAAACAGACAGCCCAGATCCTCCAGGCATGTGCTCAGAATACAAAAATAGAACAGGAAATAATTATCCTCCACATATACCTCAGAACACTAGACCAGGAGGTAGGAATGGTAGAAGAAAAGCCCAGAACCAGGCCCAACCTAATCAGGCTGGAGCAGAGAACCAAGCACCTTGAACTTGGGCAAACATTGCCACCTCAGCAGGTGCGCAGTAAAACTAGGCTTGAGGTGAATGGATTGAACTACAACCAAGGAAGAGAAAAGCTCCTACAAGACCTAAGGAGATCAATAGCATTATCCTAATACTAGATGAACATGCTCGAACCAATTTCTGAGCCCTTTATTCAGAGACAGAATCAACCAGGCTTTCCAGAACAGGGGTGTTCAGGGCCCTGTAGTTGCGCTAGTATCCAAAACTCGAATGGACAACATTGCAGTAGTGACTACTCCAACCTATACAGCAGACTATATGTTACAGAACAGGGACATATGGCTAAATGCTGTTCCATATATTGAACCTGTAAAAGGTGAAGCATGGTACAAAGTTGTAGTGCATGGACTACTAACAGCTGACTTCCCAGAATCCTCGGACCTTTCTGAAATTGTGGAAGAAATAGAAACATTTAACCAAGGATTAAAGGTCATTGGCCAGCCCTACTGGATCACACCTGAAGAAAAACGCCAAAATCAAGCAGCAGGATCAATAGTTGTAGCATTCGAGACCAAGGCAGAGGCAAAGCAGGCTACTAATAGAAGACTGATCATTGCTGGGCTCTCACTAAAGGCCGAGAAATACCAAAACATTCCAGCAACAACCCTAATGCACAAAATTCCAGAGATTTGGACATATAGAAAACAATTGCAGATGAGAAGCCGCATGCAGATACTGTGCAGGATCGCACCATACAAGGTAACACTGCTGCACACAGTGTAGAAGCATTGGTGTCAGATGCGTTCATCTAGTGCTATGATGCAGCAACTGCACTGGAGCTCACATAGCAGACTATGGAGGATGTGAGACAAAGTTCACCATTTTAACTCGATAACAATCAACGGACAATTCCGAAGCATTTTAATGTCAGCACAACTTAAAATATTACAGTGCAATTTAAATAGAAATATATCAGCAACCGAAAATGTATTCCAACTTGCCACTGAGCTTGGGGTTACTATAATAGCAGTTTAGGAGCCATGTGTGAGTGTCCGGAAAGAGCACGAGCTAAACGATGACAATGTCGAATCAAGTAGAGACTCAGATCATTATTATAATATATAAGATTCTAAACTAAAGAAGAGAAGGAAATGAAAGCATCTACAGATCTATAATAGTACATAATTTACACCTGGACCGTGCATTCCATATAGGGTAGCTCTATACAATACTGACTAATTGCTACATCATTACATCTGTACTGAATACTATGGTGCAGGGCAGTCACACCATGAATCAGACAATCCACCACAAATATAAATTTTAGGGATGCTCAGTCAATCAACCATCCTGCATTCATCCAGTTTCTACCTGTTACGGTTTGACCGTGGTTTAGCTTAGGTGGAGACCTAAGCGGGGTTTGGGGGCGTATTAGGGAGAGTGTTACATATTATCTTGTATCAAGCGACTAAGTTTCACTTGGCCACATTACATTGGAGCTAGGAGGGAATGTGAGACGGCGAAGTAGAGTTGCTAAGTGAGAGAGTCAGCTAGATGGCAAAGATGACGACGGGCAGTGGCGGAGAAATATGTCATCCTCACCAACGGAGTACGTACTGGATGAGCTAGAAGGATGTTCAAATAGTCATTACCCGTAGTTGTGGTATTTCTCTCTTCATATAGTTTAATCTTTCTAAAAGTACACTACAACCAGCTTGGTTTTGTCACACTACCAAAGTATGACAACAACCTTCTAAGACCTACAACCATGATATATATCAGCCGCAAGATACAGGCAAGTGTTAGTCAATGGTTCAGCTTCCCCTCAGGCCCGGATTTGCTAGGGGTTAAAATTCAACACCACAGCCATAATTTTGTACTGATAAATATGTATAACCAAAAATCCCAGGACCAGTATAGGCCGAAAACTATACAAAGAAATGACTCCTGGTTTAAGATTTCAAAGAGAAGTATATTAGTTCGGGAATTCAATGAGAATCACCCATTATGGGATGCATACTACCCAATATCAAGAGGTGCAAACAGCTTACAAGACCGGTTTGAAGACCAAGATTTTTTGCTCATAAACAAGATTGGACAAGGGAAATTTATGCAGCCAAACATGAAATATCCATCAGTCATTGACCTAACCTTGGCAAGTAGGGATATGATGGACTCAATCATAGATTGGCAAACTATCTCCACTGGATCAGGTCACTATGGAATCATGTTCACAACAACCCAGAAGTGCACAGGTCCACAAGATAAACAAGAAATTCAGGCTAGGTTTAATACCAAATCAGCAGACTGGGAAAAATCCAAAGAACTAGTGCAGCAGTTTCAAGGGAATTCCAAAATATTGGGTCACAAATCCCTAAAATTGTTAGCACAAAATATAATCCAAGATATGGAAGATAATGGTTCAAGTGTTAAACCTCAGCTTGATAAGGTTGCATATGAGCTTACAACTGTGATAGTGAAAGCAGCCACACTCTCAATACCAAAATTGAACCCAGAATTAAAGGTAAAACCACGGTGGAGCAAGGAACTAAAAAGACTGCGGAAGGAAAAGATGCATACTTAACAACAAGCAGCAAGAGAGCCAATCAAAGTAGAGCTGAAGCAGGCCTATTTTCAAGCACAAAATTCTTATTTTCAGGAGATCAAGACAGCCAAGAAAATACAGCCAAGAAAATACACTGGAACACATTCCTTGAAAAGGAAGATCCAGCATCAATTTTAAAGCTGTGTCATACAAAACAAACCAGTCACTCATGCATTCTAAATATAAAAGGAGAAGATGGAGATCTTAAGTCAAACTTCACTGACATGTGTACAGCTTTACGAGACCAGCTTTTTCCACTGCCACCCAAGGCTCCTCACTGCAATGGGAAGAGCACAGTGAGTCTAGGTGGGACTGGCCAGGTTTAAAGATAGAAGAACTGGAGGAAACCTATCAGCATACATCAAAAGGGACAGCTCCTGGCCCTGATAGACTGAATTTACTGGTCATTCAAGAAGCATTTGAAGCTATACCAGAGAGAATATTTGAGATCTATGCACTATATTAAAATCTTGGCTACCCCCCTGTTTTCTGGAGACAAGCAACTGGATGTGTAGTCAAGAAACGTGGTAAACCAGATTACTCAAAGTCAAAAGCATATCGAATTATCTCACTTTTGAATTGCGCTGGTAAGATTCTTGAAAAACTTATTGCAAAGAGGCTGAGCTTTCTGGCAGAGAACTCAACACTTCTTGATATATCTCAGATCGGAGGGAGAAGGAATAAGTCAGCAGTCTATGTATAGCTGTTCCGATAAATAAAGCTTGGGCGCTCGTATGTCGAAAGGTAAGTTTATTTACTAACTGAAGAACAAGACTACTGCTACACTCAACGCCCTATTTATATACATGATCCCAATATTTCAAACACGAGTCTCTATCCTCTAGTCCGGCTCCCATTATTAAAGTGTGGGCTAGTTAGCAAAGATGTTTCGTGCACGGGCAGTACCAGACTTTCAATACAAGCGTATCTTAGCGCTGAGGTAATGAATATGCATGTGATGAATAGCACAGGCTACAGGCAATCTACCGGATTACTAGCCGCCACATTATGCATGCCTACTACTCCTAAATACTGTTCAAGAAGAAAAATTGGCCAACAGAAAGACGTCCACCTTGTGACGGGCTAGGACTTTCGGCCAATGCACGAAAGCAATGCCACAATTAAATGTTTATATTTTCTATGAGGAAATTACGAGCGGGAAGCTATGGCTCTTTATAACTACAATGCCTGTTCCAGATCCCCTTGTGTTGTGATTGATGACATAACCACCCCTGCATCTGGTTATTGTGGATCACAGAGATGTAGAATCTAATAGTTAAAACAGAACAGACCAGAGTCAGATAGAATAGAACAGGATGGAATAGAATGTGATGACTCGGAGCTGAATTGAAATGAGCGACTGGGGATATGGAAAGCCATAGAATGTGGTACATGTATATAAAAGTAGTGATTCTCTAAACTTGAATGAAAGAAAGCAAGTCTACTAATTCATTACAATCTACCTCTACCTTTACGTCTCAGTGAACGTGCAGTTATTTACCGGTAACTATTCCACCTCCCATAACCTTGCATTCATAACACCTTGCCCTTTACACGTGATCTGATAATACTCCTGTATAGTGAGAAGATTTACAAACTCGCTTGAGCCTTCAAGATAAGGATGGGCCCTATAGCCTTCAACAGCCCGTCCAGAACCCAGCCTGGCCTAGCCCGTAACACACCTTGCTGCTTGATGTCAAAGGAGCATTTGACCTTGTGGCCAAGAATCAACTCCTCAGAATTATGAGCAAGCTCGGACTACCCCTGAAACTATTGACATGGGTCTCTTCCTTCTTAAGTGGAAGATTACTAAGACTTGCATTTGATGGACAAGTAGAAGAATTCAAAAGCATTGACATAGGTATCCCTCAAGGAAGCCTAGTATCACCAATTTTATTGTTGATCAACATTAAGGATATGTTTACTTCTAGATCAGTCAAGTTCTTATCAAACATTGATGACATTGCTGTAACAGTCCCATCACCAAGTCTCAAGACCAACATCAAGATTCTAGAAATGTTACGACTCGTACTTGGAAGTCTTGGTTTTCTGGTATCTGTGGTAGAGAGTCTGGATGAGTAAGCATCGGTCCCGGAAGCGAGCTGTTGGGCTTAACTCAGCGAGGCTGGAAGCCTCTTCTTCTCTTTGCCTTTTCTTTTAGTTAGCGAGCGTAGCTTTAGGTCCAAATGCAAAGCAATAATTCTCTCATCTTTCGAAGGAGTCTTCTAGTGTCAACCTGAGGTCAGTCGTAATAAGAAAGAGAGACTACAAAGCTGTATGAATGGGGACAACAAAATGCAGTACAATTTGACATTGATAAGACCGAGTTGATACACTTTGTCAATTCCAAGGAATCCCCGAATTATCAACTTCTACTTCCAAATGGCTCAATAGCAGAACCAAAAGAAGTAGTCAAGTGGCTTGGGGTATGGTTTGATAAAGGTCTCTCATTCACACACCACGTGACAACAAGAGTGGCTCAGGCTAAAAAAGAATTTGAAAGAATGGCAAGACTGACCAATACTGAGAAGGGTTTAATTCCACATTCCATGAGACAGCTCTAACCAGAATCAGTCACAACAATCTCTGATTATGCCAGTCCTGTTTAGTGGAACCAACAGCAAAGCTTTAAGGACAAGCTGCAGGTACTTGAAATATTGCACTCCGCAGGATCATCGGATGTTTACGATCTTCTCCAGTAAGACCCATGGAAGTGGAGGCCAACCCATGTCCATCTGAAGTTACGCTTAACCATAATAATCGAAAATATGCTACAAGAATTCTCACTCTTCCGAAAAGACATCCAGCTGCAAAAGTTATTCATCAATCTGAATTTCAGGCCAATTGGGAATCAAGAAAGACATGGCTCCAGCATATAATTTCAAGCCTACCTTATGAAGTAGAAGTGAAACATATTGAACCTATTCAAAGCAACTCTTTCCCAATATAGGGTAGAAAATATCACAGTCTAAGCATAGGCACTTGGGCAACCTTATGGTCAGAAGTAGTTTATTTTCAATCTATGGTGAACTATAGATCGAAGAGGACAGTGACAGCTACTCTGTACATGATTATTATCTCAGCCAATGACACGGCTTTCTATCCGTTTACCCGTATATCCGCACATCCGTTCTCACATTCCACTCTTGCGCCTCATTCTCGGAAGTTGTAGAATATTGATGTTTGTTAGAATTTAGAATAATTGGGGCTATCAAGTGGGCCACTTTGTTGGTACATGTGACGACCAGAAGGGAGCACAGGTTAGTAGATGAACAAGTCGAATTAGGTAATGACTCAGATCTGGAATATAATTCATAAGATTCTAAACTAAGAGAAGAAATTAACAAGAGGTATCTAGAGATATACATATATACATAATTTACAATTGGTCCGTGCGTATATAGGATCACAACACAATACCTGAAAGGAACAATAGTATTAGAGGCCCCGAGGGTCAGGAATGGAGGGCAAGATTGGTCACCTGTACGCGGTGTCCTCTACGAACCTGAGAGTGAAATATTCTCCCGGAGTCAAGTTCAGTCAAATTTCGCAATACCAAAGAAGTTGGCCCACGAGGCGATGATTCAAACATCTCCACCACGTCAAATCTTCACTCCTAGAGAGTCCGATTCCTACCTTAGCTTCATCAAGTCTACAAGTACGAGCTAGTTCATCCTCGTTTCAATGACTACACCTCTCGTCGACTTTCTCTGGCCTCAGCCGGTCACCAAATACACGCCCATGCCGATATTTACACCCGAGGGAGGAAGCAAAGCGTGGCGCACAAATCTGAGAGATAGCTCTTTGGGATGGACGTGGGAGGGATCAGGACAAGTTTACAAGATGATGCAACGAATGGATACAGTCTCGACGGGCGTGAAATTTCGAATTTTGGCAAGGAGTTTTTCGAATTGGGCTTTGTGCGCGCCAAGACTTCGGTTGCGAGAGTGCAGCTGATACTTTAAAAATAAGCAAACGATGGAAGGTGTTGTGGTCCGCCTCCTGGTGGTGTTCTCCGGTATAGTTTGAGTAGCCTGGGCACCTACTCCACTTGGGAAGGAGACACCTTAGATCACATATCGCGCGGAGAAAAGTTAATGGATGATGGAGGCATGTCTGGATAACTCAGGGTTTTTGAGACGTTCCCCTGAGTGGGTATTCACGGATGATGGTTGACTTGGGGTGAAGAAAAAGCCGCCATAACTTCGCAGTGGTACTTGCAAATCAAATCTAAGGCATGAGTGCTCTTCCTTAACGATAAATCATCTTTTCTGTACTTTTCTTTGATATTGTGTCATAGCTAGATAGCTGCATACGCAATTCAAATCTGAAAAAAAAAAAAAGAATAGCACCGTTCATGTGTCATAGCTAGATAGCTGAATACACATTAAATGATTTAAAAAAAAGGGGGACCCGACTTAGCTCATTAGCGAGGCGCTTGGAGTAGAGGAAGAGAGGAGAGAGGGAGAGACAACTTTTTATGTATTTCGAGATACCAGTTCATTTACTTTATTCGCCGACTTCGTGACGGCACCCAATTTTCATTACTTCATGTTTTACCAACGGTATGAGGAGACAACTTTGATTACTACAACAATGGTTGGCCCAATTCAAGGTGTTGGCTTGGACATTGGTCTTTGGTAGAAGATATCGGGATCCAGCCGGCACGAAGGGCGCCGGCTCTTGAAGCTCTGGTTTTCCAACGCATATTGAATTGATCGCCTTTTTAGTACTGAGCCTCTCGCGATGAGCTACACGTGTCGCGTTAAATAAGATGCAATGCACAGCTGCAGGAACTGCCGCCGACCAAGCCGACAGTGGGATCTTCTGGTTCATTCCACTTCCACTGAGCGGAGGAGGACTTTTCTCACCACCTCTCGGTAGTGTCCCCTCGAACCGCCAGCTCTCACTGTAGAGTCTGCAGAGCCGAGATTGAGTATCACCTTCGTCCTCACTTCCATGACCATTCCCAATCCTTTTCGCAGTCTGCATCGTCCTCCTCTCTGAGCACAACCCCCTAACACCATCATCATGGGGGAAAGCCATCTCATGAGTTTCCGGTGCGTTCCCAGCACCGGATACGGCGATGCTAGATTGATTCAAGTTGGCCTCTAATGTTGCAAAGATGGGAGATGTAGATGGACATATAGACCTCGTCTGGCCGGGCTAGCGGTTTTTGAGTATTTTTTCTGCGCGCGCTGATTTCATCGCGACCATTTTCTTGGGTGGAAGGTTCCGTCACGTAGGTGCCGGAATTCCACGGGTAACCACTGAGCTGAATGGCTATTTATCACGGGCAATACATCAATGATCTTTCAAGTAACAAAAGAGGATATGTTACAAATTTGGATGGACGTCTCAGATATCTCTGACTGTGGCTATAATCCACAGAAGATGGATAGAGTAAACTCAGGTTGATTCGTAAATAAGAGTCATGTAGTAGTAGTAATGATGGGCTCTCGAATCAGCTTCCAACACTTTGATACCCAACCCTCTCTCTACAACAACTAATCTATTTACTGCATGATCTTGGTACACGCCTGAGGCAAACTGGATATTTAACGGAATATATTGCCAGTCTGATCAGGGCCATTATACTTTATCGTAGCTGCACGAATCGCTCTCTTTCACCATAACCACCGCAACTATGGTAACTTTTCACAGGATATGAGCACTGCACGAGGTGTAGACTGGGCTGGAGAGGAGCTCAATATGCTAGACACCCATTAACTCAAGAAGTACAATAAACACACTGCTCTCTCTCCACTGAGCGGAGCCCTGATGTAGGTTGTTGGCGGATGTTGTAGTCATGTGACCCAGCCTAACTAGCGGAATTCATGGCTGAGTCAGCTGGCTGGAATTTTCGGTGTGGGTGGAAGAGAGGGGGTTTTGGAGTCGTAAAGAGGTGGGGAAGGCAG
This sequence comes from Blumeria graminis f. sp. triticale, assembly GCA_905067625.1. Classification (NCBI taxonomy): domain Eukaryota; kingdom Fungi; phylum Ascomycota; class Leotiomycetes; order Helotiales; family Erysiphaceae; genus Blumeria; species Blumeria graminis. The sequence goes on from LR898478.1 coordinate 1,304,095, forward strand.
CTACGAATCATCAGGAACAAGTGAGACCCCATAAACACCTCAGGCCTCACCATCAGATGTAGTGAGAAAGGCGAGATGGACAAGTCAAGGACACTGGTCAAATTTGCCGGCGACGGCGAATGGTGCGGCTTCGAATCTAATGCCCCTTTTTCCGAAATGGCAGGTGTTCGTGGTAGCTATGGCCAAGTCAGACTCTATCACCCACCCCGTGGAGCCTCACCATATACAAAGATGAAGGTGTGAGAGAACGAGAAATTGGCCAGACTTAGCAGGACGTCATCGTAGAGGCCTGCCGCGACGGAGGGATATAACGGATCGGAGGTGCTAAGGGTAAAGAGAACTAGCCGAGAAGCGGCTCGATTCCAGTACTCAAGATGAGACCTTGATGGCCTAATGCTCTCAAGCAATTTGAGACTGATTTCACCTCGCAATAGTGACGGTGGGCATGAGAATGTTCCTCCTGGGCCGAGGCTCTTCAACTTCGGCCTGGCTACACACAAGCTGTAGCACATTGTAACATAGCAATAAATCTCGAAGATACCAGTATCGATCATATTCACAGTGAGAATTTTCATGACTATGCAAAGATGTAATTTCATTGGCAATCCATTTATTAAAAAAGGGAATAATTATGGAATTAGAAATTTATCGCGCTATTCTAGATCGCCTGATCATAGACTTGATAGGAATGTAGAGCAAATTAATTACCTAGCCTGTAGAATTTTTATAGAAAATTTACAAAATCTATGCACTGCCCCTAACCTTTCTACTGTAGCTTCCTTGAAATACTTGGAGCTTTCTTCGGAGGCCCATTTTCCCATAGATCCCTCTCATCACATAGCCAGCCCTTTCCTGGTTGGCTGGTGAAAGTTTCGGCGGGTACAGATGTATCTGATTGAGGTGGTAGCTTGATCGTCTTTAGCTGGCCTATGCTCTCCTCGTCGCTCATATACTTGGGGACGTGACAACCAAAACTTTCGTCGTATTCAGAAGTCGGGAGACCGAGATTATTTAATAATTTGGAAGTATCTTTACAAAACTTGAATTGAATGTAATCTTTTCGTCGATCTGAAAATTGTTCATCATAAATGTACTTGGGGTGGTCGAAGTTCTCAGGATTACGATTATGGTATGCTTTGTTGGATTCTTCCTGACTGGCGTTCAGCATAAGGCTGGGTAAGCTTGTTGTGACCATCAACTTATTGAATCCAATTATCACGTTCATGAACCATGATATTTGAGGGATGGCTTGGTAAATAAAGTCCACAATTATCGGGGCATTAGAATCTTCTTGACCTATTCTAGTGAGAGGATACCACCATGTGTGATCGTCATCATCGGACACTCGTTGTTCAAATATGTGTAGGTGTCCTTGGAACCAAGCCATTGCATTCGGGCTGATTAATAATCCTCTATCTCGAAGTAACTCTCCCTCGGAAAGGAAAGATTCCATGCGTATGGGCTCGTCGGCAGTTATATTGAAGTTTGGTGCTTCCACCGGCGCTGCAAAACATGAATAGTTTCCGCTCACACCCAATATTCCCTGGAAGTTGAGACTTGCCAAGTTATCATCCGTACAATAACCGTCCTTCTTGAGTTCTGACATGCTGAGCTCGACAGCAGCAAGACTCTTTTTTTCAATATAACTCCGACACTTCGTTTCTAAATTGACATGTTCCGAGGAAGATAGCTTGGGAGAGCGGGTTATGTCGGGCAAGTCTTTGATGATGACGTCAACGAGTTGACTCAGATTGTTAATGATGGAGCAGTATGCTACTACATGAGTGCCGGGTTGAGTGATTTGGCTCGCAGATACGTGAATTCCAAGTTTTTCCTCTGGCACTAGAAACTGATAGCTTAGGGGAACGTTGTAGACACCATAGTGCGATAAACCATTGTCCAAGCCCGTGACCACTAAGCGTCCGACCGTATTCAAGAGGATGGCGATTGCGCAACTCATGGATACAAATTTCTATCAATTCTGTAGTATGCAATGATGGACTCTCTCAATTTCTCGTTGCAGTGAGTTATCACAATTACCTAGTCCTCTAATATATTGGTCGAGATTCTGCTGAAGGAAGAATTTTGGCAAACATCGTAGTCAAGGATCAAATTGTCCTCTAGTCAGGCTAAAATATGTGGAGCTGCTGTAAATAAATTAGAGCTAATTTGATTGTATCGATGCAAACTTCGTGACAGATTGTATGGTCTATGGCGAAGTGAGATGAAGGATTTTGTCAGGGTATCTGATTAATGCTTTAGGGGTGACATCCTATATGTGATCAAGGTTTGCTCGGCGTCTTCTTGTTTTTGTCATTTTAACTATTAGACGGATTGCCCCGCTCATGCCCTCTGAGATTCACCATGAGCGGGCCCAGGATAGGTCGGGTTGACTGCTGTATATGAAGCTGACCCGGTTCTAAATTAGTAATCGGAACCGGCTGAGCGACGGAAAAAAGATGCCTGTGAGAATAGAAGATTCGGATCATAATACCCCCGTGCAAGGTTCGGAATAGCTGTTGCACACACCACCTCTGTCGAGTAATTCCACATCCGAATAAGCAGTAACTTTTATAGATATAGAAGATATAGCATACAGATCACAACAGATTACAACAGGCCTTTACATACGGATATACATGTGCAATAAGGGCCGAGTGTTATTGGTATCCAAGACGCACATGCCTATGAGTCTTGCGCCCACGTGCTATCGCTAATCTGCCAAATGATCCGTAAGATGTTCGGGAATACATTTTGAGATCCACAAGAATATCTCGGTGTTTATTTCACTAGTTGAATCTATAAAAATTTAGGACATTAGAGTCCTCTCTGATCCAGGTCCGGTATTTTATAGTGCTCCAATCTTCAATTGTTCCGAAAAAAGATATCTGATAAAATTTCCACGATGCATAGCCATTCAGCTTAGTGTTTACCCGTGGAATTCCGGCACCTACGTGACGGAACCTTCCACCCAAGAAAATGGTCGCAATGAAATCAGCGCGCGCAGGAAAAATACTCAAAAACCGCTAGCCCAGCCAGACGAGGTCTATATATCCATCTAAATCTCCCATCTTTGCAACATTAGAGGCCAACTTGAATCAATCTAGCATCGCCGTATCCGGTGCTGGGAACGCTCCGGAAACTCATGGGATGGCTTTCCCCCATGATGATGGTAAAGGGGCTGTGCTTAGAGATACAGACTGCGAAAACTATTGGGATTGGTCATGGAAGTGAGGATGATGGTGATACTATTGTGGTTATGGGCTATGCGGAAGCCATATTGCGGAGTGATGAGGAGTGGATGACGTTATAATTAGTGAGTGACAGTGAATAGACTCATACAATATTATGCTGTAGGTATATGAACAGAAAGTATAAGACTAAACCTGTGTCCATTTATTGTGGATACATCTATGAAACTATATACATGCTCGCCTAACCAGTACACTAGTGATGTATGCTGTGGCCTTGAGCCACACGCGATACCCTAGCCTCGACTACCTCGTTGTCTCATATCATAACAGATACTCAATCTCGGCTCCGCACACTCTACAGTGAGAGTGCGAGCGACACTATAACCACCGCCATGGTTGGATGGTGTGGTGGTCCATTGTGTTGCCCGGTATGACAATTAGAGTCTGGACAGCCTAGATACATATCCCACTCGAGACAGTAGATCGCTGGTTCAAATCCGGCAAAATACAACCACTTCACTCGCTGCACTGGTATGCATGGATGACGAAGGCATGCTCGGATTATCAATGGTCTTGAAATTCCCTTTGGGGGTACTTACGGAGGATTGTCGACTGCTTATGCAAGCAATTATATCTCATAGTGGTATTTGTGAATGAAATCCAGAGTATGAGTGTCTCTAACGTCGAAAGAGTCATACATCATGTAAACATAATATCGATCATGTGTCAAAGCTAGATAGCGGAAGACACGTTAAATGGTGCAAAGAAAGCCCCCCCCCCAGCACGGGAGCTAGGGGAGTGTAAGTGAGGACTGAATGGGCTGATACTAGGACGCCAAGTGCTGGGGAGCCCTTGAAGCTGATAAGTCATTCAAAGGCCACTTCAGAATATCATAGGACTCTACTCTGTACGTGGAGGAAAAAGAGAGGATATGAATCATTCATAAGCGAATCTAACTTGGATTAACTCATAAAATATGAAGGAGCGGCCCGGGAGCAGACACCTCGAGATTTAAGCAAAAAGCGAAATGAGCATGGAAACAGGAAGAATCGAGCCCTATTAGACTATTGGGGTGTGTTAATTTAACGGCGTGCCAACTCTTAACACAACCATAAGGTCCCGTACTGGCTAGCTCAGTCTATATATACCACCCGACATGTGCGCGGTTGTGCCAATAGGTAGGAAAGTTGAGGCTATCAAACAGGCCACTAGATCGAAACACGTGTAACTAAAAACTGTGTACAAATTTGACTCAGTTGAACGAATGCAACATACACCCGCATGAAAGAGAGGTCATCATTTGTCTTATTACTATATATTACAATTGGATACCTTGTCTCTATTGACGCGGCATAATCACTAGGTGGTGCCGCATAAGGTCCAGCTAAGCTCTCAAATGATCCATTCTATTTCCCTCTTTTTGCACCAGATTTTGTTGCGTATGCCGCTATATAGCTGTGACATATCGCAGTGGTACTTGCACATGAAATCCGAGGCGTGAGTGCTCTAGTTCTAATTGAGTCATCTAATTTGTACTTTTTCTCTGATATTGTGTCATAGCTACATAGCTGCATTTGCAATTAAAATCTGATGCGAAAAAAATAGTTATGACACAATATCAGAGAATAAGTACAAATTAGATGACTCAATATACAAGAAGGGCACTCATGCCTCGGATTTCATTTGCAAGTACCACTGCGAAGTTATGGCGACTTTTTCTTCACCCCAAGTCAACTCCCATCCGTGAATACTCACTCAGCGAAATGTCTCAAAAACTCTGAGTTATCCAGATATGCTTCCATCATCCACTGAATATTCTCCGCGCGAAATGAAGTCTAAGACGTCTTTTTCCTGAGCGGAGTGGGTGTCCAGGCTACTCAAACTATATCACAGAACACCATTAGGTGGTGGACCACGACACCTTCCATCGTTGGCTTGCTTTTAAGTGACAGCTGCACTCTCGCAATGGAGGGCTTGGCGTGAATAATGCTCTTTTGTGTAAAATTCCTGGCCAAAAATCGGAATTTCACGCCTGTCGAGATAGTATCCATCCTCTATGTCATCTTGTAAACTTGTGCTGATCCCTCTCACGTCCATCCCATCGAATCATCTCCCAGATTTGTGCACTACGCTTTGCTTTCTCTTGCGGGTATAAATATCGGCATGAGCGTGTATTTGGTGACTAGCTGAGGCTCGAGAAATTCGATGAGTGGTGTGGCTATTGGAATAAGGATGTACCAAGTCGTTCTCTTTAACTTGATCATTTTATGGTGGGAACCGATGTCGTTGGGAGTGAAATATTGACATGATGGAGTATCTTGAATCATTGCCTCGTGGACCAAAATCTTTGGTATTGCGAAATTTGACTGAACTTGGCTCTGAGAGAATATTTCACTTCCAGGTTCGTAGATGACACCGCATACAGGTGTTCAGTCTTACCATCCACGTGCTTGAATGTGAACGGTGATTAGGCAGTTTATTCTCAGTAGTTTCGTTTAATATCTTGTTATTGGTATCTTCGGCTCTACTCCGAATCCTACACTAGTCTGGCGTTTAGTAAGCCTACAAAGTACCTACAGTCTACGTTCTCCAGCATAGGTATGTTCACAACGTCAGTGCCAACTTACGCTTGTACTCAAAGTCGAGTACTGCATTGTTGGGAACTATTTTATACCTCAATAATGGGGGCTTGTCTGGAGGACAGCTACTAGCCTTGCAGATAGGAGGGTCATATTTGCAAGTTATGTCTTGTCTTGTTCATTTATGTGCTAGGTAAAGTGATTCTCGTTGCAATCCTACTGGAGCTTAAGCACGGGTGGGGCCGGGCTGGATAAGGTTAACTACCGTAAAGTACAAGTGCCTCGTCCCACCTGAATGACCGGACCACCTCAGACTTCGCCCATGTGTTAAATCATGTCAGGCCCAACCGTCCAGAGAGCCCCCTTTTGGCGCGCCGAAGCTCAAATTCCTCCTCAGCCTCGGCCACCACGCGCCCGAGCCCTTGACACCTTCGCCATCTGTAAATTTTCCCTTCGATTCATTCGTAGCTTTGGCTCATCTCGGCATCTCCTCATCTCATCCAGGAGTCTTTTTATTCACTGGAGGCCTCATCTAGTCGTCCACCGAGGCCACTTCAATCTATATTCCCTTTCCCCCCATCCACCATAAAGCATCCCTCTGTCCTTCAGCCGATCTCATTATCCCAGAAACTTTGTAAAATGTCAAACCCTCCGGCCTTGACCCGTCGCTGCAGTACCCCTAACCGTGGAGGTCGAAAACGCAACTGAGAGCTCAAGACCGAGGCACCGATGCCCCAACCTTTGTCGAACGCTCTTGTTAGTGTGCCGGACAAATTTCGTACGTATTTCGTCGGTGGCGATTCGTCGTAGGTCGAGTTGTTGGTGCCCTTGGCCGAGTTGAGGACGCATCTAAGGCCGGTATTTCGACCGTACCTTCATAGCGACTGGCAGATGCGGAGGGTCGGACATCCTCTTGCTTCTTTGTTGGCGAATTGGCTTTTGAAGGTATGGGATTGCTTAGGTAGGTGGTGAGATGATTCTTGAGAGGGCCGCGAGACGAGTTTGGCTAGGAATGATTTTCCAGAGAAATAGAAAATAAGATGTTGAAGGTGTCGGTTGTTATAATACGAACATTAGACAGGTTATAGCCTGTCTGTGGTTCGTATCTGGGGTGTACATGGTTGATTTCGTTGAGTTGTGCAGTCGTGAAATTTCTGCAAGTCGGATTCTCGACCAAAAATGAGCCAGCACCACTCCTCCTGATCGCCAACTCGACGAAAACTCCCAAATTCACCCTCTTTCGTGACTGAATCTCGGCTCTGGGAGAATATTTCACTCTCAGGTTCGTAGAGGACACCACTGACAGGTGTTCAGCCTTCGTCCTCCTTGCAAGTTATGTGTCGAATGCGGGGGTACATTTATTCTCCAGTGAGTAAATTACCTTTCGAAAAATGCCCGAGCTTTCTAAATTGAATCCCTTACGACAAGCTGTGACCAAATTGGATGCGTTCAACCATCATATTTAGTACCCAATTACTCGTTCCGTCTGAAAACCCTAGATTACATAATTCTTCAGTATTGTATTAAATTATTCCGAATCTGGCTGGTTATAAGGCTCACATATTGGGAATGGTGATACTGTGTTCTGAGCTTGTGGGTCCTCGATTTCATCTAGATTCCTGACACGATCTTGCGCATAGCATAGGCATTGGGATGTATAATAACATAGCACTTCAGGCTACCTAATGAATAGCCGAAAGGAGGGCAAGACATAACACCTGTACGCGGTGTCCTCTACGAACCTGAGAGTGAAATATTCTCCCAGAGCCAAGTTCAGTCAAATTTCGCAATACCGATCAAGTTGGCCCACGAGGCGATGATTCAAACAACTCCACCACGTCAAATCTTCACTCCTAGAGAGTCCGATTCCTACCTTAGCTTCATCAAGTTTACAAGTACGAGCTAGTACATCCTCGTTTCAATGACCACACCTCTCGTCGACTTTCTCTGGCCTCAGCCGGTCACCAAATACACGCCCACGCTGATATTAATACCCGACGGAGGAAGGAAAGCGTGGCGCGCAAATCTGGGAGACAGCTCTTTGGGATTGACGTGAGAGGACTCAGGACAAGTTCAAAAGATGATGCGAAGGATGGATACAGTCTCGACGGGCGTGGAATTTTGAAGTTTGGAAAGGCGTTTTTACAAATTGAGCTTTGTACGTGACAAGACTTCGGTTGCGAGAGTGCAAGCGACACTATAAACACCGCCTGTGAAGGGACTTCACATTTGTTGTTCACAATTATGGGTCCAAAAAATGAATTTATATTTTATCTAAGGAGGAGAACATTTACAACGCGCGCGCAAGATGTTTTGTTCCAATCGAGCGCGTTTTCCCGTGACACTAGCGCGCTTTTGTTCATAGACGGAGCCGGATAGTTCCGGATCCACATACAAGGCTACAGCCTGTAACATTATCCCCCTACTTCCATTGAGGCTGGTGTCAACTTGACTTAGATTGAGTCACTAAGGAGCGTTTTGTAACTCTCCTCCGCCCTATGAAAGATCCAATATTTTCGCCGACATTATCTTGTGTCCCGAACTGCGTTTCGAACGTGTCTAGTGCTTCGGTATCCTCCAGGCTGCTCCTAGGTTCCCATGTAGGTTCCGCAAAACCCTTCCATTTGACTAGCAGCGACCTTCGGTGACCTCGACCAATCTTTCTATTTTCTGCCCGAAGAATTCTCTCAACAAATTGCTCTTCACTGTCTGACTCTGGATTAATCTCTGATAATTGGGACTTAACAGGAGGAGGTTGGGCATCATCGGTTTGTTGTGATGGCAAAGGGTCAGTGGCTGCTCTTTTTAATAAATCGACATGAAAACGAGGCCATATCCCTAAAGGTGTGTTTAGTTCAACAGAATGTGAGTCGATAACTTTTGTTACCCGATACTTTGCATTAATCCATGAGAGTTTCTTTGAAAGTTGAGGTGTCTGAATATTTTTTAGGTTCAGCCATACACGGTCTCCCACTTTAAATATTTCAGCCTCTTTTCGGCTTTTATTCGCAAATTCCTCCATAGTATGCTGGGACGATGCCATGGCGGCCTGTGCTAGTTCTTGCGCTTCACGAAGCCTCTCAACGAAATTTATTGCTCTTTTTCTAGGTTCCGATGCAGTGCCAATATGCTCTACTTGTTGAATTGGCTCTATATTGTAGCCATGTTCAACAAAAAACGGGCTCATCCCAATGGCGGTCGAAACCCTATTGTTAATGGCCAACATGGCGCAGGGTAAAAGATCCTTCCAGTCAAATTGGGTGTAGCTTACAAATGCTCTTAGATAAGCTAGGATCTCTTGATTCATACGTTCAGTTGCACCGTCGGTTTGAGGGTGAAAAGCTGTTGATAGACGTTGATTCATACCCGTTTGACGACAAAGTTCTCGCCAGAAGTCTCCCACCCAATTTGAACCTCTGTCAGATGTTATATGGGCAGGGAAGCCGTGATACCTAAAGTGTAACTTGAGGAATACCTTGGCACAGTCTTCCGCTTTCATAGAGCTCATTTCTTCTAAAGCGACACTACCTTTTAAGCGATCGACTATAACCATCAAATATCTTGGGTCAGTGCTTGTCTTTGCAGGTAAGTCTGTCATAAAATCGATTGCAATTTCACTGTTAAACCTATCAGGAATGGGAAGTGGCCGAAGTAGACCCTTTTTTTGTTCTCTCCGCACGTGACTGCGGCCGCAAACATCACAATTTCTGCAAAACTTCCGCACATCTTTTGATATTCCAGGCCAAAAAAAATTTCGATTTAATATAGCTAATGTACTGTCTCTTCCAGGGTGTCCAGTGACATGGGAATCATGTGTTTTCTGAATTAGCGCAGTTTTCAAAGGTTCGTAGTCTGCAATCCAGACTCTATTTCTAAAAACTAGTGCTCCTCTTGGGTCGAAGCTACACTCTGCTAATGAGATTTTCAAGTCGCTGAGACTTGGTGGTAGGCTTCGACTTCCATCTCCTAGACTATTATATAGCAGCTGGATCTTCTCATCTTTTTGAAGTGATCTATCCCAGAGGGTCTGAAAATGTTCGTCTGAAAACATATTATTGCCATTGGGGATAGATGAACTATTCTTAGTTTGGGACTTCATCTTATTAGCTGAAGAAAAGGAGAAAATCCATGAGTCTTTGATTAGCTGCAATTCTCGATCTTTCAGGCGGTAATCGTCATACCCTTGTGGCATATCTTGCTCACGTCTTGATAATGCGTCGGGTCTTGCTGCTAATCTTCCCGGTCGATATTTCAGCTTGAAGTCGAACTGCTATAGGAGTTGTGACCAACGCACCTGTCGTTCGTTGAGCCTGCGTGTTGACATAAACGGTTTCAGATTTTGATGATCTGAAAGTACGACAAAGGGTTTATTTAGCCCAATCAACATACCACGCCATTCTTCCATACAGCGAACTATAGCCAATAATTCTTTATCGTGAATATCATAATTAGACTCTGCCGGACTTAGCTTCTTTGATAGATATGCCACTGGACGAAGGGCCCCATTTTTATCTTTTTGAGATAGACAACCACCCAATACGTATCCTGAACAGTCTGCTTCGAGTACAGTTTCTTTTTGATCGTCCCACAGGGCTAGAATAGGTGCAGTAATAAAAAGTTCTTTTAGTATATCGAAAGCTTTCTGCTGCGGCGTTTCCCAACGGAATGATACATTTTTTTTAATAAGGTTCAACAGTGGTTCCGCTACACGACCGAAATTTGGGATGAAATCGCGATAAAAATTTGCAAATCCAACAAAGCTTCGCACCCCTTTTATGGTTGTGGGTGCTTGCCATTCTTTTATTGCTTGAACTTTGAGCGGATCAACCTTAATTCCCTCACTTACTGATATAATAAAACCCAAGTACTTTGTTTCCTTTACTGCAAATTCACTCTTCTGGGGATCTAATTGCAGACCGGCAAGTCCTAAACGTTCAAGAACCATGTTTACCTTAGCCCAATGGTCATTTAAATCTCCAGATGTATAGATTAAAACGTCGTCTAGGTAGGCCGAACAAAAATCTCCCAAATATTCACCCAAGACACTGTTTATGTATCTTTGAAATGAGCTTGGAGCTCCTGTTAGCCCAAAGGGTGTAACCAGCCATTCAAAGGATCCGAATCTAGTTCGAAAAACAGTTTTAGTTTCATCACCCTCCCGGACTCTCAACTTGTGGAAAGCAGCGCGAACGTCTACTTTTGATACCCATGTAGATTTTGCAACCTCTCTAAGCGTTTCTTTTATAAGTGGTAGTGGGTATCTATCCTTAATAGTTATTGCGTTCAGTGCTCGATAGTCTACACAAAAACGAAGACCACCCCCAGGTTTTTTTGCAAACAATACTGGAGCACCACCAGGTGAGGAGCTAGCTCGAATCCAATTTTTGTCTAGATGGTCTGTCAATGTCTTCCTTAGCACCAAAAGTTCTTCTCGCGACATATCGTAAAGGGGGCCGAAAGGGATTTCCTTTTCCCTGCCATTTTCATCTTTCATTAGGTTAATTTTGGTGTCTGCACCTGGACGGTTGGGCGGTAAACTATGATTTGTATCTTCTGTGAAGAAACGAGCATTTTTATAAATTTCTGGTGGCAATTTTGCTCTAATTTCTTCGAAAGTCTGACTACTTTTCACTTCTAAGGCCTTCTTGATGTCTTCCATTGAGGCTGCAAATAATTTAGTCTCGGTATCCTTTGTCTCGCGGATACGTGCCGCTATGGCTGCGAGCTGGGTCCCAAGGATCTGGCGAGCGCTTCCTGCTTTTATTTTTAGACATTTTAATTTTGTCCTTGATGCACTTGACAATCGCTCGTCCCATCCTTTGGCTCTTACAACGAGCCCCCCAGGCGGCCCAAAACGTATGGAGTGTTGACGGGCATTATACAATATGCTATTTGCTCTCATCCATGGGTCGCCAAGTATGACTTCATATGATAAATTTTCAATTATGTACCCCCATACTTTCTCATTTCTGCCATCAATATCCATATCTACGCATGTAATTTCGTTTATAGCTCGCTGCTGAACGTCACTTTTGGCAAGTTTTAATTCTCTACTTTTGATTGAAATTCGCGGTAAATTGTGTCGTTTTACAAATGAGTTGTTAAAAGCGGAATAGCACAGACATCCTGAATCCATGAAAGCATTCACGTAAAAGCTTTTATTGATTAATACTTCTAAGATGAACGGGGAGCCGTCCAGTCTTTTAACAACATTTTTTATATTACAATCCACAATCTTAGATAACCCCTGAGCCCGACTTTGCCCAGAGTTTATTCTTTTCCCGATTCTATGTCACCCTCACCATCGAATTCTTCCTTTCTTATTTTAAAATTTTTTGTGTTGGAGGATGTGGCATTAATAGTAGCAGGTCGCTTTGCCCAGGTAAAGTGAGGACATTTTTTAAAAAAATGTCCTCTCTCTCCACAGCGGGTGCATTTCCCAGCAGTCCGAAGTGCATTGAAGTCGTCACTAGACCGCCATGGAGCAGGAGGCTTGCTTCCATCTATTCTTCCTTTTCCTTTATCTATCCTTACCGCGTTGACAATTGCAGATAAAGTCGCCATACTGATACCATTTATACCTGACATAGTCGTATCTCTGTCTGCATCTAAAAATGGTCTGTTATCTCTCTGGGACGCGCCAGCGACTGCCTTTCCTTCAGATGATGATTTATAGATAACCTCCGAATGACCATTGAAATTTGTTTTGGTATATTTGACACCATCCTTGAAGTTGTGGCTCTCGTTTGCCTCAATTCGACTCGCAGTTTGCTGTACTTGTTTTACAAACAAGGCATAATTGTCCTCCGCAACGTCTTTGGAATAAAGAGCTTTCGTCAGCCTTTTGTTCAATCCCATGTAGAGGAAGTTGATCTTTACTTTTCCTTCCCAGCTCAATCCTCTTGCTTGGGCTAGAGTGTATTCGAAGTCATTGAGAAAATTTGCGAATAGTTGATTGTCGCCTTGCTTCATCTTCGACAGGGTTGATCCAGCTGTGCGAGCTGATGTTTTATCCTCGAATGAATCATTAAAGTGCTGGATAAAAACTTCGTAGTCCCAATCCAAATTAGGTCCTCCACATGAAAACCAGTGAGAAACTCGAAGCTTGCGATCTGTAGGGAGCGTATTCATCATTTCATTACAAACAGCCTTATGCCCCCCCAACATTTCCCAGTCACTCTCGATTTTGGCTGTCAGCTGGTCAATGTATACACAATAAGTTTCCGTGGCCCCATTCCATTCGGGCCACCTTGACAACTGCTTCTTTGCTTCTTGAGGTGGGGGTCTCGGAATATGCGGCCTTGGTGTATCCTGAACAGTTATGAGACTTAGGATATGATTTAATTGCTCTTGCGTGACTGTGAGGGGTGTTGTTGTCTGCTGTGCATCATCTACAGCATCATTTTTCGGCATGATGCTTTTTAGGTGAGCGTTGGAAGTTGATAAAGATTGATCAATTCGTGACTCTGATGATATTTCGGATGATTGCGATGATTCCGAGGAGGAATAGAAATTAAATTTTCCCGGGAACATGTAAACTTATAAAAACCAGGAGAGGTATGAAGACATTCGCTGGTAGTGTAAAAAGGAGAGATAAAATATATGTGAAGGGACTTCACATTTGTTGTTCACAATTATGGGTCCAAAAAATGAATTTATATTTTATCTAAGGAGGAGAACATTTACAACGCGCGCGCAAGATGTTTTGTTCCAATCGAGCGCGTTTTCCCGTGACACTAGCGCGCTTTTGTTCATAGACGGAGCCGGATAGTTCCGGATCCACATACAAGGCTACAGCCTGTAACACCGCCATAGTTGGATGGTGCGGTGGTACATCGTCTAGGCTGGTCTGCCAAGTAGAGTCTGGATAGCTTGGACACATATCCCACTCGAAACAGTAGATCGCTGGTTCAAATCCGGCAAAACACAACCACATTTCTCGTGGAGCTGGTGAGGTTCCAACATTGACAGACCTCTAGATTAGTACGAGGCTCTAATAAATTGTATTGCTTATGTAATGTTGTTCATGTTTGAGTCCGGGCGCAAGATTAGGAATACTGTACTTTTATAGACGATACCCTGTATAAGTAGAAAACCAAGTTACATCTAGTCTTAAGCTCTACTATACATATTTGTAGATTGGAGCCACGAGACACCCGTAACCTACGCCATCTTAAAGCTAAGCTTATCTCACTTTTTACACATACTAATCTATCGGGAACCTCACTGGTATGCATGGATGACGAAGGCATGCTTGGATAATCAAAGGGTTTGAAATTCCCTTTGGGGGTACTTACGGAGGATTGTCGACTGCTTGTGTAAGCAAGCATACCTCATAGTGGTATTTGCAAATTAAATCCAGAGTATCAGTGTCTCTAACGTCAAAAGAGTCATCCAACATGTATACATAGCAACAGTCATCTGTCATAGCTTTATAGCTGAATACACATTAAATGATTTAAAAAAAAAATAAGAATAGCCGAGAGGCTGTATGGCATAAGCAGAAGGAGTTGAGGGATTTCCATAACTAGAAGGTGCCACAACCGTTCATGTTGGGGCTTATAATTGTTGGTAGAATACGTACCAATGCAATTTGGGTATCGTCACGAAGTCGGTGAATAAAATAAGTCAACTGATATCTCGATATACATAAATACAAAAATCCTTGTATCTCTTCATATATCTCTATTCCAAACGCATCGCTAATGGTATCAAGCCAGATGCCTGTCAGGATCCTAACGCCTTCCTGAAATCCGCAAATCTACAGAAAATTCCACAACTTTCAAATATTATACACTCCTTGACACGTATACAGAGCGCGACACTGCCAATTCCATTTTTTACGCGACTCATCACGAAAGTCTCCTTATTTTTAGCCACCACGCTACCCCCATTCTCTTCAATACTCTCTTAATGTCTCTATCTTTCTCGATCCTAGTGTTACATGTCACTAGTATTCTTCTTCGTGGCAACAATTTGGTTTTCCAGGTCATGATTTTTTTTAATTCAACTTATTGTCCTATCTGAGTCTATGACTATATAGGACGTGCGGGTCCTCTCTGTCTATAGGCCAATGATACCTATACCAGTAGTACATCCCCTCCTGTTCCTCCCACACAGCTCCCCTCAAACAGTACCATCCCTCACAAGTCCTCATTCGATCATACACCTAGAGGAGCTCTTTGCCCTTCATTATCTCCCCTCTCTAGCCAGCGAAACGATGGCAATTTGCGGGTGAATGGCAGCCGGGAAAAATCGCAAAAGCCACTGGGTGCGGAGCTCTCTTCATACCGACATTAGGACTAAATCTGAAGATATAGTGACCCTTCTGAAGTATTCAAAGAGGCCGGCCAGCTGGGCGCTGCAGACTTGTGGGTACCTTGGGAAATTCACACTCTGCATTTCTAGCCTCCTTCCAACTCCTTCCCGAAGGTCGGGCTGAAATGTCAGAAAAGTCTTGACAGAGCGTGATTGCTGTATGGTAGCTTAGCCCAACTTCTTTTATGCCGTCCAGGGCGCTGGGGAGTGCCGTTGACTCATCGACAAAAGAAGTCCTCCTAACCAACTAGCCGAAACCTTGGTCTTGGCGCCCACAAATGTTCCAAAGTTGAAAGCCCCTCAAAATTGTCGGACCTAGCATGGTCTTCAGAGACATCATCCCCCTTCCGCTCCACATCTCAGCCGGCTGTCCTTCCTCAAGATATATAACCACGTTAGAGCAATAGTCCCTCATAAACCGTGACCCGAGCTTTGTATGTTATAAAAATACTTCCGCCTTGCGGATATACATAGCGTTGTAAATTTTAAGTGGGTGATGGCCAGTAATGAATGAGGCAAACTCATGTTTTCAATTGGAGCAACTTCTTTATTGGTCGTTGAGGCGAGATGATGCGTGGTTAGAAAGGGAATGAGAATGACAAAAGCAGCATTATGGGGAAGTCGTCAAATGAAGATGTGCTTGAGGTTACTTTAAACTTCCACTCGGTTGTGATTCCACTTTGCTATCTCGGCTATGCCAGGCATACTGAGCAATGACACCTACACCACTGAAAGGTGAAGAGCTCGTCTTTTCCGGCTGGAGCCTAGATAATCTTGATGTCATCAAGATGGGCCAGGAACAAATGGGTTCATATAGACATCAAATTCTGTAGACTTTAGAACAGATCAATACACATCATGTCTAATCAATCATTTGACAAGATAATTCAACAGGCACTAGTAAATGTCCTTTGTTTCCATGCACCCAGAAATTTCCAAGTATTCAAGTAATGCTTTCTGTCCTCTCCTTGTTCGAAAAGGAATTGGAAGTGACTTTGGCTCTGTGCCGCTCAACATCTCTCCGCTGCCTCTAGCTTTTCGACCTTCCTCCTCATGCAAGAATTTTTATTCCGGCACTCGCTCCAAGCATCCAGCTTCATAAGAAAATGAGAGATACGCTAGTCTCTCTTCATTGTCCATTGGTCTCGGCCTTTTCTGGCAAGATTTTGAGCCATCTCGTTACCTTCTGCCCCAACATGTGCTGGATACCATTATAGAAAAATTGTGCGTAATCACTGAAATAAAGACTTGGTAAGAAAACTGTACTGCTGGTAATCTACTATAGCTTTTTGGTATGCTTGCTGTACAGACTACTAAGGTCAATATTTACGATACATATATAGGAGGACATGTCTAGAAATGATAACAGATCTTAGGGTATTTATTGGGTATTTATTGGGTAATTCGAGCCTGCACAACCTCCGCTTTCTGAAGGGCCGCTTCTTTGATCATGTCAACCAGCCCGTGTTAGCAAGTTCGCATGATTCCTCAGCCTTGCTCCCGCTATTCAGAACGCCTTATCGCGTAGGATTTATAATCAGAACGTATATCGGTAGATAATGAGGCCATCCAGGAGGTGGATCGTAAGTCTGGTCTTTCCCAAGAGATCCGTCACGGAAAATGCAGAATAGGCAACATGGTCGTGGACGTACGAGCCTAGACAGATTCAAGTCTTTCTGAACCGTAAGTTGGGGGAGGCAAGCTTCACTCAGAGCCCCATACAACAGTGAGACTTACAAAGTTTTCCACCAATTTTTTCAGCACAATCCCTTGGAGACCGACAATTCATTTTTAAATTATCGTCTAACCCTTTTGTATGACTAACCTCCAGCTCTATTTGCATATTTTGCTTTTAAGATTGTGTGAGAACACACTTGTCGCTATTGAGCTCATATCCACTTCACCCTATCTTGCCGTTCAGCTATAAAGTGTAGTATTCTTCGTCTGAACGTGTACATAGCTGGCGTTTGGGCTGTGTGAATAATGTACAACGTGCATAATCCGTACCATGTTTAGGTCGGGGGATTACCTTTCGCCGGGAAATGGATGTCTATCTCGGAGGCGTCAAAGGTCCAGCAACCAAGCATCCTGCAAGCTGTTGTGGGTATGCGAGTGTAAAGTAGCTGGCTCATGACGGCAAGGAATTAATCAGGAAGCCGTTCCAACTTTAGAACGGGAGATTTCTACCATGATCCTTGAACGTCTTCACTCGTTACGCAAAGACCCACTGATCATTCATTTTTAGCTCTTCTAGCCAATCAGCTGTGCCCTTCCCCGCACTGAACCATACATCTGCGGAGTAGTATCACGTGACCGCAACAAAACCGTTGACCTGGAAACTCACCGCAAGAATGGCCTAAATATAGACCTGATATCAGAAATGATTCATCTGTTCGCGTAGTTCGATATGCATGACATACAAAGATCTCTAGCCTAACGTATTCTTCGTCATCCCTGGGTGTATCACCTACTGATAAAATGGGCTCATCGGTAGGAAATGGTTGTCACTGAATGTCATCTTGGCGTGTAGGATAATCCTCAGGTACTGGGAATTTAAAAGTTAATTACAGATATGGAAAGATGGGGCCAACCGTTGCAGCCGGCCATTAATCGAGTCTTCGAATCGATTTGACCCAAGTTGTGCACACTTTCAAAATCAACTGTTTGTCCAAGGTCAATGGTGATTATGGTCATCTTCTGCAATCCAAGGACAAGACCAGCAGAAGCGAATCCCGACTCCATCAATAGAGTTTAAAGTTATAGCATCTCTCTGGACCTACATATCAGAAACCTTCGAGTCCTAGAATAGAGGGCGAGGATAGACTGGCTAATGGCAGTTGATCGCAGAAATATATTCGCACTGAGTTTTGCCGATTTGTCGGGCCATTTGAATCGGACCGAGCAGGTCATGTACCACTTCTCTCTCTTCTCAAAAACTTGCAGTGACCAGGCTATCCACAACTAACTTAGGTAATCCCCAACTTGGTATACTGCAGTGCCATCCGCTCAAATTGCTCCTTTGTTGAAAGAGAATCGAAGACATGAGCCCTCATGCGGACGACCTCGGTTAGCCCCATACATGCTTACCCCTGCCTCAGTCTTCGGTTGTTATGATGGCAACGCAGCTAAACAGGTCAAGCAGATAAATAACCTTTTGCTACGCGACTCTATGCCCGGCGCCCCAGCTCTGCCTCATTACACCCTTACATTCAAGCGCTTTTACAGCAAAAAGACTGGTTTGCTTGAGAAGCATATACAATTTCAAAACGTCGTCCACAGCTCATGTTTTAATTTCAGCATTCATGTTGCCGTAACTGCTCTTCCTCGAGAACACTATTCTAAACTCTCTTAATATTCTATCTTCATCTAGCTGGCGTTGACCGTTGGTAATCAACAGGAATCGTTCCTTTGCAATATCACCTTCGCCCGGGAGATAGGATTCATTCACTTCTGATCGTTCGTTACAACTGGTAAACAATTTCCTAATAAACTAAAAATTAAATTTCCCTCCACCTAGAAATACAACCGAATAAATCTGAGATACTTACTGACAACAGCAGTACAAAGGTCCCTAGCTCGTCACTGCCATGGATCCATCATTATCTAGAGCTCTACTCGAGCTATCTCCCAGCTCACCCAAACGAAACTCACCCAATATTTCTCCTTTTTCCAAGGTATTTACCGCCATATTAGGTCCTCATTGGACGTTAAATTGACTAATAACCGACCACTAGAATAATCAACACCATCCAGATTCATCTCCGTTTCAATCTTCACCATTTGCCGCTTCTGCTGATGGAAATTCCTCACCAAGACTTTTCTGGCAAGTTCGTGATTCTGCATCTCCTAGCCGCTACCACACCGAAAACTTTTTTGCTGGTAGAGAAAGCTCACCATCTCCCACACGAAGAACATCCATCGAGAAGCTTCAGCGTGCGTCTCGTGTCAAAAACAGCACCATGTTTGCCCGAGAGCAGAAACAAGAGTACGATCCCACATCAATACCTGTTGTAGAAAGACCTCTGATCAAGTCCCTGCACGGTAACGCACATGGAGGGTTCCGTATAGAAGGGTTTCGTAACTCAGGTTGCTTCAATTCTCCGAGACACCGCCGTGATAGTGTCATAAGCAATCCTGGTCATAGTCCTAGCTCTACCATCTCTAGATCACCAGCCAAGACTACAAGCGGAATGCCACAAAATATTGTGAGCATGAACCAACCATCGCCAACAAAATCATCTCTCGCCACAGCTCGCTATAAGATGAGTGCGGAATCTGAGTTCGGAAATATCTCAGAAGATATATCCTTAGAAAGAGTGGATATTCCACCAGGTCACAAGCTGCATCGCCACGCCAAGAGTGTTACCTTTGATGAAGCACCTCCTCAAGTACAAGAGTTTGAAGCTACCACGCCTGACATTTCATCCATCGGTACTGAATCAAGGGAGAATAGTTTCGATTCGGCTGACAGTGATTACGATAAAAATCAAGAATTTCAAATATATGATGAAGATGGGGATGATGGCTTCCACGATTCAGACTCTATAGAGCAAGACAATAGCTTCGACGCCTCACTCGAGGATATCGAGAAGACCCCAGTCATGGAGCCAGATGATTGGCCTTGTCCCACCACAGAACAACAGGATGAGAATTCTCCGAGTGAAAAGAATAAAGATACATGTACGACCATCGACGAAATTTCCAGGCCTGAATCTCGCCGGTCTTCCAAATTCAGACCGTCAATGGAATGGAACAACCTAACACGCCCGAACACTGAAAAGCGACCCTTACCGCCAATTCCGGGAGCCTCTCCATCGAAAAGGTATGGTAGTCCAGGATCACCTAGATTATCTGCACAGAACGAATCCGTGGACTCATCTCCAAAGAGCTTGGGTTATAACGCGTCTCAACTTTTCAATCTAAACGATCACCCTATGCTAGACCGAGGAAAGGTCTCATTGGACGAGAAATTGAGATACATTGCCAATCCTGGTGCAGAGAGTCACAGAAACGACGCTGTGACTCAACGGGATAGAAGAATGAGAAGAGCTGGTACAAAAGATAGGAGTAGTCACACACCTGAGCGCGAAGTTCAATCCACAAAGGTTCATGAAGATCTGAACATCCTCCATCAGTGCTCCGATCCAGTCCGCGAACAACTTCAAACGGCAAATTTCCAGGAATCACACCTATATAACAACGAGGATCGGTCTCACAGAGATATTTCACCGCAACTTCATACCCAAACGAAGGCTCCAACCTCATGTCCCGACTACTCTTTCACTGACCCAGACATACCTATCCCATCAACCGAAGTTGACGATTACCTAGATGAAGACTGTGAAGGTGAAAGTGTTATCATCAAACAAGAACATGATGAAGAAAGCGAACTAAGCATATTTGATATGCCGGAAATCCTCGATGGAATTACATCTATTCAAGACAACGAGGAGGAGTCTATTCATGGAGCAGAGCTCTCTGAAAGCCAATATTCCGAGCCAACGCCCATCAACCAGTCTCCCGCCGATTCCTCGAGATTCAGATTCAGCAACCAGCTGACTACACCTCCGGTTAGTCCTTCACTAAGGTTTAAACCTTCCAATGACGCAGAAGAAGAAGGATTCAGTCTTTCCCCCGATCCGAAGAGCTCCAGTACTTACGACAACATGCGAGCATGTCGATCACACTCCTTCCCCGACAGCCCCGAGTCCGATAACCAGCTTATTAATGACCCAGAGCATAATGACGATAAAGATGGTCACTATGCACGGTCGGAGACTCCTCAAGAGCAAATTAGTCCATTAAATCCAAACTTATCTGATACTGATTCCGAGGACGAATTTATAATGGGGACACCAGAATCAGTTATTCATCACCCCGTTCATAGCATATCACCGTGCGAGTCTCCCAGTATCCCGGAACAAGTAGCGACAATCAAGTCTGCGTCGGGGTCGAATAAGCTCAAAACTAGGCCTTCTGCAACTTCTGTTGAGATTGAAGCCATGCTTAACTCACGAAATAACTTAGGGTCCGACGTACCGTTTGTTCCACCCATTCCGAACAGGCACCGAGACCGACCAATGAGTCTCGACCGTGGCTTCGCTCAAAAAGCGGAAAGGTTCTCTGATCGTAAGCCAAGTTATAAGAGATCCCTGACGTTAGATATCGGCAACGATATTGCCACGGATCTTGATAATAACTTGAACCGTGTCGTCGAAGCCCAAAAGGTTCGTAGTATCTCAAAGCCCTTCACAAAGTTGCCTACTATCCTTGACAATATTGACCTCCAGCTCTTCAACCAAAATATTCCGCTGACTTAAGTGCTTTCCCGTAGCGTGGATATTTGATGAGACAAAACACCAAGATAGTCGTCGCTACGAGTGATAACAGAAACAGCCCTCATCCTAGGCCCCACTCTACCAATAACTCGCCAATTAAGCCAGAAGCTCCCCAATCATGGACAGTTGAGCCTTGGATTGGTAAAATGCGTAAGAGCAGTGCTCAGTCCAAACCTCAATCCGGAAGACAGCAACCGTCATGCCAAGCACCTGTTGCTCCTGACACCGAGGTAAACGCCAACGGATCACAGAAAGACTTAGGAAAGGATTTAGAAGAGGAGCACGTTGATGAAGAACACGAAAGAGGAAGACTTTTCGTCAGGGTACTCGGCGTAAAAGATCTCAATTTACCTCTCCCACCAAGTAAGATTGAACTCTTGCAGCGCATAATTAACTCTAATCTTCGAACTTAGGTGAAAAGACATGGTTCAGTTTGACTCTCGACAATGGTGTACACTGTGTCACAACAGCCCTACTTGAACTTGGGAAAAACGCACCTATAGGCCAGGAATTCGAACTTGTAGTCCCTAATGACTTGGAATTCCAGCTCACCTTAAATGCGAAGCTTGTCAAGCCTGTCAAGGCAAAAGACACTGAACCACCGACCAAAGCCTTCAAGGCACACAAGCCGTCGACATTTAGCCGAGTCTTCTCCTCTCCCAAGAAACGTAAAGAGCTCGAGGCCCGACAACGAGAGGAAGAAAAAATGTACGCAAAGATGAAGGAAAAAGAAATACGTGCAAAAAAAGCTTCCTACCAGCCAACGGCATGGGATCTTCTTTCGCCCCTCGCTGCCGAAGATGGCAGCTTCGGAAGGTCTTATGTCTGTCTTAAGGACCACGAGTCTCAATGCTTCGGTCGTCCTCTAACTGTAGAGGTTCCATGCTTCAATGAATGGGCAACGGAACAACTGCAACAGTCGTCAAGTATCATGAGTAAGCGCAGCTCTACAATTGTCCAGCGCAGAGCCCCATACAAGGTTGCAAAATTGGAACTACAACTACTCTTTGTCCCAAAGCCAAGGGATGCAACTGATGATGATATGCCAAAAAGCATGAATTCATGCATCAGAGAAATGAAAGAAGTTGAAATGATGCTCACTCGAAATTGGGAAGGCCATCTAAGCCAACAAGGAGGTGACTGTCCCGTAAGTAATTAACTACCCCCGTCATGGACGTTAATGAAGTAACAAATTCTAGTATTGGCGACGTCGTTATTTTAAGCTCTGCGGAAGTAAATTAACTGCATATCATGAAACAACTCGTCAGCCACGTGCAACAATTAATTTAGCCAATGCTTGCAAGCTTATAGATGATCGGACAATCCTCACCCAAAAAGAGACGATTGGCCGTGGTGGTAAGCGGCGAAAATCTGGATTCGCTGAGGAAGAGGAAGGTTACATGTTTGTCGAAGAAGGCTTTCGTATTCGCTTCAATAATGGCGAGGTAATTGACTTCTATGCCGACACTTCAGTGGACAAAGAAGGGTGGATGAAGGCTCTAGATGGCTGTATGGGACGAGAAGCCGATGTCAACACACGAAGCTGGTGCTCTATGGTCCTCCAACACGAACATCGGCATAAGCTAAAGGCATGATGACCTACTCCCTGTTATTCATATACCATAATATTACAGGGAAAGATGAATAAACATCGATCCCTAGGTTTCTCGAAAAATTCGAACTTTTAATGAAGGAAATTGCATTGCTTACGATAAAATCACCAACTCAATTCCACGAACACTTATGTGTAGGGCTGAATCTCATGGAAGAAGGGGAATGGCGCAGTTTGATCGCTTGTTTGTGCACGCCATTAGGCACATCACGATCATGTTTGTTTATTGAGGACAGTTTGGTGAAAAGCTGGGATTTGGAGTTTGTACTTTGTAGCAAATTTTTGGGATATCTGGACCGAAGTTGGAGTGAGGTTGATAAAGATCGAAGTTTTAAAGTAATCACAGTTATGAAATCGATTGTAAATCTGACCGGTTAGCATCGTACGTGCAAACCAAGTCCTCAATTAAACTCCCTAGTGATAAAAGTCAACATTGAGCATCCAAAATGTACTTTGCACTTCAAGATCCCTTAGCAAAAACAAATAATAGATAGCTCTATAATTATTACATTGTAACTGCCCAGTCAAGAGCGCGACAACCGGAGAAAATAAATAACCACGTCTCTACGAGCCGTCGAGATGTAGTCACATTTCGATGTTCATGGTGGATCTCATCCATAAAATAAATTGGGAAGGGCAAGTGATCAATCTAGCCAAGACAGGGTGATTGCATCATCTACAACGCCGAAACACCCCTCCCAGACCTCACTTTGAATATTAAGAAACGCGTCTAAGAGTTTATGAGTCAGCAATCACGTTAAAAAACTTAATCCTAGGCGGCAAAGACGGATTCTTCACTTCCCCGTGGTGCCAGTGTTATCGATTAGTAAGCCCTGCATGTCCGGGATAGCCATGAAGAACCACAACCGAATGGGAGTCGAAAGTAACCTCAAGGACATCTTCATTCAACGACTTCTCCAGAGTGCCGTTCCTGCCACACTCGTCTGAGCCCTCGGTCACGTTCTAAGCGAACATCATCTCGCCTCAACGGGCTCGCTCGAATTGCAATAGAAAGCTTGCCCCATTAGTTGCCAGTCATCTCCCACGACAAATATACAAAGCCTGGGTCCTGGCGTATGAGAGATTGTTGCTCTAATGGGAAAAACTACTTGAGGGATGATGTCTCTGAAGACCATACTGGGACTGACACTTTCGAGGGGTTTTCGAATTTGGAGCGATTGTGTGCGTCGAGACCAAGGCTTCGGCTAGTTGGTTAGGAGGATTTCTTTTATCGATGAGTCAGCGGCACAAAAAAAGTTGGGCTAAACTACCACACAGCAATCACGCTCTGTCAAGACTTTTCTGACATTTCACCACGACCCTCGGGAAAGAGGCTAGAAAGTCAGAGTGTGAATCTCCTGAGGTACACACAAGTCTGCAGCGCCCAGCTGGCCGGCCTCTTCGAACGCCTCAGAAAGATCGCTCTGTCTTCGGATATTGTCATGATATCGGTACTAGGAGAGCCTAAAATTCAGTGTTTCTTGCAGTTTTGTCGGCATTTATGCACCCGCAATTGGCCGTCATTTCGTTGGCTGGAGAGGGTCGATGGTGAAGGGAAAGGGCATCTTTCAATGTTTGATGGAATGAGGATTCATGAGGGGAGCTGTATGGGGGGCATAGGAGGGGATATACTACTAGCACACATATTCTTGGTCTGTAGGCAGAGATGACCTGCATATCCCACATAGCCATCGGCTGAGAAAGGACGAAAATAACATTAAAAAATGGTAAATCATGATTTAACTACACCAGTTTCATAGTCTGGCTGTGCTTCACATTTTATGGAGTAATCCATTTCTCGATCAATACTACGATTCGCAGCTTCCATGTCATGCCAATAGGCCGGCCTGTATTTGCCGTGGACGCTGGGTAGCAAAGTCCGTCTCATGTCGACACTGACATTCGAAGTGGGATTTACCGATTAGTTTCATCATCTTCTGCCTCACATTCTACCCCACCGCTCCACTGGACGAGAGATCTCAAAGACTCTGCTGCACACGCCCCTTCTAACCTCGCTCCAACATCGACAAGGGAGTTGCCTAGCTCTCTCTTCGTTCTCTACAAGCCCTTACGTCCTGTACGCCTGTGCATTGTTTTCTGCACTAACTGAGTCGTAGATTACCTAGCGAATCGGGCTCCTCTCTCGCCCATGCCACACCGTGTCCCGAGCTCCAATTATCTTTTGTACGAAAAAATAGACCATTGATATCTTGTCGGTGATCAATAGCCATTCACTTCAATATTTGTCCATGCAGTTGAGCCACCTTTTCCACGGAACCTTCGACCCAAAAAACCCAAGAGCCAGCAGTGGAATCTGCGCGCGCGGGAATAATACTCGAGAATTGGTAGCCCAGCCGGAAAAGGTCTATATATCCATCTACATCTCCCATCTTGGCAACAAAAGAGGCCAACTTTATCCAATCCACCATCACTGTCTTGGGCGCTGGCTACGCTCCGGAAACTCATGGGATGGCCTCTTCTCCATGATCAAAGGCTGTGCTCAGGGATGAAGGCGATGCAGGCGGCGAAAGCGATTGGGAACCCTCATCGAAGTGAGCACTTTGTCACTCAATCTCGGCTTGTAGAGGAAACCACCGACAGGTGCTGAGAATTGAGCCCCTCAACGTCTTGCATGGCGGTAATGGCATAGTCTGTGGTCTTCACTGCATCTTACGCCACTGCTACGAAGCCATCTCAGCTCACGCAGCCTGGCTCACCGGTGTCTTGGCTCAATAGCACAAATTATCCTTGACTTGTACATATACCGTATTAACTGCAGCGCCCAAATAAAATTTCGGCGTACAAAATCTGGCAGAGCGAGCGATGAAGACGCCAGAAAAGTGCAGACAAACTAAGGTAATTGCCAATATTGCCGCTCTATCAGAGCTGGAGGGCTCTCAAGACTCGTATGCGTGACGCAGCCAAACTCCTAAATGTTGACGTGCATGATTTGCGATGATGGGATATCTTAGAAATGGGACGAAGCGGATGAAAATATGAGGTCCAGACTTTGCTTCGATACTTGACATGCACCCACTGTCTGATGACGAGGCGCCATTGGTGTCATGTGTACAAAATAAACACTTCCTTCGGATTCAGAGACGCTAATCTCCATCTTTCACTCGCCATACTGAATAGGAGCATATTTATTTAAATACAAGAGACACGTGCTCGACAGCATCCATCCGAGTTGAGATTCAAAACCTTTGATAATCTAAGCATGCCATAGCCACTCGATGTGTGAGCAGGGTGAGAGATATTGTCAGATTGGAGCATATGGGTTTGAGCTAATGCGTAATTAGAGTACTAGAAGAGGTTGTATGGACTACGAGAGATGACTGAAGGTCTACTGGAGATAACTTGGAGGAACTAAAAGTTTGAAAGATGGGTAATATAAATATCTAAAGAGTCTAAAGGTTCGAGTGGGTATTAATGGTAACTAACGATACTAGAGGTGACCAGAGATGATCCGAAGGTGGTGGTTGTGACAGAATACTAAGCGTGAAGAATTGTTTCCACAGACTAAGCCATCGTACATATACCCGCTTTGCTTCTGCTAGCTTATCATACCATAGGCCATAAACTAGTATCAACATAATACCAAGTGCCAAGAACTGTACTGTTGTCATGGCAACATCAGGAGAAGGGTAAAATTGTAAACTAAGGTTAAGATGTGGAGGAGAATCCTCAAAGATATGATCGGGTCAAGCCGAATGTGAGCCAGTGATCATTCAACTCAAGCAGGCTTGATATCCAAGTCATCTAGGCCCTAGCCGAGAGGCCGACATGCATAGCGTAACACTGCACTTTCCCATCAGGATGATGTGAAGAGAAGATGAATGAGTTGAAAAATCAAATAGTGCTCTTCGAGTTGGCCCATGAGAAAGAGACTGACTGTTTAGCAGCAGGTGCATTCAGATGCACGTCTTCGTTGAGGTTCTTGGCGAGAGGGAGTCTTCTGCATCGACGGCGATTCTTGTCACTTGGTAAAGTTGCAAGCTCTTCTACCGCCCTGCTTTCGTTCAAACGCGCAATACTGGGGCGACACTCGAATCACTCCGAGCTCGGCGTGAGAGCTATTAAGATTGGTCTCCACTCGGTGCAATTATGCGCCGGCGGAGGCTCTCTATTCCATGACTGGAATCAATCCACTGCAGTGTATCTCACTCGCCCCCGCCACTCTTTTTCAATCATGCGGAATTTGATTCCATTCTGCTGTTTTGCCGCTCCGTGGGCCCGTGCAGGTGTCTACGAGCTGCAATATTATCGCGGGAGGAGAGCTTGGTGGTTGATAGTCCGCTAGGCCTCGCGCTTCGTCGTCTCGGGGTTTCGCATATGTTCTTGGGGAAGCGCAAACACATTATGGTGCCACTCACGTAGGCCAGCCACATCCTCTCCATCGGCCCCAGGCATCGCTTGTCCTCTTTCACTCCCTCCGCAGCATTCCTACTGCATTGTCATCTGAAATGGCTCTACCTAACCATAATTTCGGATCCACGCTGCAATTCTTCTGATGTCGTGAGGGTTGTTGATCATGGCTTCGCATGGATGATCTCGAGTCATTCCCCACATCCCCGCTAGACCATCAGCGCCAGGACATAATCATGTGCTAAGCCTTCTGTGGTTGGAAGTCACATGGACAACCCGGACTGAGTACTCTGTCTACTTTTCTATTTGAATACGAGTTGCGCCCCATGCGATCACTACGAATTTGCATTGCCAAATAACTTTGGGCTCTCCCCAGGTTACGATGTAGGAAAAGTGATTTAGTCTTGCTGACTCAGTTTATGCTTGTGGGGAATATCGCGCAATGCAATGGGCGCCATATTCATGGAACGAAAGTAGAAGTTGACTAAAAGAGTGCCATATTCGGATTACAGCATAAGGTGTGGGAAGTGGGCGCTACAAGTACCAGTGTGTGGAGGGCAAGACTGAACACCTGTCAGCGGTGGCCTCTACGAACCTGGGAGTGAAATATTCTCCCAGAGCCGAGATTCAGTGACGAAAACGGGTGGGATGAAGTTGTTTTGATGAACTCTCGTCCTGAAGGAGTTGCACTCGATATTTTAGTCGCCAGAGATTTCACTGCCGTATCAAAGTCATTTAAAAACTCATCACCACCAACATACGATTCACGAATGGGCTTAGGTCTGTCTGGGGATCGTATTCGAACATCCGACATCTCTCAAACTCCTTTTATATTTGCGACGAAGCATTTCTCAGTCGATTCTACACCTGAGACCCACCTCCATACTCGTCCGATCACTTACCTACGCAAGCCCTAATGAGGAAAGTCATGATGGAAACGGGAAGTGTACAAAGGAGGGAGAAAAGTGAAGATACACTGAGGGTATTACACAAATCTCCAATGGTAGTAACAGCCCAATGGTACGATATGAAGGTACAAGCTAGAGCAACGATGAGATCTTGGACGGCATTTATATTTCGGAGTCAATGAGGATGTCAAGGGCTCGGGCGCGTGGTGGCCGAGGCTGAGGAGGAATTTGCGCCACGGCATTTATATAGCGGGTTTCTGGACGGTCAGACCTGATATAGTTCTTTTTTTTTGTATCAGACTTGAATTGCGTATGCAGCTATCTAGCTACAACAAAATATCAAAGAAAAGTACAGAATATATGATTCAACGTAAGAGAAGAGCATTCATGCCTCGGATTTCATTTGCAAGTACCACTGCGAAGTTATGGTGGCTTTTCCATCACTCCAAGTCAACCCTCATCCGTGAATACCCACCCAGGGGAACGTCTCAAAAACCCTGAGTTATCCAGAAATGCCTCCATCATCTTTCAACCTTTCTCCGTGCGATATGTGATCTGAGGCGTCTCCTTCCCAAGTGGAGTAGGTGCCCAGGCTACTCAAACTATACTAGAGAACACCAACAGGAGGTGGACCACAACACCTTCCATCGTTGGCTTGTGTTTATAGTGTCAGCTGCACTCTCGCAAGCGAAGTCATGGCGGGGACAAAGCCTAATTCGTAAAACTCTTGCCAAAATTCGGAATTTCACGCCCGTCGAGTTTATATCCTTCCCTTGCATCATCTTGTGAACTTGTCCTGATCCCTCTCACGTCCATCCCAAAGAACTATCTCCCAGATTTGTGCGCCACGCTTTGCTTCCTCCTGCAGGTATAAATATCGGCGTGGACTTGTATATGGTGGTCAGCCGAGACCAGGGAAGGTCGAGGAGTGGTGTGATCATTGGAATGAAGATGGACTAGCTCGTACTGGCAGACTTGATGAGACTTAGGTAGAAGTCAAACTCGTAGGTAGCGAAAAAACGACGTGGAGGAGTAATTTGAATCATTGCCTCGTGGGCCAACTTCTTTGATATTGCGAAACTTGACCGAACTTGGCTCTGGGAGGATATTTCACTCCCAGGTTCGTAAAGGACACCGCGTACAGGTGTTCAGTCTTGCCCTCCTTGATATGGTTCAACACATGGGTGAAGTCTAAGGCAGTCCGGTCACTTAGGTGCGACGAGGCATATCTGTACTTCGCGGTAGTTAACCTGATCCAGCCCGGCCCCACCCGCGCTTAGGTTCTAGTGGGAGTGCAACGGGAATCATTGTATCTAGCACGTTAATGAACAAAAAAATTATAGCCTAAGCCACAGTATAAACGAGTGTGGCGCCATCTAGGCATGGAAACCCCCTGATAACCTCCATCTACCCACGCCATACAACCGCTCATGTCTCCAATGGGTAGCCTGAACCACTACCATATTACCCATTCCAACCTATTAAATACACACAAGATCGTGTCGGGAACCTAGACGAAATGGAGGGCCCGCTCGTCCACGACAATTTGTGTCTCCATTTCCAACAATGCCGTGCAGATTTTCCACTTTGGTAGGGGGACTATTCTGAACACCTGTCAGTGGTGGATTGGATCAAGTTGGCCTCTTTAGTTACAAAGAAAGGTGATGTGTATACGCACCTGTACAGTTAGCCTACAGGTTTTTGGAGACTTTCTCCAGCGCGCGCAGATTTCATTGTGACGATTTTCTTGGGCGGAAGGTTCCGTCAATAAGGTTGCGGAATTGCACGGATAAATACTGAGCTGAATAGCTCTTCATCGCGGGCAGTATATCAATGATCTTTCAAGTTTCAGAAGAGGATGAGAATATCGTAAAAGGTGTGGTCTGGGTCAGAGAGGAGCCCAATGTGCTAGATAGTTCAAGCCTCAAGTAGTACATTGAAAAATCGCATCCACTTTGGTAAAATTTGGTCGCTCTCCAAGCTTCGGGATCTGCAGTTGGTAATCGCCGAGGCTTCCGAGTTCGCTGCTGGTTGGCCTAGGATTTTGGCCGCTCTTGGTGAGCTGCGACCTTCCATGTCTCCATCTGTGACCTCTTGGTTTTGGGTTCACCGCAGATTTCCGTCCGTTGGGCAAAATATATCCTCCTGTTAATAATTTGTGTACCTTCTCTCCCTTTTTTGGGCAGCTTTAATTGACTACAGGCGGACTGAATTGTCTTCTGGACGGGTAAGTGTTTTTTTTGTCCTATCTGAGTCTATGACTATATAGGACGTGCTGGTCCTCTCTGTCTATAGGCCAATGATACCTATACCAGTAGTACATCCCCTCCTGTTCCTCCCACACAGCTCCCCGCAAACAGTACCACCCCTCACAAGTCCTCATTCGATCATACACCTAGAGGAGCTCTTTGCCCTTCATTATATCCCCTCTCTAGCCAGCGAAACGATGGCAATTTACGGGTGAATGGCAGCCGGGAAAAATCGCAAAAGCCACTGGGTGCGGAGCTCTCTTCATACCGACATTAGGACTAAATCTGAAGATATAGTGACCCTTCTGAAGTATTCAAAGAGGCCGGCCAGCTGGGCGCTGCAGACTTGTGGGTACCTTGGGAAATTCACACTCTGCATTTCTAGCCTCCTTCCAACTCCTTCCCGAAGGTCGGGCTGAAATGTCAGAAAAGTCTTGACAGAGCGTGATTGCTGTATGGTAGCTTAGCCCAACTTCTTTTATGCCGTCCAGGGCGCTGGGGAGTGCCGTTGACTCATCGACAAAAGAAGTCCTCCTAACCAACTAGCCGAAACCTTGGTCTTGGCGCCCACAAATGTTCCAAAGTTGAAAGCCCCTCAAAATTGTCGGACCTAGCATGGTCTTCAGAGACATCATCCCCCTTCCGCTCCACATCTCAGCCGGCTGTCCTTCCTCAAGATATATAACCACGTTAGAGCAATAGTCCCTCATAAACCGTGACCCGAGCTTTGTATGTTATAAAAATACTTCCGCCTTGCGGATATACATAGCGTTGTAAATTTTAAGTGGGTGATGGCCAGTAATGAATGAGGCAAACTCATGTTTTCAATTGGAGCAACTTCTTTATTGGTCGTTGAGGCGAGATGATGCGTGGTCAGAAAGAAGTTGAGGACTCAGAAGATAGCAGTGAGTGCTGCATGATGGAGAAGTCTTCAAATGGAGGTACGCATGTGTTTGCTTTGGATTTCGATTCGGATGCGATTCTTCTTGGCTATCCCAGATATGCAGAGCAAACTGAGCGAATACACCGGCACTACTAGAAGGTGAAGAATTCGTCTTTGCTGGCTTATAGTTTATTTTGAGAACCGTGCCATGATAAACGGCAACGAGTGTGTGCTGTATAATTTGTTCTCTCATGGTAAGTGCTTTGAGCGGCCTAAATTTTAGAGTCTTTTTTACCACAAAAGTATTTCAATGAGTAGGGTAGCTATTCGATGTCCCAGTTCTAGTGCTGGTGGACTTTACGCTCCTGTAAAAATTTTCAGGCAATTTATTTAAATACTTTTGAGATCTATATAAATCATATTCTAAATAGCCATCTTGCTGTGACAATTCAATTTTATTCTTAGTGATTTGACAAATGACAAGTTAAGCCCTTCAGTCCCCCTCAATACTCTCCAATATCAACAGTTTGTGTGGCTAATTCATCTCCTTTATATGCTGATATAAACTTGATTATATTTTAATATTCCAGAAAGGCTTCCTTCGCCCTCTTGGTTCTCAATAAAACGGTTTGTGTTGGTCTTTTTAATAATTTGTAGTAGATCCGGCCTATACTAGCTATGCTATATTTTGTCGCCTATGAACGGGTATAATGCAAATCACGGTTCTCCCTCACAAAAGTGTTTTCGCAATCCATTTTTCCGCACATATGACGCATAGTATCCCCTGTTCTCGCCCTTCACCACGCAAGATGAGCAAGGCATTTGGACTCTCATGAGTGTAGTCTTCCTTTCTCCCGCACTTCTGTACTACTGCCGGGTCTAGCCTCAGCCACATATTCTCAATGTCTCCCGTGATAAATTCATTCTATCAATTTCACTTTATTTAAATGACTGTTTTTTTGTTAGAGATTGACCATAAAGGTGGAAAAAGGTGTAAATTGTCACAGCCGTCCGCTTAGTGGCAGAATTAAACCAGGACTTCTATTCATATTTCTTAACCTTTTGCAGACATGCATTTTGAATATCTATGGGTCCCACAGCTACAACTAAAAAATTTGCAAGCCCAAGTTGAGCGATACCAACCTCATTTTTAGGATCAGTAGGATCTGGTTTTAAGTGCCCATCTACCACAACTCCACTAAATGCGAATTTACTAACTAAAACAATTTTAACGCTCCGTTTGCGCCATACTAGTACCCACGTTCCCATTTTAACAATACTTTTAAAGCTCGCCAGGTGCGTGGACCTTCTTATGAAAGCCATTATCATTAATGCAGGATTTTTGCTTCAAAGCTGGTCCTCATCTACCAAACCACCACTATTTTCGGCATTACTATCCATGGGTTCTGATGAGCCATCATACTCTCCATCGGAATTATTCCAATCTGCTATTTTCGTAAGCTTCTGGTCCATAGAATCTTGGGAATAAACCTACCTGATACCTCTGCATCTATTTCTTCAACTGCCAACTTTTTAAGTGCATCGATAGTCACTATTTTATTGTTAGTAATTTTGAAATATTGAAATATAACTCTAACCTATCCGCTGCTCATAGTATTGTAGACACATATTTGGATCCTGATCAAATATGTTCTCGCAAGCTTCAATTACAGCTTGAATGTTAACTAAATTTGCACGAATCACAGTCTGACGTGGACGAATATAATTATCCACCAAATATTCAAGACAGCTCATTGCCAATTTCTGAGATAGCTGTCTTAAGAGCCTGATTTTTTCAGCCTTCTTGTCGCTTAGAAGGTACTCTGAGTCGGAGGGAGTATTGTTTTCTTCTTCTCGTGCCAGTGGCACTATGAGATATTCGTGAATTAACTCTTCGGCTTGCTGCCTGACATTACCATCGTCTAAGGTGAGCATACATGGAGCCCAAGTAGGTATCTGATCTAGTATGAATTCGTACAGCTCCTCAGACGAGATATCTGATTGAAAATATTCGATTGACAGGATTTCTTTAAAAAATTGAAGAAAATGGCTACCCTCCAAATTTTCTAGAAGAGATGCAGTTCTTGAAACGTGTGCTATTATTAACTGTATTCCATGCGTATCCTTTGAGTGTTCACAATAGGTGCTAGCTGCCATTAAGAACGGCCGGCATGGATATGAAGAAGAGACATGCCGTATCCCTCCCATAATAGCGTGTCGGACCTGAATGTCTATATCATCATCCCATCTCAGCAACTCTGTGATTATTGCTCTTGTAGCCCTTTCATTCTGATTAAGCTGAAGAAGTTTACCAACGAATATATTGGAGTTGGTTCGAGTCCAGTATTGCACAAGGGAGTTCCGTTCATTAACAGTGAAAGGTATCGGCTGATCATTTAGTGCAATATATAAACATTCTTCGCGTTCTTCAACAGGATTTAGCGATGCATCGCATATCCGCATTAAGTGCCATAGAAGACTGATGACTGCTTCGTAGGCTATTGGCCTAGCATTACTTCGCTTGGATATCGTATTCAACAACTTAATGTACTGTGTTGAAAGTGGAAGATTAGGGTCGGCAGTAATAATATCTAAGGTTTTGTTGAGGAAGCCTTTGATTACCAAACAAGCAGCTTCAGGTGTGCCCATTCTCGCAATGCTACTCAGCAGTCCAAAGTATTCGGGCCACGCACGCAAACTTGTATGGAAGATATCATACAGGCTACTGAGGGCTGCTATAGTGTGTTCAAGAATTTCTGGTTGGGTAGATTCCGGTTCGTCATCACTATCATTTATATCCAGAAGGCCGTAAGCATTAGGTGCATCATTCTTGACCTTATTCAGTGCTAAAAAGATTAGGGACGCAACTTCGTTCCGTACAACCTGCTCTGGATTCTTCATCAACAATTGGCGAAGTGCTTCATAGCACTCACTAATCCATTCCAAAAATTCACGGCTACATTCTGCGCAGGCGCGGAATTGTTGCCCCAGCTGGACGATATATGTTGGAAAGTCAGGCAGATCCTTATTACGGGAGACTACCTGATCCAAATGATTCAACGAAACTCTAAGAGCTAGTTTCTCAAGGCGATGAGAGTCTGTGACGCCGCAACCTCCGGTTATCTGCTTCGTATTTTGAAGCATCTTTAGCGTAAATGATGAGTAAGAAGGGTCATACAAGCAGTACTTCCGCAGCAACAACTCATTCTCCATCGCTATACGGTTTGAGAGTTGTTTCGGAACCGGAAGACGAATTGGAGTTGGAAGTTCACAAGAGTTACTTGGCGATGTTGTGTTGGAGCACCGTTGATAAAATAGCATGTAAGCGCTCCAAGTCTTGTCATAAAAGACATCGCCACTATCGTGCTGACCACGAAAGTCTGGTCCTCCAAAACAGCTTCCTTCCATGCACGCTGAATCCCAGTGACTGACGCATTCATCATTAAATTCGATCCACTTATCTTGTTGACCATTTGAGAGTCTTTCACGAATGTATGAGTAATAATGGCCCGACTCAGCAGTGCCTGAATGTACCAAGATCCCGACGAGCTCGAACATATCCTCAGGAATTTCCTCTGGATCTTCCATAAGATACTCAACCTTGTAGGATCTCATATCAATCTTGTCTGGAAATGAAAAGTGATCATTAATTTTACTGCGCTGTAGAGTTCGCAGATTGAAGTCAAATCTTTTTAAATGAAAGATTAGATTATCCGGAATTTCTTTCAAGCAGGCCCTACAATCATTTTTAGGAAAATAATAATGATATAGTAAGGTTTGAATTTACCGTTTCACAGCATCAACATGCCTATCACACGTCGTACATTTATATTTGTTGTCTATAAATATTAACCGATTACTCACAAGATTCTTAGGGGAAATCAAATACCTCCTTCCATTACCTCGCCGTCTACATATGCTTGTAGGCTTTCCTGCAGGCAAGATTTCCCTTTTATGTCACATTGTATTGCTGAAAAAGGTTCCAGAAGTTCTGAAACATGGGGACATTCCTTGGATTTAACTTGCTGTACTAGCTGTCCACCATAGAATGATCTTAGTGTCTGTTTTGCTTGGGGTGCATATATTTGACTCTCCCATCTATCAAAGAGGAGATTATAAAATTCGTCCACATCCATTTGCACCGTTACATCAATCTGAGTTTCTTCGTAGGTTTGAATGGAACTGGCAAGGTCGGTTGGGTCAACAAAGCTACTGAAACTATTTTGCATGTAGCTGAATAGACTTTGGGTTTCGGAGAGGAGTCTTTGAGAGCCGCTAGCATCGGATACGAGAGTTGAAAACATAAATGATCTAAATGGAATATTCATGTACAATTGGGTCAATAGAGAATTGAGATAACATGTATTAGAAAGGTTTCTCAGTCCAACGTAGCCGGTTTTTGATCTCAGAGAGTTATTCCGTTCGAAGAGAAATCCAAGATCATGAGAGTAAGGAGACCCTTCCTGGTTTGGTGCGTAAGGAGAAAGTGATTCCATAATTAGTAATACCTCCGGATATTGAACGTGATCATCTTTGATAAGGATAAAAATTGCTTCCGCCATTGTACTTCGGGTCTTCGGGTTAAGAAGTGGAACCTTTGGTATCACAAGGCCTTCTCTGGGGTCAGAAAGCACCGGAAAAAGGTACTTTCGGAATAGCTTTGTGCCTATATGACTACATGTTAAAGAAACCTTAGATGATTTGGCAACTAAAGCCGCGTAATGAAGAAGATTCCCCAAACCTTGTGCGGCCACGTCGACACTTTCTGGCTCGCCAACATTTTCGTTGGGGGTATGGGAAATCAATAGTCCACCCCAAACCAGAATTAGATCTTCAATTTGTAGAGATGATGACGAAGAACTTGTTAGTTTTTTGAACAATGTGTATGAGACGGCTAGAACTTGCTCGCATTGCTGGGTTTGAATCATCGCGTCAGATATAAGTGAGGAGATTATCGACCAGAATCCCATAACAAGTGTACTAGAGGAGACTTGAGCGAGGCTGCTCGTATAGTTTGTACATTTTTCTGTGATTGTTTTAGCTATACTTTTCCTTATGACGGTTCTTGGACTATCTAAAAGCAATTCTCTGAGTAGTGTTGTTTCTTTGAAGTGCTGCAAAGATTTATCCCAAAGTTCGACGCTATATATCGAAGACTCAATTATTGCTTCAAATGACATTGATATAAGATGGTGGGATTTGGGGGCTTGCGATCCTTTTGCGAGTTCAAGCAGCCGCAAAAGATGCTTTAACAAGTTTTCATTTAGGAATGAATTTGGAGATGCTGGTAATGGTTCCTTAAGTAATAGTAGAAGGCAATCGATTAGTTGTAAGGCTAAGGAGTCCCTTACTTCAGTGTTCTCACATCCGTCAAGAACAGCTGGATCTGAAATTGCTGCTATTATCAAGGAAACGGCCCTGGATGATGCAACCTCGGCAGCCGCTCCTTTCTTTGGCTGTCTAGAGCTGTTGTATTCATGGAGGCCATGGATTGCATACAAAGATTTAAAGGGTTGGCCCGAAGGGAAAATTTCACTGTATGGGGTATTTGTTCTAAAATTATTTAACAATCGATCGTAAACTGGTAGAGTCTTTAAGAAATAATAAATTTCTTTAGCAACTTTGTCATGCATCCCGAGGTAGCTCCACAAGTCTTCAAATTGTTTGATTATCTCAGACTCCAATATCATTTTATTGCTCGTAGATGTTCCTGATGGGGAGTCTTCTGGGTCATAGCAGCGCTTTACCAGTAGGAGTCCCTTCAGATTTAACTCTGAAATAGACTTGCAAATCTCTTGCTCGTCAGGATCGAATTCTCGACCATTACAATATATTTTGTAATTCTTGAATCCAGTTGTTTTTTGCAGAGTTGTAAGTAGCGACGCTGCTGTGTTAAGGTGACCAAAAACCAAGTTTTTGATTTCAGAATGCTTATCTTCATCGAATGACTGATACTTTATTATTATTTGATTACCCTCTGTTTTATCCATATCGGTAGCGGGAAGTAGTGACATGGCCTTTGGCGTAGTAGAATATGGTTTGCTTGTGTGATATCCTCGTAAGAATTCTCGTAATACAGCAAGCGATCTAACGAAAATCCTCTCCTGTTCCTGAAATTGATTTTCTGATACAATAGTCGTGTTCTCGGAAATTTCACACGAGTGCAAACTGGAGTTCTTTAGTTTGGAAGCTGCATTTTTAAGCTGTCGTAGACATCTATTTACCAACGCCAAATGAATAGTCTGTGCCTTCATTTGTGAGACAGATAGTATGAAATCACTTTTAAGATAAGTTTCAACAAGAATGCTGATAGCTGCTCCATCGATTGTATTTGAGGAGGCTGTTAGGATCATACGCCAGATTTGCTCGAGGGCAGGTGATTCAAAATTAGCTATTTCTTCGGAGGAATCAAGCTGGAATTTATCTAACCAATTTAAGACAGCTTCCCGTGCGAATTCCAGCGCGCCAGATGTGAAATATAATGACGAAAGATTTGGAAGGTATTCTTCAAAACACCTAGTTAGAAATTTGTTGTCGCCCCGCGACTGCTCTACAGCAGTATTTAAAGTTTGCCACCAGATATTTCTTTCAGCAAGGGATCGAGAGTGACTGCCTACAAGGACTTTCCAAAGCCTTTCTCCAAGTTCGGGTGTTAAAGTGTCGGGTGCCACCTTGATGATGCGTAAGAGTAAATTACGGCTGGCTAGTCCTGCGGGTGTACCTCTTAAGAGCTGTAGTGTGAAAGAATTTTCACCGAAAGCAACTGATTCTAATTCATCAACCAGCAACTTGGTCAAGCCAAATTCCGTCGTCAGATTTATTGTATCATGGCCCTTATCTCGTGACAGAAGAATATTTAATATGCTAAGACTTCCAAGTGTAGTGGATGACTTCAAAGAGATATCTGATATACATTCTTGGTATATTTCCTGCCTATCTTTTCGTGA
The DNA here is from genome assembly GCA_905067625.1 of Blumeria graminis f. sp. triticale. NCBI lineage: Eukaryota > Fungi > Ascomycota > Leotiomycetes > Helotiales > Erysiphaceae > Blumeria > Blumeria graminis. The sequence goes on from LR898478.1 coordinate 1,342,491, forward strand.
AAGTCCGTTCACAAGTAGCTCCCGAAATCGACTTTCAGCCCAAACTTGGATTTCCGAGAAGCTAACAATAGTTTCAGCTGAAACATTAGAAGATTCGCGTAAGAGTCGTTCGCATAATCGATGCGGTAGAGTGGTGACAATACTATCAGGGACTCCTTTTGTTACTAATTGCTTAAAAAGAGCTTGAGATAATTCACGCATGGCTGGTGTAAAATCTTCGAGAGGGACACAGGAGATTTTTCTGCTAAGATGAAGAAGATTTTCCTCGTCATATAGGTTGTGACAATGAGTCATCATTCTTAAAATAGCATCGACTACTCTCTGGTCTTGACAGCTAATAACTGTTTGCCAAATCGTGTCAGTAAGTTGAGGTTTATATGTTTTTGTTACAATCAAAAACCCCAGTATATTACCACTCTCATGAATAATCTCAGGATGGGATCCGACACCGACAATGTAATCAACAAGCTTGTGCTCAAGGATGTATTCGGCAAAGTAAATTAGGGTAGAATAGGTCTCCATGTCTACGTTCTTACTGGAATGGTGTAGCTGCAATAATTCGGAGCACATTGTTGTCACCCCGACCACACGTAGCTGCATTTGTGCTGATGTTATAAGCTTTTTGAGAATACCAAATTTCCATTCCAAGGAAATAACAGTTGAGTAATCCTGAGGACGGATTTTTACAAGTTTGTTTGCCCGCTTCTTAAATATATTTTGTGATCTACTGTTGTTAATATTTAGAGAAGATCTGAATATATATGAGAGACAACTGATGTAGGCAATAGCGGCATCTGGCGAGAGGCTTGTTATATTTTTTTCGATGATCACCTCTAGACTTGCGGAAACGGAGAGAAAAAACTCATAGCCTTGGCTTATACATTTCTCTGAGACTGCAATGAGCTGTTGTGGTGTATAGTCTCTCTCATCGAGAATACTGGTGGCATTTCGGATTATAGCTTCAGCTATTCGACATGGTGAGGTGAGATATTCTACGACTTTTGATGTACATGGTAGCAAGCGAAGCTGATTATCAACAAGTTTTGTTAAGGCCGGGATACTTCCACCCTCTATTTGAAAATTATCACAAATTTGAGCGATATCTTCGTCAAAATTCCACTGATAATGAACTTCAAGATTCTTTCCAATATGGGGACTTTCATCTTTCCTGAGAAGATGACTAAGCGCATGCAAGTATGACTGTGACCCCAAATCAGGCTCTATATCAGCGCCTCGAGTCAAAGAGTCGAGGCTCCTAACGTCCATAGTTAAAAATCGTGCAGTAAGTCGTCCGAATTGACAAAACATTTCAGTCAACGTTTGACGACCATCTATGCTCTTACGGAGAAACTCCCCAAAGTATTTCTGACGATGGCTTAGTGCCCATATCACTTCTGGTAAAGAGGTCCAGAACTCGCGGTTATTGACATAAAAGTCATAAAATTGATCACTGCTAGTGACCGCAAGTAGGTACGAGTCGATCCAATCACGAAGTTTAAGGAAGGCTTCTTCGGTTACTATCTCATCTGAATTTATGTGAGTTAACGTTCTTGCTGATAGGACAGAAACCTAACATACCGAACTGAAAAAATCTTACAAGCCTGTTTAGTGTGTAGAGGAGGGTTTCATCTTCGGCTTGATAAGGAAATTTAACAAATATATCCTGGAAGATTATCTCATCGTCGTCATCATCTGGCTCTTCTATAAGAGCTATTGGAGGATCGGTGTTGAGATAGCCGTTATCTTCAACTGGTAATAGCTCAACGTGTGGACTGGAAACGAGCGAGTGTGTATTTGACGTTGTTTCCATTGCTGGAACCATAAAAGATATTCCTGCTTCAGACTCTGCGTCGAAGTCCACGCCGTTATCATTATCAGATATTTCATGAAACCCTTTGGTGGGCATAATTGAGGGGGAGGGCGGTAGAGATTTTACTGGGTGGTCCATTTTTCTGTGGTCGGTGTCGTGAACTGTTGCTTCCTCTAGAGGTGTCGAGGGGATTGAATTTGATTCAGACCACGCGTCCTCCTCGAACTTTACTACAGAGCCCGTAGAATTATCAGAGCTTGTAGACTGATGTGTCAGATTGCTTCGTAAGTTATGGAAAGTTACTCTCTGTCGCTTTCGGGAAGGAGACTCTTCTGAGGTGCCGTGAAAGGGATTGGGACGACCTGAGCAAAGCACTGAGAAAGTCGCTCGTTCTCTCGGGGACTCTGCCATTTGGCAGGTACATAAAGCACCGAATTTTGGTGATCTAATGGGGTAATTAAGCTCACGAGCTTTTCAGAAATAGGAACGATCGGTCCATGTGGTCGGGATTGATGCGGATAAATCTAAAGATTAAATTATTATCATAGGTTGTAACTTCTTCGACCAGATTCCGGATTAAGAGAATAGTTGACAAGGAATTCTGACAAGGCGCTGGTTGAGTTGTTTGCAATCCAACGAGATAGGAAACCCCGTTCACGAATCTGACGAGCTCACTTACTTGCTTGGGTGCAATTGGCAGGAATGAATAGCGGGGCGAAAGCTATGAAACTAAAGTCCATTAATCACCTGATCCGGCTGTTGTAGTTGTAACTTTCATTTGGGGTTTCCCTTGGCATTACCAAACGGCAACTTCAAAGGACTGGCAACTGATAGGGATTACAGCGTGGCGATGTTAATGATAGTATGGGTCATTGCTATCCTCTACGCTGCCACTCCTTAACTTATTTCGTGGCAATGATCTCATGTGAATTTCATCCTAACAATTAAGGCTTTCCAGCATAGAGGGCCGAAGATGTAACACCTAGACAAAGCTAGAATGGGGCACAGCACGGTTCTAGTGCATGAGCCTGAAATATTGTGGTTACAACTTCTCGATTTCAACGTAGTGTAGCACTCCTTTCTTAGATGAGAATAAATTTATCATACAATCATAATAAGTTAATCTTCCCACATGTATTGGTGAGGTACGAAATCCTATTCCTAGGAGGCCCTCTTTGACACCGGTGCAATACACAAGGCGGTGAAGGCATAAACCCATAGTCTAAGAGCAAGATCCAGAGTATGATACATAGTTCACACCCGCAATGGATCGTAAACCAAAAATCGTGTGGCAATTAAATTCACCATATGCCAAAATTCAGTGGTGCGTTTATGATTTAGTTTCCTATCATTATGGTTAGAACACTTTATCTAATCTTTTACTTCATGTTTGCAGGCCAGAGGTATCCACTGAGCATAAAAACAACATCATCGAACTTTTAAATAGGTAAAACCTCGTACATTTCCCTAGATATAAAATAGGATTTCAAAATCGAATTAAAAAAAGACTTAGCTAACGCTTTTAGATTTCTACATCCAATAGGGCAGTACCGCTCTAGCCATGCTTCTCCTTCAAAAGGCAAAAGAAGTAAAAGGCGGGCAAAAAATTCGGTTCTCATGGCTAAGTCAGCTGGGTCAGACAATTATCATCCTCCTGCACCTGAGATAACATCATCAGTGATTGTTGGCCTCAATAACGTTGTCCGAAGGCTCGAATCTCTCTCCAATATATATAGGACTAGAGCTTCCAAACCACATAAGCCTCAACTAGGAAATGAGGCCAAAAATCCCTATAAAGCAGTACACTCTATTGAACAGCATTTCTCTGCCATTTTTGTCGTTTCAGACTCTCTACCACAAATAATTCATGAGCATTTACCAGAGCTTGTGATCGCTGCGTCACTCGCGACTCCTCAAATACCTGGAACTAGGCTTATACAGCTTCCTACTTCGTGTAGTACTCAACTGTGTTTATCACTTGGACTTCCCAGTGTATCTACAGTTGGCATTTTAGAAGGTGCACCACACTCCAAAAGCCTCATAGAGTTTGTTCGTCAATGCGTTCCAATGGTCATATCTCCATGGTTTCGAGAGGTAAAATGTAACTCATACCTACCAGTCCAAGTGAAAGCCATCGAATCATCTGCACCATTAACAAAAAAAGAACAAAAGAAACCCGATGTATCAAAGTGTCCCGATACTTCTCCGATAAAAGGCATCAAAAGCTGATCTGGGCCACAAAGCTAGGTACAAGTTTTTTAATCGAAACATACCGAGATTAAATATCGAGCTCTGGGTTGAATTGTGTATCGTTCAACGCCGCTCGGAAGCATGATACAAGCGACTAATATTTTGTAAGTAAAGCAACAGCTTGTCAATATAAAGCGTGATACTTCCACGAATCAAGTGTCATTAACATTTAAAATGAGTGGAGTAATTGATCGGCGCAAAGATATTCGAGGCTTTTTTCCTTGAGCTAACCCCTGAAGATCTATAACAGGCAGATGAATTTACTATGAAGACTATTTAAGTTCAATTCAATTCACAAAATGTTACTCTTTTGTAGAAAAATCAGTGTTTTCTCTTATAAAATATCCAAAAAATATTACGGGCGTTGTAGCGTGATTCGATGATTTCTAGAGGCGTGAGTATTGGGCCTACAAGTGATGATTCCATAATAATAATAAAAATAATAATGTTGGAATGTATGTCTTTTACTAGACGCTAAGTGCGGTGCGTCTCTCTGTTGCTGAATCATTCTCTTGATGACTCAGCCAATACTGCGAACTGGACGTTCGCAGTGCTCATAGATAGAAAGAATAACAACAAGAATCCATACCTCAACTTTCGTACCTTTCGTTTTGCATTGAACTAACCTTGCGTACACGTAAAATAAGGCCAATCGACAAATAATAATAATAATCCATTGTGAAAAGCTGCAAACTTATATAACGACAAGAAAACAGGTGACTTATGATGAACTATAGAGAGTCATCTATCCAAATCCACCAAAACCTTAGCAGGGCCCAGAGCAGCATTGCCACACAAGTAAGAAGCGAGCACGTTGGGTTCAATGCTTACTTATACAGAAGGAACGTGCCAGGAGTAGGAAAACCATGCTGCCAATGTTGATATCCGTCCCAAAACATAAAGCACATGGTGATGTCTTGTCCAATATGGGCAAAGGGAAGAGGTGAGCTACTACGAAAATCGACAAACTTGTGAGAATAAGGAATAATTGGGCCTACAAGTAGGCCACTTGTTGATACACACGTGACTACAAATTCTGTACTTACTTTCACTTCGGTAGTTACTTGGATCAATGTGCTCTACAATCTCAATGACTGAGGGGTCATTATTTCCTTAATAAAACCGATCACTCGGAGCTATGGTATAACGTCAAAAATATGACTAGAATTGCACAGTATGTTCAAAAGGAAGGATGGCTAGAGCAGTTTCGGATGACCGGGGAAATCGTGGCGTTAATCAGGCGAAGAGAGGAAATTAGAAAAACAGGAAAAGGACGGAATCCACACCGGCAATAACAGTGTGAGTGCACTTCCTAGAGGCAAGACTATAATGGCTTAGAGTCCAATCAGACAGCTAAGGCGGGTTTTACTGCAAGGTTTCCTCCTATGTAAATATTAGAGTCTGTAGACAACTGCATGGGCCCATAGGCCGCCAAATCGGGCTAAATGAAATCAAATTCGAAATAATAATCCATTTATGTCCTATTTGACCTTCCAACCATGTAGGACAAAATATTTAAATACAACCATTCTTTTTCATTCTAATTGGGGGTTTCCTTCATCTGATGGTAGAATCCCCATTACTGGCTCACCATGATGATTCCATACATCAGGAGAATATTGAACTTCTATTGTTTTTTTGATTTATAATTATCTTTTCTCAGACCACGATCTTGTAAGTTACATATGTCCTACCCGCCTACAGGCCAAGGATCTATGTGCTAGTAGTATTTCCCCTCCTTTGTATCCTACATAGCACCACCTCTCACAAGACTTCATTATATCATAAGCTAAGAGATTCCATTTGCCCTTCATTATTTCCCCTCTCCAGCCAACAAAAACCGCAAACAACACTGCGTATGGGGTTCTCCTAGTACCGATATCAGGACTAAATCCGAAGACAAGGAGACCTTTCTGAGGCGTTCGAAGAGGCCAGTCCCCTAGGCGCTACAGACTTGTGAGCACCTCGGGAAATCTCTTCTCTACCATTCTAGCGCCCATAGAACTCTTTCACGAAGTTTGTGCTTAAAGGTCACAAAAGTCTTGACTGGCTGTCATTGCTGTAAAGTGGCCTGATGCAAATTCATTGTGCCATCTGTGGTACTTGGGAGTACTATAGACTTATCCACCACGTATGTTCCCCAGCAAGGTCTTGACAAGGAAGACGACATAGGAAATTAATACTTTCAATCGCTGTTTCGACACGTAATTATAATGAATGTAACAAGTTATAACTCAGCCAGGGACCATTCTCATTTTGTAGGCGATTTTATCCACTAGATTTGACATCATCGGTCAACCCTCCATTCTTATTCCCATGATAATATGGGCTAAGACGGCCACTGTATATTGCTCAAAAACTTAGGAATACCTGTAAGAGCATACCAAAGAAAGCATATGAGTTCAGCGAGGCAGATCTGCAGCATATGCATGTGAGTTATTAGGGCAGAGGTCCAGGATAATGTTTTGGATGGCCACAGTATTCTTAAGGTAAGATTCCAATGAAAAGAAAAGTTTCACGTTGAATGATAAAGACGCATCTTTGACCATCTAGCATAATGGAATCCTCAGTGGCCCAGCCCACACCTTTTTTTTTTGAATCATTTAATGTGTTTTCAGCTATCTAGCTATGACACATGACCGGCGCTATGTATACATGTTGGATGACTCTTTTGACATTAGAGACACTCATACTCTGGATTTCATTTGCAAATACCACTATGAGGTATGCTTGCTTACACAAACAGTCGACCCTCCTCCGTAAGTACCCACCAAAGGGAATTTTAAAACCTTTGGTTATCCAAGCATGCCTTCGTCATCCATGCATAACAGCGCCGCGAGAAAAGTGGTTGTGTTTTGCTGGATTCGAACCAGCGATTTACTGTCTCAAGTGGGATATGTGTCCAAGCTATCCAGACTTTCCTTGGCAGACCGGCCAAGAGGATGTACCACCGCACCATCCGACCATGGCGGTTTTTATAGTGTCGCCCGCACTCTCGCAACCGAAGTCTTGGCGCGCACAAATCTCAATTTGTAAAGACTCCTTTCCAAAACTCAACATTCCATGCCCGTCGAGACTGTATCCAATCCTCTGCATCCAATCCTCTGCATCATCTTATCAACTTGTCCTGATCCCTCTCACATCCATTCCAAGGAATTGTCTTCCAGATCTGTGCGCCACGCTTTGCTTCCTCCGTCGGGTGTAAATATCGGCGTGGGCGTGTATCTGGCGACCAGTTGAGGCCAGAGAAAGTCGGCGAGAGGTGTGGTCATTGGAATGAGGATGTACTTGATCGTACTTGTAGACTTGATGAGGCTTAGGTAGGAAACGATCTTTTTTGGAGTGAAAGATTGATATGGTGGAGTATCTTGAATCATTGCCTCGTGGGCCAACTTGTTCGGTATTGCGAAGTTTGACTGAACTTGGCTCTGGGAGAATATTTCACTCCCAGGTTCGTAGAGGACACCGCGTACAGGTGTTCAGTCTTGTCCTCCACAAAATTAGAATGTTGTTAAGGTAATAGCTTTCGGACGATTTATTTGCTGAAGGCTTTGGAATGATGAATGATAAGTTCATGTGTGATGTTTTTATTGTACTATTTGAGTCATAGACGATCTGGCACATTGAGCTCCTCTCTGGCCCAGGCCACACCTTGTACAGTGCTCCTATCCTCTTTTGTTATATGTAAGATCATTGGTATATTGCCCGTGATGAATAGCCATTCAGCTCAGTGTCTACATGTGGAATTTGGCCACCTTTTCCACGGAACCTTCTACCCAAAGAAGGTAGCAATGGAAATTGTGTGCGCGGGAAAGGTCTTAAAAAGGCTGTAGCCCTAGCCAGGCGAGGCCTAGACACCGGGACCATATGAAGTGCGCATATTCATCTATATCTCTCTTCTTCGTAACAGTCGAGGCCGACTTGATCCAATCTGCTATCTCCGTATCGGGTGCTGAGTACGGTCCGGAAACTCATCGGATGGCCTCTCCTCCGTGATCAAGGGTTGGTGATTAGTAGGGTTCTGACCCTACCCTCTGATCTGATCGTCGTAGCTTCATGATAATGGTGAAAGGGGTATGTGTTGAGAGATGAAGACGATACAGATGGCGAAAGCGATCTGGGATCCTCGTAAAAGTAAGGAATTTTTTACTCAATCTCGGCTCTGTAGACTCTACAGTGAGAGCTGAAGGTTCGTAGGGGACACCACTGACGGCGTTGAGAATAGTCTCCCGATAAATTCTTGTGAACTGCCGATATTTTGATATTCAGGAATTGTTTTATAATTCTTTTAGCTACCTCTCAACCACCGATTAGACTTGATATTTCGTGTTAAAGTGACATTTGAATTGGATTTTAGCATGAGGTAAAGGTACAAAGTTGAATAGTCAGGCTCTTTCAACTTTCTCAAAGATGTGTCGCAGTTGTACATAGAGTAGAATACCGATTATCTTTATCATAACCTAATTTTTTACCTAATAAGAAATCGAGAAATCGTCAACTCGAACGTAGCTCCATGGATCTAAGATGTAGAAAAGCTTATTATATTCATATCTGAGGTAGTTAGACCTTCTACTTAATTCTCCAACATGGTCTCCCGTAATATTTTAGTTTCATCCATCCCGTACTATAATATAGAATCACTTTCTATACAGTTATCCGTTATTCATATACTGGCTTAGGACCCGTGAAGAAAGTTCTTTGTTAACTCCCAGTACAATGGAAAGCGGCAAATATATTTCTGATGAACAAACAGGCAGCACCAAAATGAATTTCAAAGATACACCCTTAAAAATCCACCGTAACCTGACCAGGGCCCAAAGCAGGGTCACCACTCAGCTAAGAAGCGAGCATATCGGACTCAATTCTTACCTGTGCAGAAGAAAAGTACCCAGAGTAGAAAAGCCAAGCTGTCAATGTGGATATCTGTCGTAAAACGTCAAGCATATGGTTTTAGCGTGTCCTCACTGGGCAAATGGAAGAGGCGACTTTCTCCGAAAAGCTAAAGACAGGCCATTTGAAGCCATATTGAACAGCCCAGAAGATGTGGCTAGAATCATACAGTGGATACTAAGCAAGGGGTGGATGAAACAGTTTCGACTTGCAGGGGAAGTCGAGGTAGCAATGGAGGATAAAATAAATAGATATGGAAGGGGAGAGGACGGAAACCACACTGGCTGAACAGTATACACTGCACTTCCTGAAGGTAAACTCAATAAATCAATAGGAATATAAAAAGATAGGATCAGGGGGTTTTCACCAAGTTGGTTTCCTCCTTTGTAAATAACTCAGATAGTCACCTGCATGGACCCATAGGGTGCCTGAACGGGTTAATTGAAATCAAATTCAAACTCCCAGTAATAATTAGCCTAGTGTATCATAATCTTGGCTATCAGCGACACAACAAGAATTAATAAAGGGTAGGACGATAAATCTTTTATTATCGATAATTTGGTAGAATAGGTTAGGTAGATTGACAACTTAGGTATGAGGATATGGATCTGATTAGGTTAGGGAACGATGTCCAAGTAGATGAAGGGGTCTGAACATAAATATTCCCCAATGCGAACTGTTCGGTGTCTCCTATATTTATGTCACAGTTTATTGAGGTATTAGTGACCCTTCGGTGATTGAGGTTGTGGGGTGGTTTCATTTACGAAACTACTGAAGTGAAACTAAGTACATAATTTGCAGTCACGTGTGTCTCAACAACGTGGCCTTCTTCAGAGGCCCAATTATTCTAACTTCTGAGCAGTCACCATTTCCCCCCTAGGATGGGGCAACAGCGTTCGATTTCGCCTAGTAGATAATAAAAATAAATAAATAAAATTTTCAAACTTCTAACACATTTCGTTTAATTCCAAATAATCTTTTATTCCTTTTTCGGCTATTAAGCGGAATAGTTCATGAAATGGATGGTTTAGTTATTTCGTAAAAGTAGATAGAGCCTGTAGCTTAGCCAAATACCTCCATCTTTTATTGACAGGGCAGTAATAATGCCGTAATTGCGTTTTCTTTAAATCTCTTTATTTTTAGCTTTCTCGGCCTCTCTTTTCCTCGCCAGAAAGCGTTCTTTAACACTCAAGATTTCTTGTTCAGACTTATTGCTCTTTGATAGACGTTCAATCCTATCTTTCTCATCATTTTCTTGCTCGAGAGCTCTCTTGTTTGCATTTTCAAGTTGTTCTTCAATCATTCGGGATTGTCTTTCGCGCATGGCCTCTTTTTCTGAAACACCTCCAGAATTGCCTAATTTTCTTTTACCAGATATTTCTTGTTGAGTCCGGAGAGATGATGCCGCTTTAGGCTTGGAAACTATGTTTAATCCTCCAGTTAATAATTGCCTTTTATCAACAACCTCTCCTTCATCGTTAACAATGATTTCTCCTGATAACTTCCCATTCATGGCTCGGGTTTTTTCCGCCCATGTTTCTTGGGCCTGGGTATCTTCATCTGCAACACGTCCACTTTTAATTTGTTCATTAATAGCCTTGACAATTTCGGCGTGTTTCTGTTCGCCCTTCTCAAGCATATTTTTGTAGAAGCTAGTCATTCCACTTTCCTTGATCTGTTTAGCCTCTTGTTCGTGGCGAACCCTCTCCTCTTCTTCAAGTCGTCTATTTTCTTCTTGCTGCTTCTTATAGGCAGAGGTGACAAACTTTTCTTTGTCTGCATATTCATCACCTTCCGCCTCCCTTTCTCTTACAAATTTTTTCTCTTCTGCAATGGCGGCATCACGTTTTCTGACGGCAGCAGCTTCCAGTAAGCTAGCCATATATTTAGGCTTCTTTTCATGTAACCCCTCTACTATTTTCTTTTTTGGTTTAAGACTATCGTATATAGAATCGTAATCAAAAATATTGGCATCTAAATCTTTCGACGCATCTGCATGTTTTTTAGATGTGAAGGATGTAGAGAGATCTCCGTAATTATTGTTAAGTGTTTTCTTTGAATTAATTTTGATGGATGGCTTAGCCGCCTTAGCTAAAGATAAATTTTGACTAAAGGCTGTAGTCGGAGGTAGCCTTTCTTCTTCTGAGAAGCCTATTTCTCTGATCTCTTCCACCTGTAGACCTGTACCCTTGTTTGGATCATCTAGCTCTTCATTCACGTCATCATCATCATCATCAAATATTCCTCTTCGTTTCTCATTTAGAGCTCGTTTTTTAGCTGCCTTTGAATTAAGCTTGAGCCCGTACGAAATTCCCATTCCAGACATGTTAAATCTGGGTTTCCTATGACTGAGAGTGGAATTGATGCACTGATATGCCGAAAATAGCTTGGCGTAGGCTTGCCGATAAGTCGGTCGTTAACAAGGGTCTTCCTAATGCAAGAACCTAAGTGATCTCTTGTTAACAACCGTTTTCACAAATTCGCCATACTTCTATCCAAAAATAATTAACAGACATGACATCTGAAAACAGGCACCATCAGCTACAAAATGAGGAAGCTAATCCAGACATTGAACGTAAGAAAAGATTTCGGTTCAAAAATGATTCAAAACGTAAGACGGACGGAAAATCAAGAATTCCGAAAGTTTCTATTGAAAACGAGCGATGTAAACTAAGGGAGCCTCATCGAAATGGGAAACCCAAAAAGAATAGGTCTAAGCAGGGGAATTATCCACCGCATTCGCCGCTCACTACTGAGCCTGAAGCAACCGGCACCTCAAATCCACATGACGCCTCATATGAGATGAAAATGGACCCCGAGGTCGCTTTCAGGGAAAGTTTATTTGATGCTATGGCTGATGATGAAGGTGCACAATTTTGGGAAGGAGTTTACGGGCAGCCCATACATACCTACCCAAATATTAAGTCTGGCCCAGATGGCAAACTTGAACTCATGACTGATGAAGAGTATACCGCTTACGTTAGATCTAAAATGTACGAGAAGACCCACCAGTTCCTCATAGAGGAAAGAGCGAAAAGAGATAGTGCCCGAAAAGAGAGGGAAAAACTATCAAGGGAATCAGCGCGTCTGAGAAAAGAAGCCAAAATGTTTAGAAGACAAGTTGAAGAAAGTATCAAGAGAGGCGAGGAGAGAAATATCAGGAAAAACTGGTCAGAGAAATGGAATCACTACATCACGAGGTGGGAGGCACTTGATAAAGACAGGCACGGAATGATTAGCTTTGAGTCTATACCTTGGCCTACGGCGAGCGGAAGTCAAATGGATATTGATACCAAGGAGATTGAGCGATTTTTCATGTTAGCCCCCACTTCTGGGCAGCCTAGTCAGATTCAGCTGGGAAAGACATTGAAGTTAGAACGCATTCGTTGGCACCCTGACAAGATTCAACAAAAGTTTGGCAGTCAAGACATTAGTAAGGATATACTGAAAGCTGTAACCTCCATATTTCAAATAATAGATAGCCTGTGGTCTCGGAGTCGAGACGATCAATAATTTGAACAAGCCAAAACCTAAACTCTCGCAAATGCATTGCAAATCATGGTTGTTTGCAAGGCTTCGTCGTGATTACTAATATCTTATGTCTCCTGATGAGAACACATCTGCCAAGGACGATCAGCAATTGTAATTGGAAGGGAACTCTTTTCAGCACGTGATATAACCTCAAGTCCCAAATATTATGTTAACATTCATCCCTTTCAACCAACTGTATTGCCCTTTATTCAAAGGCTGCTTTCTGAACAGATTTGTTCATCCTGATAACCAACGCGCCATAGCAACAAAACTGACTACGCGGTCGATCTTGTCCTTCGTCCCCCGGAAGGTCAACTGCCTCTTACTGCAACCTACCCAATAACTCTCCGACTCCCCGCTACTTACTAACCTTGGAGTCACTCTAGCATCTTTTCTAGTGAGATCCTCCCCTCAACTCTGGGAAATATGTCGACCAGTAGTAATTAAACTGACGTACAGATTCCTGCCTTCCTCGCCATTCATAACCTTATTCCTCTATATATTGACGCTTTGACGGATTGTTTCTTCTTTGGTAATCAGCCTTATCCCCGGTGTCTCGCAAATTGGCCAATTGAAACTTACGCTTTAACGACGATTTTGTGAAGCCGTGCACTTCTCATTTACCTGGCGTCAAGTTGCCTTTGGTTCGGCAACGGAAAACCGAGACAACCTACTTTAGGGACAGATGTCACTCTAGATTTAGCGTTAATTTGGCAAGTCGTGGGCTAACCACATACCTCTGTTCGCCTTCAGGTACTTGGAAGTAAATACTATTCTGGCCGACTCCCCGCCTTGACTGTCCTGTCACTGCACTGTTTCATATGCCGACATTTGGATTTTTGAAGAAGCGGAAAAAGGTGTCATTGGGTCACAGGGACCTTGATTCTCCTGCTTCGACACTTAGTCAACCTGCTAGTCCGATTACCCCATCTACCTCCCGAGGTCTCGGTGAACCCATTGATACAACACCATCGAAAATCACGTCGCCTGGCCAAAAACTCGGTTCTAACATCGCAAAAGATCATCGGGGAACTCGAACTACTGTAGAGGATTTACCTTCGATGACAGACGTATCACATCTCCAACAAGTATACCGAAACTTATCACAAGGATCTACAGCAAGCAAAAGCAATCTTCTAACCATTCATAACCTCATCAACCCCCCGCAGCACGACGGTGCAGGTCAGTCAAAAGTCATGCCAGAAAAACACATGAACAATAAAACCGAATACCCAGTTCAGGGTAAATCAGCAGTGGCTCAAGTCAGACAGACTAAGGGGAAGTACTCGTTGAGTGATTTTGAAATATTGCGTACTCTTGGGACAGGTAGTTTCGGTAGGGTTCATCTGGTTCAATCAAAGCATAATCAAAGGTTTTACGCCGTGAAAGTATTGAAAAAGCAGCAAGTAGTAAAAATGAAGCAAGTAGAGCATACAAATGACGAGCGAAGTATGTTACAAGAAGTCAAGCATCCTTTCCTGATAACTTTGTGGGGAACTTTCCAGGATTCAAAAAATCTTTACATGGTTATGGATTTCGTTGAAGGTGGCGAACTCTTTTCTCTATTGCGAAAATCTCAGGTATGATAGTAACCCTCAGATTCTATGGAAGTATCTACTAATTTTCCAAGCGATTCCCAAATCCAGTGGCCAAATTTTATGCCGCTGAAGTCACATTAGCTCTCGAATACCTGCACAAAAAAGACATTATTTATCGAGATTTGAAGCCGGAGAACTTACTTCTCGATCGTCATGGACATTTAAAGATTACTGATTTTGGGTTTGCTAAGAAGGTAACTGATATCACATGGACACTCTGTGGTACACCAGATTACTTAGCGCCTGAAGTTGTTTCGAGTAAAGGCTATAACAAATCAGTTGATTGGTGAGTTCCACTCAAGAAATAAAAACGCTCCGTCTAATATATACATGAGGTGGTCGCTAGGCATATTAATATTTGAGATGCTTTGTGGCTACACGCCCTTCTGGGATAATGGCTCACCTATGAAAATCTATGAAAATATTCTTAAGGGTCGCGTCAAGTATCCTCCATATATTCATCCAGATGCGCAAGATCTCATTCAACGACTTATAACTGCAGATCTTACCAAGCGGTTAGGAAATCTACATGGCGGTGCTGAAGGAATTAAAAGCCACCAGTGGTTTGCTGAAGTGACCTGGGAAAGATTAGCGAAGAAAGACATAGATGCACCATATGTGCCACCGGTTAAGGCAGGGTCTGGTGACGCCAGTCAGTTTGATAAGTATCCTGAAGAGACGGAACGGTACGGGCAGACAGGACCAGACGAGTTTGTTCCCCGTACAGCACAACAACGTATATTGGTTTACTGACAGAGCCTAGACATGGAAGCTTGTTTGAAAACTTCTGACAGCCTTTCAATTACGAGAAAATAATTTTGCTTCCACTCAATTAGAGTAAGGTTGCCCACGATCACACTTATAGACTCTAACTCTTGATATTGCCTCCTAATGATTGACAGCTGGGTTAATCAGTGCTCAGCGGCTGGCATGATTGGTATCTTGAATAAAAAACGGCACGGATAACTGGATATTGGTCTGGGGGTTATGCGTTACGTTTCATCTCCTCATTTCGATTTGCAAATTTGGGTGAAGGGGAATAGGAGCGGCCGTGATACCAGCTTGCACTTTTACTTGCGAGAAGGAAAGCAAACTGGGATCCGAGACTAAATTTAAATGACCAGGAATGAAGTAAACATTGATATGAGGAAGTGCCTACCAGTTTTTCGCTTAATGCCGAAGCGTTTTAAAGAAACTTGGTCATGCTGATAATACACGCAATCCTAATTTATTTGAACCTAAGGATGAGAGGATTGTCTCACATTGCCGTTGAGTCTAGATTATGCAAAGAAAAGCATATATAGAATTCAGACACATAAGCCCAATGTGATGCTAAATCTAGATAAAAAAGTGACTCTGGACTAAGATAAAGCACAACTGGTCAGATGACCCTCTCGAAGATTTGTCTGTCTTGTGGCAAAGGATCAACTTTATGCGAACACAGATAAACCTTAGATTGGACCACACTCGCACCAACAGGTTAGGTCACGCTTCCTCTAGAAGTTGTGCTCTAGCTATCGAAGAGTTGACGAACCACATTTTTAGTAGTTGATTACGTACAACAAGTTGTCTCATATTGAAGGCGGTACATTCCTGACCTCAGTGCTGCGCAGATATCACCCTTTTGAAGTAGGGGTGATACGACGGTCACTAGTGCGTATGCCAACGCGACAGGCGCACTGAGGGGAATAATTATTGGCGGCGCATCCCACCGGGCCGTTCTAGCAGGGGGCCCTTTTAACGTCCTAGCTCGTCCCGCGCAGGGAACAACGGCCGAGTCAAGCTTGCTGACTTAGCACTCAGAACACATGCTTCATCCCCGCTTGGCTGTGTCTCTCACGCAAGCTCCCAAGAAAGCTGTGTCGAGCCGTCTAGGTTACGTCTTGAAAACAACATTTGCAGATAGGTAGCGCACAAGTGACAAGTGAGAAGGGTAAGACAGAATACCTGTACACGGTGTCCTCTACGAACCTGGGAGTGAGATATCCTCCCAGAGCCAAGTTCAGTCAAGTTTCGCAATATCAAAGAAGTTGGCCCACGAGGCAATGATTCAAATTACTCCTCCACGTCGTTTTTTCGCTCCCTACGAGTTTGGCTCCTACCTAAGTCTCATCAAGCCTACAAGTACGATCTAGTACATCCTCATTCCAATGACCACACCTCTCGCCGACTTTCTCTGGCCTCAACTAGTCGCTAAATACACGCCCACGCCGATATTTACAGCCGGCGGAGGAAGCAAAGCGTGGCGCACAAATCTGGGAGACTGCTCTTTGGGATGGGCGTGGGAGGGATCAGGAAAAGTTCACAAGATGATGCAGAGAAGTATACATTCTCGACGGGCGTGGAATTTTGGCAAGGAGTTTAACAAATTGAGCTGTATGCGTGCGTAAAGAATTCAGTTGAGAGAGTGCAGGCGACACTATAAACACTGCCATGGCTAGATGGTGCGGTGGTACATCGTCTTGGCCGGTCTGCCAAGTAGTGTCTGCATAGCTTGGACACATATCCCACTTGAGACAGTAGATCGCTGGTTCAAATCTGTCAAAACACAACAACTTTTCTCGCGGCGCTGATATGCAAGGATGAAGAAGGCATGCTTGGATAATCAAGGGTTTTGAATTTCCCTTTGGAAGGTACTTACGGAGGAGAGTCGACTGTTTGTGAAAGCAAACATGCCTCGTAGTGATATTTGCGAATAAAATACAGAGCATGAGTGTTTTTAACGTCAAAAGAATCATCCTATGTGTATACATAGTACTGGTCATGTGTCATAGCTTTATAGCTGCATACACATTATATGATAAAAATAAAGAGACAAGTGAAAGAATCCAGAAAGCTAGTCATGTCGTTTGGAAGACCATGGCAGAGGTGACAAGTGATGTTCTGAAGGCGAAGGGAGTGTAAACCCAAAATCTGTTAGTAGTATCCACTGCGAACCATGATGACATTAGATGTTAGGGTCGAAGCCCTTCTCGCCACCCATCCATGATCATGGAGGAGAGGCCATCCGATGAGTTTCCGGAGCGTACTCAGCACCCGATATCGAGATGGCGAATTGGGCCAAGTCGGCCTCGACTGTTACAAAGAAGAGAGATGTAGATGAATATGCGCACTTCATGTGGTCCCGGTGTCTAGGCCTCGCCTGGCTGGGGCTGCAGGTTTTTTAAGACCTTTCCCGCTCAGACAATTTCCATTGCTACCTTTTTTTTGGGTAGAAGGTTCCGTGGAAAAGGTGGCCAAATTCCACGGGTAAACATTGAACTGAATGGATATTCATTACGTGCAATATATGAATGATTTTCAAAGTCACAGAAGAGAATAAGAACGCTGTATAAGTTGTGGCCTGGGTAAGTGATAAACCCAATGTGTTATATTATCATAAACTTAAGTAGTACATTAACCGAACACTCATTGAAGGAGCAAACTTTTGGAGTATAATACTTTTTATTTAGCCGGCAAAGACGAATTCCTCACCTTCCAGTGGTGCCGGTGTAATCGCTAAGTATTCTTTGTATATCTGAGATAGTCAAGAAGAATCGCATCCGAATCGAAGTCGAAAGCATACATAGACACATCTATAATAGGCGACTTCACATCAATATCAGTCTTGTCATTCTCTCGAGAGACCTCTACCTTAACCTGTCCACACGCCACCTCGCCTCAACGACCGATAAAGGCGTCACTTCAATTGCAAACAGGAGCTTGCCTCATTCATAACTGGCCTTGACCCACTTCAAATTTACAACGCTATGTTTACCCGCAAGGAGGAAATTAAGTCATAATGTACAAAGGTCGGATCATGGTTTATGAAGGACTGTTGCTCTAATAAGGTTATACATCTTGAGGAAGGATAGGCGGCTGATATGTGGAGCGAGAGAGCGAACAGGTCCCTGAAGAGCTTGCTGGGACCGATATTTCCGAGGGGCTTTCAACATTGGAACGTTTGTGGGCGCCAAGACCGAGATTTCTGCTAATTTGCCAGGAGGACTTCTTTTTTCGATGAGTCAGTGGCGCTCCCTGAGGCTCTGGACGGCACAAAAGAAGTTGGGCTAAGCTATTATACAGCAATCACGCTCTGTCAAGACATTTCTGACATTTCAGCCCGACTTTCGGGAAGGAGTTGGAAGGAGGCTAGAAATGCAGAGTGTGAGTTTCCCGAGGTACACATAAGTCTGCATCGCCCAGCTGGTCGGCCTCTACGAACGCTTCAGAAGGGTCACTATATCTTCAGATTTAGTCCTAATGTCGGTATGAAGAGAGCTCTGCACCCAGTGGCTTTTGCGATTTTTCCCGGCTGCCATTCACCCGCAAATAGCCATCTTTTCGCTGGCTGGAGAGTGGAGATAATGAAGGGCAAAGGGCTCCACTAGGTGTATGATCGAATGAGGACTTGTGAGAGGTGGTACTGTTTGAGGGGAGCTGTGTGGTAGGCATGGGAGGCATAGGAGGGGATATACTACTGGTATAGGTATCCTTGGCCGGTAGGCATAGAGGACCCGCATGTCCTTCATAGTATGTCCTTCATAGTTATAGTCTTAGAGGACAATAAATTTAAATTTAAATACAAGCGTTTGTTTATTATGTGAGATCAGGGTGGGTGGTAAAGTGGTAGCACACGATATTATGAACACTGCTCGAACTGTTTCAATGCGATAATATTACCTGTATCGAAGCGGGAAAGGAGACTTTTTTTTGTATCTTGAACTAGATTCTCAATCCATGATGCACCTGTTGGTGTGGCATTAATTCTGTGGTTAGTTCAACCATCCCTGATTTCCGCTTGCCAACCGTGAAAATAGGGCTTGTAGGGTGTGCAGAGCTATTAGTTTTGGATCTCTTTTTTATATTTTCAGTTCCAGAGTTCAATTCACTCATGAATGAATCGGTTGAAGATAGGTCTAGACCCATCAAGATTAGCAGAGAGATATAATGCGAACGCGCGTCAGTCTTGGCCATTTGACTGGAGGTACGTTTACGACAGGCAATATTTCTCTTTATGACTCCATGATTTGAAAGAGCCAGTGTAAGGTTACACATATTTACTTTCAAGGAAATGTTTTTTGCCATCTTCTACTTTTCAACCTCTTGTCTCCCTGAACATATTCCATACTCATAGACCCAGACAGGACTATAATCTAATCTAATCTCCCTGATCAAAGCAGCTATGGTCCATGGGCTACTTTAAGGCAGCCAACGCAACATTCTAAGCCCTTGATTCGGGGCGAGCCCCGCTCTTTGAAGAATTCGAAGCTGAGGTGGGCAGTCCCTTAGACATGTCGATACACGGACTCTTAGGTCGAGCGCAGTTAACCTTTGACCGTAATATCGCCGTTTCCCCCTTGCAGAGCGCGTGATACAGTATAGAATGCCAATCGTTTACCCTGATCACGACGATAGTAGGATTTTCGCTACTAGGGCTTTCCCGAGCTGTGGGGTAAATAGCCGCGACATGAAAGATGGCCCCCGTTTGCAGACCTAATTTCGAGGTTTCGGCGCATGCATCGATGGCTCTTGGTACAACATTGTTCAAGACACTTGGATGACGCACAAACTAATTTTCAAGGAACCGGTCGGGCGTGTATCGTTTCAGGTCCTCAATAGCACGATCAGAGGTTCGTGGCATAGTACGGACAAACAAGATAGCCCAGGTCGTGGTAGTAAGGACCGATGTTGGTGTCGGTTTATCACCGGTTCTAGTTAATGTGCTAGCACAAAGATTGGGCAAAATGGTTATTGATCAAAACATATATATCTATCTCTGTATCTAACAGGAATAATGAACGGAAGTAAACCCCAACGCCGCACTGATACCACGTGACTAATATCCGTAAATTTCCCCATAGCTTCTCTACCCACGCCAATATTCACACAGTTAGTGATGTAGCCGACGAGGCATTGTAACCGTTCAACTCGACTAGACACAGCGACACACTCATTTCATCATATTCAGCCCTGAATTGAGTGCCGTCTGCCTACTTACACTGCTCAGTCTCCAGACTCTAGGATCTCCTAAATAAGGCACCGAGGTTAAATTGCCGGAGGTCCACACAACCCCTAAATGCGAATTGTAGAGAGCAACATCCCCATACTCGTTCCTGCAGCGTGGCTTGGGTGGCATCAACGATTCGACTGATTATCTGATGACCCTTAGCATGAAGGGTTGTAGCCAGAGAAAAGGAGCAAGCTACCGAACATTTGGAATGGACGCCTGTAACAAACACATAGTCCTTCTAGCCTGGCCTCGACCAAGCCAACTCACACCTGTGTCGCTGCCACCATAACAATAGCACAGATCTTTTATGCCAACTTCAAGATCAAAGCTACCCCTTTTATTCACCAGGAATAGATTAGCGTTAAGACATGGATGAAGGGCGCTACCTGCGACTACCTTAGCCGCCGGGGTTGCGCTCTTTCCAACATCATGCTTCATCACCAAATGTGAAGGAGGGATTATCTTAAAAGACTGGAGGTGGCACTTGAAACATTGTTCCTCCCCGTCATCGTCACCAAGGCCACGCGCCAAAATTACAGGCGCTAGAGCCATTCAGTTCTCCTTCGCGCTCGAAGCGCGAGGACATGTCTAAGTCCTACTCGTTACCACATCACATCAAATCCAAGGAGGGCAAGACTGAACACCTGTATGCGGTGTCCTCTGCGAACCCGGGAGTGAAAATTTCTCCCAGAGCCAAGTTCAGTCAAACTTCGCAATACCGAACAAGTTGGCCCACGAGGCAATGATTCAAGATACTCCACCATATCAATCTTTCACTCCAAAAAAGATCGTTTCCTACCTAAGCCTCATCAAGTCTACAAGTACGATCAAGTACATCCTCATTCCAATGACCACGCCTCTCGCCGACTTTCTCTGGCCTCAACTGGTCGCAAAATACGCGCCCACGCCGATATTTACACCCGACGGAGGAGGCAAAGCGTGGCGCACAAATCTGGGAGACAGTTCATTGATATGGACGTGAGAATGATCAGGACAAGCACACAAGATAATGCAATGGAAGGATATAAACTCGACGGGCGTGAAATTCCGAATTTTGGCAAGAGTTTTACGAATAGAGCTTTGTCCTCGCCATGACTTCGCTTGCGAGAGTGCAGCTGACACTATAAAAGTAAGCAGACGATGGAAGGTGTTGTGATCAGCCTCCTGGTGGTGTTCTCCGGTATGGTTTGAGTAGCCTGGGCACCTACTCCACTTGGGAAGGAGACGCCTCAGGCCATAATTCGCGCGGAGAAGAATCAGTGGACGATGTACGCATGTCTGGATAATTCAGGGTTTTTGAGACGTGCCCCTGAGTGGGTAGTCACGGATAAGGGTTGACTTGTGGTGAAGAAAAAGGTACCATACCTTCGCAGTGGTACTTGCAAATGAAATCCGAGGCATGAGTGCTCCTCTTGTAAATTGAGTCATCTTTTCTGTACTTATCTTTGATATTCTGTCATAGCTAGATAGCTGCATGCACAATTAAAATCTGATGCGAAAAAAAAATCCAAGCGCCCACCACTCAATATGGCCAAATAAAAGGGCTAGGGTCCGGTACCCACACAGCATGGCCCACTCACAGCTCCTTTTTCTGTCGGCTTTTTGTTTCAATGCATCGTCGTAATCACACTTCTCTTTCGCCCGGATATTTTACAGATATAAATACATTTCTTTGTGAATTTTCCTCCATCACTTCAAATTTGGCAATGGTGCAAGACTTTTGCCTAGGATAGTGATGCGATAAATCTATAACTCTCCTCTGAGTGAAGAACATATACAAGGCTAATTCTGCACCTATGAAAATATGAGAGGATTATGCAATGGTGCTATAATACACTCAGGTCCATTGTTTAGTTCCTGATCTCAATTAAGATGAAGCGCCTGCTTTACCTATTCCACAAGCGCCAGTATGTACTCAAGAAAGGCCTACAAAACGCCTTGCATAGCTCGGAATATCATACCATTTCACACTCTTCTCATTGCGAGCAATATGGCCTTACTGACTTCCTCGATGCCGTTTGGGCGGTTTGGATCAAGAGGGAAGACAATGACGTTCTATCGAGCAGTTTTGGTGGTGTTCCCTATATTACTTTTTGCATTCAGATATAATGAGCCTTCTACATGCCTAGACTTGAGTTGGAATTTACTTGTCAAATACACTATCTTGATACCTGCGTCTTGTAGCTTCTTATAGGTTTTGATACGAGCGGGAGGAACTCCTAAATGATATTCCGAGCCCAGCTGGACGGTATATTCTTCCCATGAGCGCCAAGGCATACTCTCATTCTCAGGAACGATGTTACTATGGGGGCTGTAATCATAGTGATTCGCTATCCTGCAGGAAATTTAAGATCTTCTGTGGTTGGCCCCAAGCAGTGGGCAAGGACATTGATGCTCTCGACATCCCAAATGCTTTATTGAATTATTCTCTCCTTACTCTGCTTCATTTGGGACCAGAACATCTCCTCGGTAGCTAAAAATCCACGCAGCCCAGAGCACCCTACGAAATACCTGGTTAATCTTTTTTTTTATTCATTTTATTGTCCTGTATGAGTCTATGATTATATAGGACGTGCTGGTCCTCTCTGTCTATAGGCCAAGGATACCTATACCAGTAGTATATCCCCTCCTGTTCCTACCAGACAGCTCCCCTCAAACAGTACCACCTCTCACAAGTCCTCATTCGATCATACATCTAGTGGAGCCCTTTGCCCTTCATTATCTCCACTCTCCAGCCAGCGAAAAGATGGCTATTTGCGGGTGAATGGCAGCCGGGAAAAATCGCAAAAGCCACTGGGTGCAGAGCTCTCTTCATACCGACATTAGGACTAAATCTGAAGATATAGTGACCCTTCTGAAGCGTTCGTAGAGGCCGACCAGCTGGGCGATGCAGACTTATGTGTACCTCGGGAAACTCACACTCTGCATTTCTAGCCTCCTTCCAACTCCTTCCCGAAAGTCGGGCTGAAATGTCAGAAATGTCTTGACAGAGCGTGATTGCTGTATAATAGCTTAGCCCAACTTCTTTTGTGCCGTCCAGAGCCTCAGGGAGCGCCACTGACTCATCGAAAAAAGAAGTCCTCCTGGCAAATTAGCAGAAATCTCGGTCTTGGCGCCCACAAACGTTCCAATGTTGAAAGCCCCTCGGAAATATCGGTCCCAGCAAGCTCTTCAGGGACCTGTTCGCTCTCTCGCTCCACATATCAGCCGCCTATCCTTCCTCAAGATGTATAACCTTATTAGAGCAACAGTCCTTCATAAACCATGATCCGACCTTTGTACATTATGACTTAATTTCCTCCTTGCGGGTAAACATAGCGTTGTAAATTTGAAGTGGGTCAAGGCCAGTTATGAATGAGGCAAGCTCCTGTTTGCAATTGAAGTGACGCCTTTATCGGTCGTTGAGGCGAGGTGGCGTGTGGACAGGTTAAGGTAGAGGTCTCTCGAGAGAATGACAAGACTGATATTGATGTGAAGTCGCCTATTATAGATGTGTCTATGTATGCTTTCGACTTCGATTCGGATGCGATTCTTCTTGACTATCTCAGATATACAGAGCATACTGAGCGATTACACCGGCACCACTGGAAGGTTAGTAGAGGGATTTTTTTTTTTGCATCAGATTTTAATTGCGTATGCAGCTATCTAGCTATGACACAATATCAAAGAAAAGTACAGATTAGATGATTCAACGTAAAGGAAGAGCACTCATGGCTCGGATTTCATTTGCAAGTACCACTGCGAAGTTATGGTGGCTTTTTCTTCACCCCAAGTCAACCCTCATCCGTGAATACCCACCCAGGGGAACGTCTCAAACCCTGAGTTATCCAGACATGCCTCCGTCATCCATCAACTTTTCTCCGCGCGAAATATGATCTGAGATGTCTCCTTCCTAAGTGGAGTAGGTGCCCAGGCTACTCAAACTATACTAGAGAACACCAACAGGAGGCGGACCACAACATCTTCCATCGTCGGCTTGTGTTTATAGTGTCAACTGCACTCTCACAAGCGAAGTCATGGCGCGCACAAAGCTCAATTTTTAAAACTTGTTGCCAAAATTCGGAATCTCACGCCCTTCGAGGTTATATCCTTTCTCCGCATCATCTTGTGAACTTGTCCTGATCCCTCTCACATCCATCCCAAAGAACTGTCTCCCAGATTTGTGCGCCACGCTTTGCTTCCTCCGTCGGGTATAAATATCGGCGTGGGCGTGTATTTGGTGACCAGCTGAGGCCAGAGAAGGTCAAAGAGTGGTGTGGTCATTGGAATGAGGATATATTTGGTCGTACTTGTAGACTCGATGAGACAAAGATAGGAGTCAAACTCGTTGGGAGCGAAATAACGATGTGGAGGAGTGATTTGGATTTTTGTCTCGTGGGCCAACTTCTTTGATATTGCGAAATTTGACTGAACTTGGCTCTGGGAGAATATTTCACTCCCAGGTTCGTAGAGGACACCGCGTACAGGTGTTCAGTCTTGCCCTCCGAGTAGGGGGATAAAGGGGTTAGAATGTGTATGTTTATTGTGCTACCTGAGTCTATGACTATCTAGCACATTGGGCTCCTTTCTGACCCAGGCCACACCTTGTTCAGCGCTCCTATCCTCTTTTGTTACTTGAAAGATCATTGATATATTCCCCTTGATGAGTAGCCATTCCGCTCAGTATTTACCCGTGGAATTCGGCCATCTTTGTTACAGGCTGCGCCTTACATCCAGATGCTTGTGCCTATCTGTGTGCAAATCGCCGATTTTCTGTTATGAGATTAAAAGTGATCGCCGATAGATCACCGATCCGATAGATATTAACCTCCCTGGGGTCAGAGCTACATGTATATATGTCCAATAGCCTAAATAGATACCATTCCCTAGATAGTTAGAAAATAGACTGTATTACGGCCAGCTTACTTTGTTCTTATTGTTTTGGTGATAGCATATCACAACCTTAGCCACGGAACCTTCTACCCAAAAAAAATGGTAGCAATGGAAACTGCGTGCGCGGGGAAAAGCCTCAAAAAAGCTGTGGCCCCAGCCAGGCGAGGCCTAGACACCGGACCACACTAGGGGGACTATTATCAACACCTGTCAGTGGTGCCCCCTACGAACCTTCAGCTCTCACTGTAGAGTCTACAGAGCCGAGATAGAGTTAAAAAGTCCTTACTTTTACGAGGATTCCAGATCGCTTTCGCCGTCTGTATGGTCTTCATCTCTCAACACATACCCCTTTCACCATTATCAAGAAGCTACGACGATCAGATCAGAGGGTAGGGTCAGAACCCTACTAATCACCAACCCTTGATCACGGAGGAGAGGCCATCCGATGAGTTTCCGGAGCGTACCCAGCACCCGATACGGAGATAGCAGATTGGATCAAGTCGGCCTCGACTGTTACGAAGAAGGGAGATATAGATGAATATGCGCACTTCATATGGTCCCGGTGCCTAGGCCTCGCCTGGCTGGAGCTGCAGGTTTTTGAGACTTTTTCCAGCGCACGCAGTTTCCATTGCTACCATTTTAATTTTTTTTGAGTAGAAGGTTCCGTGGCTAAGGTGGCCCAATCCCACGGGTAAATACTGAGCTGAATGGCTACTCATCAAGGGGAATATATCAATGATCTTTCAAGTAACAAAAGAGGATAGGAGCGCTGTACAAGGTGTGGCCTAGGTCAGAGAGGAGCCCAATGTGCTAGATAGTCATAGACTCAAGTAGCACAATAAACACAAACACCGGACCACATGAGGTGCGCATATCTATCTATATCTCCTTTTTTTGAAGTCATTTAATGTGTATTCAGCTGTCTAGCTATGACACATGACCGGTGCTATGTATACATGTTGGATGACTCCTTTGACGTTAGAGACACTCATACTCTGGATTTCATTTGCAAATACCACTATGAGGTATGCTTGCTTACACAAACAGTCGACCCTCCTCCGTAAGTACCCACCAAAGGGAAATTCAAAACCCTTGATTATCCAAGCATGCCTTCTTCATCCACATATATAAGCGCCGCGAGAAATATGGTTGTGTTTTGACAGATTTGAACCAGTGATCTACTGTCTCAAGTGGGATATGTGTCCAAGCTATGCAGACACTACTTGGCAGACCGGCCAAGACGATGTACCACCGCACCATCTAGCCATGGCAGTGTTTATAGTGTCGCCTGCACTCTCTCAACTGAATTCTTTACGCACGCATACAGCTCAATTTGTTAAACTCCTTGCCAAAATTCCACGCCCGTCGAGAATGTATACTTCTCTGCATCATCTTGTGAACTTTTCCTGATCCCTCCCACGCCCATCCCAAAGAGCAGTCTCCCAGATTTGTGCGCCACGCTTTGCTTCCTCCGCCGGCTGTAAATATCGGCGTGGGCGTGTATTTAGCGACTAGTTGAGGCCAGAGAAAGTCGGCGAGAGGTGTGGTCATTGGAATGAGGATGTACTAGATCGTACTTGTAGGCTTGATGAGACTTAGGTAGGAGCCAAACTCGTTGGGAGTGAAAAAACGACGTGGAGGAGTAATTTGAATCATTGCCTCGTGGGCCAACTTCTTTGATATTGCGAAACTTGACTGAACTTGGCTCTGGGAGGATATCTCACTCCCAGGTTCGTAGAGGACACCGTGTACAGGTATTCAGTGTTGCCCTCCTGCCTTCTTTGTAACAGTCGAGGCCGACTTGATCCAATCCACCATGTCCGTATCAGGTGCTAGGTACGATTCAGAAAGTCATCAGATGGCTTTTCCTCCACGATCAATTGTAGGTGATAAGAAGGGCTTCGACCCCACTATCTGATCTGATTGTGGTTAGCTTCATGATAATAGTGATAGGGGAATGTGTTGAGAGATTTTATTTCTCATCATTAATTCATTTTATTGTCTTATCTGAGTCTAATTGTGTTGAGATATGAAAACGATACAGACCTCGAAAGCGATTGGGAATTCTCATCGAAGTGAGGACTTTGTTACTCAATCTCGGCTCTGCAGACTCTACACTGAGAGCTGGAGGTTCGTAGGGGACATCACTGAAGGCGTTGAGAATAGCCGCCCCCGTTGAATTAGATACAGGGCTAGTGCCTGGCATTTTACAAAACAAATAGTCAATTTCTTGCAGGTGAGGAGTTGTCGTCCTAGCCAATTCAAATAATGAGATGATATAAATTTTCGTCTCTCAGTGCGTAAGAAAGGTACCTTAGTAGAGTTTTCAGCGCTCAAGATGTTCATTCCATTGCCCTAGTCATAGTAGCCGAATCGCGCTGGTTGATATCTAAGCCCCCTCTCGAATGGCACCGCAGCGAAGACTATGATGACATCTATCAGTAGTTACCACTTGACCTATACTTTTACACGGGGAAATTTTGAAAACCTCCAAGCATGGGAGCATTTCTTGACCATACACGACTCAGTCTTCGTGCGAAGTGTTCTGGGATCTGCGGCCATTGTCTGTTGATGCTTATCGCGATGTCGGATGAGGGCTCTTCAAGTACGCCATCCGACCAATTTTGTTTCGTGTGTCTTCTTACGGCTGGGTGCATGGTGGCTGGAGATTAGCCACCACATCTTGGTTAGCATGCTATCAGCCCCTGCCCCCATCATCAATCTTCAGGAATTCAAAGCTCTCTGATAGCTTTGTGCATATGGGTCGTGGTATTGACGCCACGCACCTCTACGTATCTCTCGCCAAGAAGTCTTCTCACAAATTGTTAGGAGCGCTTGATTCGATCACCGATTGCACTCGTCGGAAAATAGAGCTTTCACATCACGGCACCACACTAAATCCACCTACTGCTTGCAAGATTCAGATGTTCCTCTTCAAGACGAGCGGTGATGGGTTCCGAGGGAATCAGAGTGCCGAGTCGCCAGGAGCATGGGAAAGATTGGAACCACTCCCGAAAGTCTTGAGCCAAGACTACAAGGAAACTGCGGATACGGTAGAAGAGCCTTTACACGAAGTTTGTAATCTAACTAGATGCTTCATACCATACGCCTCCTCTCATTCTCTGGGCGGCCCTTGCGATCGGGGACTCCATGCCAGGTCGGGCTACTGCGAGTACGGATGGAAATCGTCTGCGCTAACGGCCACCTTAGTACAGGCGGAGAATAGACGGGGCGGTGCGAGGCAAGCTCCTAGGCTTCACGTCCTGCCTCTACTCTTTCATTATCCCGAGACGAACCCATCGCAAGTTAAGCGGAGCCAGTGGCTGTAAGCCCATCATGACTTGTGTTGATCGCCCTTCATCCCCTCTTCGACCGGGTAAAAGGCTAGGAATACCTGATAACTGTGGGCCTTAGTCAGGCCCTCGACACCTATGAGTAATGAAGGATATTGAGACAACGACCCTACAGAATGCCTTGTCTCTGCTGAGAAAGCCATCTCAAAATTCAGTCCTGAAACCCCACTATCGCCAAGGCTAGCTTGAGACGCCTCAAATCTCCATCGACGGCGAGAGTGACTCGACACGATTAAAGGCTGAACTTGCTAAATGCTGACCATTATATGGACTCTGGATTCCTCCTCCTTACGCCATACCATGAATCAAGCTCGTATTGTGCTTTCATCAAAACTACTTGCATTCCATCGACCCAACCAAAATCGTCTTATTACTTCTTCAACACTCGTCACTAGCGTATCCGTGTCGCTACTCTTCTCCAAATGCGATGCCTCAACCTCTTGTCCCTCCTACCGCTAGCTTGCGTAGTTTTCTCTCTAGCCATTCCCTATCCCATGCTGACTTCGCCCTCGGATAGTGGCATGTCACAAATCGTTATGGGACAGGAACGCGCTGGATATATTTGCAAAACTGGCACTTCTGCCATCTTCATCACGCAAAAACGTATTCAGCGGGCCCTCGAAAAGGCCAGGCGCCACATCAAAAACTCGAGTCCCGGTAGCCTTAGGGACAATGCTCGACGAAACAAATTTCCCATGGCATTTACTGACGCCAAAAATTTTGGCTTGCCTCGCGACTCTATTTTGTGGCCGGTCAACGCGCGCCGAAAGCTTGTGCAGGGTAAAAGTAAGTCCAGCTCATACTCCTCCCCTCCTTACAGTCACCGACGTCATGCTGATCTGAGCTAATTATGGCACTAGAAATACAGGGCTCTGGTCGTATAGTGACCAACACAGACTTGGATCTCCGCGGACTACTCTATCAGGATACGATGGGGATTCGTCGTTGCAAATTTTATCGGGATTACAAGCGAAAGAGTGTCCAGAGCGACGCGCAGACAAGCGGAAGATGGTAGTTAAACTGGTAGATGCACTGCGGTTTGGACTGGCTTGCCTTGCACCATGCACTCTTATGCGCAGATACAGAAGGACTCGCTCCTGGACTGCTTCTCTGCATACATGGCGGGACTCTCATTTTGGTCGGAGACTATGATAGGTGGGCTAGACTAAGATTCAGGCAGAGAAGCGATTGGGCGGGGGATCTGTAGGTAGCTTGCCAACTTCCTACTAGCTTCGCAAGGCACAAACCAAATTTTCTCGTGTGCAAAACTTGCTCTTCCCTTCGTAATATGACGTAATGTGATAGACTAGTGCTGAGTGACAACGCTGATTCACTTGCCGGTGACTCGTGAGATGTTTTGCGTTGCAACGCTTCGGTCAGAAGTCGAGCGAACGCCATTCACGCACAATTGAGTCTCGTTAGCGCGAGTCTGATGCATGGTGGACGTCGTGTCACATCCTTGGTGACATGGGGCTCAGCTCCGGATTTGCAAGCTTCGCGGCCCCACCTCGGTCGATTATTGACCGCGGCAAGTAACAAGTAACAACGGCGACTATTCATGTCTCCTGGTGCATCAAGATGTCGTGAGGTCCCCTGCCTGCCTTAACGCACTCAGCGATTTTCCACCTCCAACCCTCCTTGCAGAGCCTGTCATGCTCAGCACGAGTCACGCCCCTGCCTCTCGATGACGCATGTAATGTCGCTCCGCATGAAAATGACACGAAGCGCGCGGTGTAAGATAAGCGACGTGAACGCGACAACCGTCGTCCGCGCAGGCCTAGCTGGTCCATATACGACGCCATCGCACACAACGCTGGCATAGTTTGAACCTGGCTGTGGGCGGGGAATGAAGGGTCTTTTTTAAAGTGGACGGCATGGCTTGATTCCCCGTCCCAAGTGCATACCCACATCTCTTCCAGCCCCCGGTCCACCCACTTCGATCGACGTGCACTTCCCTATGCCGTCGTAATACCCTGCCGAGGAGCAAGATCGGGGGTACGCAGAGTCGCCAAATCTCGTAACTGACGGTGGCCCTGGCGCAACTCATTCAGGGCGATGAAGAGTGAAAGAGATCTCGCACATACTTATCGGTAGAACCTTGGGAGGGATTCTTCATGCCCGTGTAAGCAAATTTGTGCCCCCTGGATCTTGAGAAATGTTCATATCAACTTGTGACGCGCATACGAACGCCCGTGTGTGAAAAGCTTATTATCTTTCACTCCGACGCAGTTTTGCTCCTAGCTGAGCCAAGGCTGTCCACACAAACTAGTACATATCGTGAGTCAAACAATACATAGCGAATTTTCAGTTATCTGTTTCAACCAATTCTCAAACCTGGACACTTATCCCTATGTCCATGTTACTGTAGTAGAGGGCTCGGACAATCACTACGTTGCTCTCTCTATTTGTACTTAGTTCCAATTTATCAGTTATTGCTTAAGAGTGAATTTGATTGCAATAGATTAAATAATACTAAAATGAACTATCAGAGACACACGAGCACAAAAACCAATTGTCCTCGGCGAGACTTGAACTCGCGACCTTTGGATGGCTGGATATCATTGATATCCTCATACATAAGTTCATATGAGACCAATGCTCTAACCAACTGAGCCACGAAGACTAGATATCCATTTATAGTTATGTATATCTATATTGGGACTATGTTGAAGTCATGTGACACAAGAGTAAAAAATGTGTGATATGAATTTGATATCATGTAGCCCGAATTGGCGCCTTAAGGGCTATGCAGATGTCTACGAACATTAATATTTATATAGGAGGAAACCTTTATGGTAAAAACCCCACCAACTTTTCAATTTATATACACTTTAAGGTTGTGTCACTTTCATAAAGTGCACTAATACTGTTATATCCAGTGCGGGCACCGTCCACTTCATTGCTACTGGCAGGAGATCATCTTTCCCCTGCTCTCCCCTCTCTCCCTCATCGTAGCCTCGACTGCAAGCGTCAGTCGAAACTGCTATAGCCTTCCTTCCTGCCAGATCCATCTGGTTATCCTTGCAATATCTGTGGGATAGTTCATTATGGCCTCAAATGACCGGTTTTCTGCCATTCTCAGTATTTCTCCTCTACATTTCCCCAGCTTGTGCAGGCCATGATCAAATGCTTCACATTCTGGGACGGATATCCACATGGGCATCGTGGATTGTCTACTCCCGGAATTTTTCTTCTGTGCAGAAAGGAATTGAACCCATTGTGTTCGCTTCTTATCTGCATGGCTATGCTGCTCTGGGCCCTGCTCAGGTGTTTATGGATACTGGAAGGTGTTCCTCTTTGGCTCATTCCTGTCTTTCCCGTCTTTTCATCTGTGAAAATTTTTGCTGTATTCCAGAAAAATGTGTGATTGATGAATTTATTATTACTATAGTAGCCACAGTGCCGTTTATACACATCGTCGTCTCCCTTTTCCTATCCAGTTGTTCGCCTAAGTCGATTCTTACATTTCGATACCTATTAAGTGCATTATAGTTTGGTCATCGCGCCCGTGATGGCCAAATCACAACAACCACCTCCTCTGGCCCAGCACATCGCTGAAGAGCTCGAGTTTGTCCAGCGCATGGCAAAGGGTCGAGCTACTTAGGTTCAATCCTCTCACACCAAGTTTTATTAGCCGTTGAAGAGGCTGATACTCTCATTCAGTCCTTCGTGCGTGAGCAACTAGACGCGTTTCTCCTAGCAGTTGCTTCCAAGCACCCTATGCGACTCGACAGCCACATACAACCCAAATCGTCGGGTTGCCTACCCAAGCCTGGCCAAAGCAACCCACCACGACCCCCTATTCCCACAGCAAAGCAATCACGGAGTTGGGCATTGACCGCAGCAGGCCCGCCTGCGACTGTCGCTCTGGCGCCGTCTTCGTCTCGACTCAAAACAACGTGCCGCCCCTCTTGTACGCCCATTCCAAAAAAAGCTGCAATCACCAAGGGCCCCAAAGCTACCTTCCGCCTCTCCGAGGAAACTCCGCTCCTCAGAGTAGACGCAACCGTAGTCAAGTCTGCTTTCATTCAAATTGTGCCCGGTCTCAATGATGGAATTGCCTCTATCTCTCGGTGCTCTAATGATTTCAACGTCGTTTTCTCGTCTGATACATCGCTGAAAATTGCGATGGAAAACGCTGACTCCATAAAGGAGTTTCTTTCCGGTTCTCTCGCTCAACTTGAGGACCGCATCGGGTTATTGTTAAGCGTATCCTACGCACTATCAGGAATCTAGTTTCTAATTTGGTTCCCACAACGCTTGATGACGTCAATTTTGAAAAGAAAGTCGAACTTTCTATATTGACTAATGCCCCAGCAGAAGTGAGAGATATTTTCCATGGAATTTTCGGATTTATTAATAGACACTGTGTAGCCCAGAGGCAAATTCTACAAGGCCTACAAAAGACGAATGAGGAGAGAAACAAAGAGGTTTAAAAACTAAGATCAGCGTACAAGTAACATAAAAATGAAATCTCATTGCTCAAAAGTCAATTATCCGAGGTACCAATTAAGATGCAGAAACCTCCTTTCATAGCTTCCACAGTTCCCCAAGATTCTGTCCTGCAGCAACAACCAACGCAATCGTTTCTGCCGAGTATGATTTGCTTGAAGAAGCCATCATCCATAGACCTTTTCTCAGGTGATCAGAAAGACGCAGTAAAAAGGCACAATGATTACAATGCTTGGTAATTTAAACTGATCCCTAAGTGGAATAAAAGCGGAGGGAACTTTGATTCTGAGTTCAAGAAAATCTGTGATGCAATCAATTGGCTCAAAGGCAACACTTATACTCGCGTGCAGTCTTAAATTGCTATATTTTTCTCAGGTACGGATGACCCATCAGGCTGGCCATGGTCCACTTCTGTAGAACTTTTCCGAGAACTCGACAAAAAATATCTCACAGCTGACATACGCGCCATAGCTAGAGGAAATTTGAATGACTGGGAAATGGAAAGACTTTTCATCATTCATTCCAGAATTTGAAAGACTTGCAGATCAAGGAGAACTCAGTTCTTCTATGCGAGTATATCTTCTCAGGCATAAGTTTTCAAATCCTTTTTAGGTGGCAGCAAAAAATTATATTCCCCTGCCTTACGGAGATGACATGTGCGTGGATTGTTGTGGCTCAGTACGACTACTACCCAGTATGATGACTAGCAGTTGTGGCTATACAGCTGTGCCATAAACACTGGCCCGAAGTGTGGAGACCTTATCATATCAGGCGTCAATATTTAGTTGAGCCACGCTAGGCTGTACACTTATACTTAGTCAGGTGTAAGATATATCTTTAGTTCTGTAGTTTTGCAAATTGTTACGGCTGGTATGTGAAAATTTAGAACCTTCAAACTTCGGGCCAGTGTTTATGGCACAGCGATATAGCCACAACTGCTAGTCATCATACTGGGTAGTAGCTGTACTGAGCCATAACATAAATAGAGATTTTTCTCAATTTTGGAAAAATCAAGAGTCAAACCGCCATTTTGAAAGCAGCTTCTTTGGCAACCAAAGTGGAGGTAATTTTTTCTAAGTCCTATAGTAGCGAAATGATGTCAATTAGTGATCCCGTGGATTTGGATCAAATGCACTTGACTAAAGTCACTGTGACCCTGTCTGAGTGACAATACTGAAGAGATCACGGTTTGTGTAATCTGTGTGGTGGAAGACGTCACTATTCAAAGGAATGTACTTCCAAAGTTGCAAGAAAAAGCAAAAGGGGCCATGATACTGCCGATCGTGAGTTGGCATCAGCGGAATTGAGTTGCGGATTGTTATGATATGAGACAACGAGGTAGTCGAGGCTAGGGCATCGCGTGTGGCTCAAGGCAACAGTATACATCACTAGTGTACTGGTTAGGCGAGCATGTATATAGTTTCATAGATGTACCCACAATAAATGGACAACAGGTTTAGTCTTATACTTTCTGTCCATATACCTACAGCATAGTATTGTATGAGGCTACTCACTGTCAACCACAAATTATAACATCATCCACTCCTCATCACTCCGCATTGTGACTTCCGCATAGCTCATAACCACAACACGGATACCGTGGATGTCAACAAGGTAATTTTAACTATAATCGGAGCAGTCAATGAGGAGCATTCAGTGGTCATCATAAGTATAACTATTCTTCTGCTCCATTTAGTCGCCCGGGCCAAGGTGGAAGAGTTCCTCATCCGGACTATGCAAGAAGACAAGGTGGAACTAAAAATGCTAATTCCATGTCAGGCTCGTTGGCTAGTTCGGAGGTCAAGGGTCGGAGCAGGACGGAGTCGGGACAGGATGTGATCGGAACGGGACGAGGGCGAGACAAGACGGAGGCGGAACGGAATAGATTCGGGGTATAAGGTAAAGCTTATAGTAATCGGATCAATCTAAAGTCTAGAATAATCACAAGATAAAAAGCTACTGAACAAATCCAATCCTAGACCTTCCTTAAGTACTCAAGAGCGGCTACTACAATCAGGGGTATGATAGTCTACAGCTGTAACACAGCAACTGATTGATTATTTTGATTAGTAACTGTTGCTATCATAACATTGTAACCATCGCAACGCATTGGCTATGTTACTAGGGAAGTTCCTGACTTGGTTGACCAGACTAAACGCAGCATCTCCGCATTAGCCCATGGCACAATGGT
The DNA here is from genome assembly GCA_905067625.1 of Blumeria graminis f. sp. triticale. Classification (NCBI taxonomy): domain Eukaryota; kingdom Fungi; phylum Ascomycota; class Leotiomycetes; order Helotiales; family Erysiphaceae; genus Blumeria; species Blumeria graminis. The sequence goes on from LR898478.1 coordinate 1,377,430, forward strand.
AGTAACAAGCAGGCCGTTTTCCTCGTGGGTAAGCCGGTCTGTGAGATTCCAGTAATTTTCCGCAAATACAGATGCAAGAAGTAAACAACTAGGGCCACAATTACAACTTCCCGTATGAACAGCAACACAGCCTTGGCAGTCCTGGAAATAATTTTGGCTACAAGAATGGTCGAGTTTTGGGAGAAGTTGAAACTGAAAATGGGCATGTTAACAAATTTACAATTGATAGGAATGCTCCTTCGAGTCAGGGATATGGAGAACCCCGGCATTGAGTTGCGTGCTGGGCATCAATATATAAAAGATTGTTGATTTATAGATAAATGTATACATCAGGATTCAACTATTGGAAAGCCTAAAATCTTAAATAAAGTTGGCAAAAATTCTATATCATTATCTGGAATATTTCAGTCTACAGTATAGCGCAAAATTCTTTCTCCGTGTCTATACTCCTTGATACTGGTAGCGCCGAGTTTATGTTTGTAAAAAAAGCTTGGGCAATTGCTAATAGATTATCCCTAATACCCCTTACACGTCCTCGCCCACTCTATTTAGCTGACGGATGTGTTTCGGAGCTAATAACGAATCGTGTTTCTGGTTCCTTAGAAATAAGCAATCATTTCGAGGAAGTGGATGCCCTGATTACCACACTAGGACCCGAACGTGATGTTATTCTAGGATTTCCATGGCTGGAGCGTCACAATCCTTTCATTGATTGGCAATTGAAGTCAGTTAAATTTGACAAAAAATTTTGCATAAGTAGCTCCTTTACTCCCAGAAATCCAAATTATAAGTCACCTTACGTTGAGGGAGTTATCGATCAGGAACATCTCACTGTACTCGAGAAAGACGCACAGGAGCTTCAACCTGCACTGGCATCGACGAGTCCAATTCAAGCCAAATCTATTGTTAGTAAATGGCTCAAACAATCGATTAAGAATAAGCATGAACTGCCACATTCTCTGCTAGAAGTCCATGATGAAGTGGATTGTAATGATATCTGTATTCTCAGAGCACCAGGTTTTTTTCAATTTTCAAGACAAAAAGATGTGCAGGTAATGCGAATTATGGCAGATGACCTCGAAAAATTAGGGGAAAAGCGAGAAATAGATATTAAGGCTGTAGAATTAGTTGAGGATTAATACCAGAAATTACTCCGAGGATAGGGAAATACTTGTGAGTGGAAAAGCAGATTCTCCAATTATTTTCATGAATTTATATAATGAATATTCGATATAAACCATACAATATTACGCAGAGTCTCTGATGAAGATGTGGTTAAGTTTTTTAAGAAGGCTAATCGTCGTCCTCCCTTTATGGAGGAAACAAATATGAAAATCCCTAAAGTTTATCACGATATAGCAGATGTAGCGTTTCCCCAGGAGGCCACAAATCTTCCTCCCCATCGTTCATATGATCATAAGATAGAGCTCTTACCAGAAAACCATAAATTTCCTAGATCTAGAGCACGTCCTTGCTCTCTATCAGAGCTGCATGTCATCAAACGCTGGTTGGACGATCAATTGGGTAAAAGATGGATAAGACCATCAACGTTGCCTATTGTAAGCCCAATTCTCCTAGCCAAAAAACCAGAAGACATTTTTACATGTCATAACTTTCTTGGTATAAATAATATCATAATGAAAAACCGAGATCCCCTTCCACTCATCAAGGAAACTCTCAACCTTATTTGTGGAGCAAAAATATTTACAAAAGTTGACGTTGTTTCCGCCTTCAATAGAAAAAGGATAGCAAAAGGCCAAGAATGCCTGACAGCCTTTATAACCCGTTTTGGAATCTACGAACAACTAGTGACACCCTTCGGATTAAGTGGTGCGCCCGCGACATTTCAACGGTATATTAACTATATATTATATGATGTATTAGATAAATACGCCATAGCCTACCTTGATGATATCATAATTTTTCAAATTCTATAGAGGATTATGTCAAGCATGTTAGAGAGGTACTGAAATGGCTTCGCGCCGCAGGGCTTCAAATTGATATAGATAAATGTGATTTCCATACTACAAAGACTAATCACCTTGGTCTTATTATTACACCTGGAGATATTCAGATGGATCCGGAAATAGGCAAAGCTATACTGGAATGGGAACCTCCAACTTCAAAATAACAACTCCAACAAATCTTGGGTCTTACAAATTTTTACCGTCGTTTTATACGCAATTTTTATGAATAGGCACAACCTCTCTACGGCCTCACTAAAAAAGATGCTGTTTGGACCTGGAATCTTATTTGTTTGTCTGCATTTCAAAGTTTACGGGAGGCATTCAGCAAAGCTCCTTCTCTCGCAATCTTTGACCGGTCAAGGAGAACAGTTATGGAATTAGATGCAAGTAATTGGGCGTGTGGTGGATCTTTATCACAATGGGTTGGAAGCGAACTTAGACTTGTCGCATATTTTTCGTCCAAACATTCAGCTCAAGAGTATAATTATGATATTAATGATAAGGAAATACTCATTGTTATCAAATCACTAGAAGAATGGCACCCAGAGTTAGAAGGACTACAATCCCAATTTGAAATAATAAGAGATCATAAAAATCTCCAAACTATTCAGACAACTAAGGATTTAAACCAAAGGAAAATGCGATGGGCGGAATTCTTATCCCGATTCAATTTTCAGCTTAGATATTGGCCAGGTACCGTGAATACCCGTGCTGATGCCTTGATACGAAGGCCACAAGACGCTCCGAAGGATATTTTAGATAATCACCTTTCTGCAAGGCGCGTTCCTTTGATTCCGGCTTCCAAATTTTATCACAGTTTTGTCTATTTGGAATCCATTAACATGTACAAAAAAGACGTCTCTTAACCTATCGATGATTTGATCTCGAACGCATACAACAACTCCTTAATTATGCAAGATATCATAACTGATCTATCAGATACTACCGTTAGACGCTGGAAACCCTTCGCTTGCGAGACTGTTAAAAATCGCATTTAGTGAATGTCAAATAGTAGCTGGACGCGTTTATTATAGAGACCGTCTAGTCATCCCACCAGAAAATGAGGAAATCAAAATTCAGGTACTTCACATAACACATCATTCAGGAGCCGCCGGAAACCCAGGAAGAGAGAGAACTATTGATCTAATCAATAGAACGTACTGGTGGCCCAGTATGGCAGACGCGGCAAGGAAGTTTTGCAAAGGCTGTCTCCTTTGCACTAAGACTAAGACACCCGGAAAAGCTCCTACCGGACTGCTTAAACCACTACCATTACCATTTAAACCATGGTCTGATATTTCCACCGACTATATATCACCATTGCCAGAATGGAAAGTTAGACATCAAAAATTCTGACACACTGCTATTATTGTAGATCGACTTCCAAAAATGCGTCACTTTCTTCCAACAGAGACTCTTTCCGCAGAGGAGCTGGCCGAAATATTTATCGAAAAAATTTGGTCGCTACATGGTTCACCAGAACAGATTGTCTCCGATAGAGGGTCTCAATTTACCTCCACATTCAGGAAATCTCTATCCCAAAGACTGGCAACTATTCTCAAGCTCTCTCCTACATATCACCCAAAAATGAATGGCCAAACAGAGCGGGTCAATGCTGAAGTAGAACAATTTCTACGAATTTATGTAAACGCGTCTCAAGATGACTGGGGTATGTGGCTGCCGCTAGCTGAATTCGCGGGGAATAAAGCTATCTCCTCAATAACAGGGGTTAGTCCTTTCTTAGCCAATTATAGTTACAATCCAAATTTAGGCATTGAAGCTCAAACAACAGCAACCCCAATGCCATCGAAAGCTCAGCGGAAAGAATATTTCAAGGCTCATGAGAAAGCTAGTGGATTCATAGTTATTCTAGATCAGGTTAAGACACTGTCCAAAATTTCTCAGGACCGTTATGAAAAAAATGCAAAAATGTATCGTTCAGATGCACCAAAGTATCATATATGAGATACGGTTATGATAAGCATTCAGAATTAGAAAATGGGGCGATCTCTCAAAAACCTTAACCCACAATAAGAAGGTTCATTTCGTGTCACAAGAACCTTGCCACACACAGTAATGGTAGATCTACCTCAATAAATAAATATTTATTCAAATTTTCACGTCTCTAACGTTCAATTGAGATCGGGTGAGCGAGTACCAGGGCAAGAAGATTAGGATATAAAAGCAAATGAGGGCAGAGCAATTATAAGAACGGATAGCCAGAGAGATGTGGTTGTGACGGCTGGTAAACCGGAAATGACCTGTAGCCTGCGCTGTCTAACGCAGGCTTAGCATCAAACAATATGGAGCCTATTTTTGGAAGCGGGGGCTTATAAGTGGCAATATTAATATTGTGAAACTTCCGAGAATGAGACTCAAGGTTGGGATACGAGAACGAATGTGTGGATGTACGGGCATACAGATATATAGATATACAGATATACATATAGGAGGCTGTGTCATTGGCTGGGATAATAATCATATATAAGATAGCTGTTATTATCCTCTTCAATCTGTAGTTCACCATAGATTGAAAATAAACTACCTCTGACCATAAGGTTGCTCAGTTGCCTATGCTTAGACTGTGACATATTTTCAATTTCAAAACTCAATACTCACGACAAGCGACGGTACGAACGACCTATGAGCGACGAATGATATACGACGTTATACGAAAGAATTTGGATCAAAGAAGATATAGGAATCACAGAGGGCTTAGAAAATGTCTACCCAATTCGAAGTAGCCATGGCTGAGAATAATTCCCTGAAGGAAGAAAACCTCCACCTACAAAGACAATTGGGTATCTCCGCAATGCCAAGCAAGTCCCCCGATCAAACCTCGGAGGTTGAAATAATTAAAGATCCAGCAAGGAAGAATGGGAAGTTAAAACCCAACCAGCTCCCTAATTACGACGGCAGCAGAAAAAAAATCCCGCACGGAGAAAGCTATGCTGTCTGTACTGCGGCTTGACTGGAATACGTTCGATTACTCTGACCAGCAAGTATTTCTCATGATTTACAACTGTTTGGAGGGAGAAGCTCAGGAGGAAGCCGGTGCATATTTTGAGACTGGAGGAAAAAACGGAGTGGAGAGCCCAGAGGACTTTATCGATTCCTTGGAGCGTGGCAACTGGGATCTTACCCGAATTACCCGGGTGAGAACTGAATTGGGTAAATGAAAGATGGGGGAAAAATCAGCAGTGGAATTCATTTTTTCCCACCTGGTCAAATAAGTTAACCGAAGGTCGGGGTGATATGTGGCCCGACGAAACTAAAATTACAATGCTTCGTGGCGCGCTCAGTAAGACTCTCCTAAAAGCCTTGACCAGTAACCATCTTCTCCCACAGAATGATTTTTTTGCCTGGACGAAGATTGTTGGCCAGATATCCCATCAACACGAAGAGTGAGAAGTCCAATCTAACTAGCGTAGGGGTTGGGTTGCACCAGAGAGCTTAGATCAATCAATAATTAATGGAAGCACTGGTAGATGGGATCACCAAAATGGAAGTCACCATAGCCTAGGTAGGAGACCAAGTGTAGGGGGATGGAAGCCTCCGAATAGAAATCGCGGAATTGTCAGAGAAATTGATGCTGCAGGCGATACTTTAATGGGAGGCATTAACTCTGCCAACGTGGCAAGGGGCGTAAACAGGAAGCCGCTCCGCGCAAAATGGAAGTCGCCGGAGCAAATCCAGAAACTCCAAAGAGAGAGCAAATGTTACAGATGCGAGCGTCAGGGCTGTAATACGAGAATTTGTCGGGTTTTGCCTGCACGGAAACCGGGTGCCGTAGGAATATCAGCTTCATCGGCCTACCTTCCAGAAATTGATTTACGATTATTAATAGAGGATGAAGATGAATATCTGAATATAGGCCAACAGTTTTTCGGGAAACTAGATGCTCCTGAGCAAAGTCGCACTCAGGAGCCTAAAGCAGTTGTTAGTCAGGACTTAATTATGAATACATCTCCATTTCTAGTTAATGTACTTATCAACGATTCCACTATGTTGCAAGCATTAGTGGACAATGGTTGTCTGTGCTCTGGAATTATTAATGATGACCTGGCATCTAAGCTACAGCTGCCGCGCATAAGTATTAGCCCTCGATCTTTTGAAACGGCCGAAGATTCAACGACTAACAAGCCAGTGGTCGATAGCATCACTTACATTTCTCTTGATCTAGACGGATATGTGATGCCAAAGATATGGTTGTATGTGGTCCCACACTGTACCCATCAGATGATACTTGGGAAGAAATGGCTCGAAGATCAGGATGCCATAATTCATGCAAAAGAACAGCGATTAGAAATTCGTAATATTGGTATCTCGATCCATAGTGCGAAGCGCTGGAGAAATGCTCTGCGCAACGTCGCACGACCGAAAATGATACCTGTCGGTAAGATGGTATCCATGATTAAAGAAGTGCCAGTCTGCAAAGCTTCCCTAGACTACATTAATAAAGCTCTACGCACGAAGCCAAATGTCACTGTTGAAAACTCGCGAGAAAAATTGCCGCAGCAGGTAAGGGAGTTTGCACATCTTTTTGCCAATGGTGGTAGGGCCAACAAATTACCACCACTACGAGGTACCCTAGACCACGCCACCTATCTCCAACAGCAAGACGGCAAGCTGATTTCCCCGCCCTGGGGGCCGCTGTATGGAATGTCTCGGGAAGAACTACTTGTTCTACGTAAGACGTTGACGGAATTGTTGCAGAAGGGCTGGATTCGCCCAAGTAACTCGGCAGCAGTAGCACCAGTGCTATTTGCAACAAAGCCTAATGGAGGTTTGAGATTGTGTGTTGACTATAGAGGGTTGAACGTAATAACCACGCCAGATCGATACCCTCCACTCTTATTCAAGGAAACTCTCCGGCAACTGTCAAAGGCAAGATGTTTTACGAAGCTGGATGTCAAATCGGCATTTCATTGACTTCAAATAAGGGAAGGAGACGAATGCCTGACAGTATTTCGATGTAGGCTGGGACTGTTTGAATGGCTCGTGACACCTTTTAGGTTGATAAACGCATCCGCAACATTTCAAAGATATATCAATGAGCAGCTGCGTGAACACTTGGACCTCGATGCAACGGCATATATGGATGATGTACTTGCTTACACTAGCGGTAGTGAAGAAGATCATTAGAACACGGTGTGAAACATTCTTAGCAAGTTGAGAAAGGCAGGATTATACTTGGACATTGGTAAATGCGAGTTTTTGTGTCAAGAGGTCAAATACCTGGGTTTCATTATTCATGCCGGCGAGGGAATAAATGTAGACCCAGTCAAAGTCGAGGCAATCCTAGAATGAGACCCACCGTCTACTGTGAAGGGCGTCAGGTCCTTCCTAGGATTCACAAATTTCTATTGATGGTTTCTCGGAGATAACGGCGCCGCTAACTTCTCTGACTAAGAAAGATTCGACATGGCAGTAGGGTGACGGAGATAACGATGCGTTAAATAGATTAAAGAAAATTTTTGCATCCCAACCAGTGCTGGCACAGTGGGATCCAGACCGGGACACGATGCTCGAGGCGGACTGCTACGAATATGCTATGGGAGGCTGCTTATCTTCCTGAGATAAGCAGGAAATATTGTGTGTTTTGATCGATTAGAATTGAAACAGGATGGTGACAAATATAACTCGTGGCTCTACTATAGCTAATTCCGCAGAATGCAATAGTTAAGCTTGAGTTCTAATAAATTTGGCTATATCTCCTCCTGACTCCCAACTCCAAAATCTACACTTTGTGATGTGCAAGAAGCATGAATGTTATATTAAGTGTTGTTATTTATTTATCTTTATTTAACGTCTGGCGGATCACGCGTCAAGCGAGTAACCCTATTAAGTCCCTACTGAGACAAAAGACGCCTTAAGTGTTGTTAACTACTTATAAATACAGTTTATGACGTGATAGATCACGTGATATATAGAGCACCCATTACACCCCCCCATAAACTAATAATTTAGATCTATATTAAGTTGATGACAGAACGTTGTATACTTTATGCGTTGTAATGCTTTAGTTAGTCCATCAGCTTTGCACAGATCCGTTGGTGTATATTTCAATTTGATAATATTACCTTGAATTGACTCTCTGACAGTTGACTGTCGCATAAGAAAATGCCGATTACGGGCTGAGATTTTCTCAGAGTTAGCTGTTATCATGGCAGATGTGTTGTCAATTTCAGTTATGATTGGCTGACTGACAACCTGAAATAGTTCCTCATAAAGAGGCCGAAGCCACTGTGCAGTAACGGCTAGCGTAGTAAGAGCGGCGTATTCAGCTTCGCATGTACTTTGAGCCGTGACTGTTTGTTTCTTTGATATCCATGCAATTGGAGATCCGTTTATGAAGAAAATATTCCCTGAAGTGCCTTTAGAAGAGTTTGTATTTCCCCAACTACTGTCAGAAGAGGCAGTGAGTTCCGGTTTTGTTTGTTTGGAGAAAAATAGGGTTGATGATTTCGTCCTCGAAACGTAACGTACTTAGTGCTTTAACGATAAAAAGGCATTTTGAGAGGGGCTTCGCACGTAGCGACAAAGTCTATTGATAGCATATTGTATATCAGGTCTTGTCATATTTGCTATATGTAGTAGAGTGCCAACAGCGGATTGGTATACAATAGCATTAGATTTCGAGCAAAAATTTTCCGTGTCACGATCGATTAGATTATCATCAGATATTGGTGTACTTGCGCCTTTACAGTGGATCATACCCATATCTTCACAAAGGGCATCGATTTTATCTTGCTGATTGATATGTATGCCATCAGAACCTTTTTGGATGTTAATTCCTAGAAATTTGGTCATGTCACCAAGATCTTTTAGTTTGAAAGCTTTAGCCAATGATGCGATAGCCTCATCGATTTTAGAGCGAGATGTGGATATAATCATGAAGTCATCGACTTATGTAGAGATTATTGTTTCAGCACGACGAAATACATTCGAGTCGGTTTTAAGTGGATGAAATCCCATATCATGAAGGACTTGTCGAAGCTTAAGCTGCCATCGTTTAGGTGCTGTTTTCAGGCCGTAGATAGCTTTTTGTAACTTGCATACTAAATCCCCCGACTGTTCGCGACCATGAGGCCGTTCAATATATATGGGTCGATCAATATCGGCGTGAAGAAAAGCAGTCGCAATATCAACATGACGGATATGAAGACTATTGGTGGCTGCAAAGGCTAGTAGCATACGCATCGTAGTGGGAGGGAGAACATCAGCATAAGTGTCCTCAGCAAATGGCTCCGAGAAGCCGCGAGCACACCATCTTGCTTTGAATTGACCATCAGACTTCTCTTTTAGAGCCCATTTACCAGTCATTATTCTCCCATTTGCCTGAGACCGAGGTACCAAAGTCCAAACATTATTGCGACTCATATTATCAAGTTCTCGGTCAATGGCTTTGCTCCATTCTCGAGCTTTAGGGCCAGAAAGGGCTGTTTCAATTACACGCCGGTTATTCACACGGAGTGTAAGGATATGGTGTTTGAGAGGAAAAACATTTTCGTGAACGCGGATATCACGGCGAATAACTGTTCTACCAGTTTCAGGATTTAGAATGATGTTACCCCCAGAGAATTCTGTACCAACATAGATTCCTTCTTTTGCTTTGGAGTTTAGCTTATTCTGATGGGGATCTAGCCAGAAAGCACGACAACCGAAAGGGTGAAGATGTTTAATGACAGGCGTCTATTGAAATACCGCATAATATGATGAATTTGGAGCTATGCTGTTTAGGTTTATGTTCAGTGGGCTTATAGAAGCAGTAAGAATGATAGTCCACAGACGCAATGGTAAACCTGAATGTAAGTGAAGCGCTCGTATCTTTTCAGTGACTGTACGAACGTTTCTATCAACAATTCCATTTTGCTCTAGAGCATGTGACGATGACCTATGCCATTCAATGTCACGAGAATGTAGTTCTTCTTGAAGTTCCGAGTTTAAGAATTCAGTAACACTATCTGTGTGAAGAACTGTTGGAAATATCGCGCAATGAAATGGGCGCAATATTCATGAAACGAAAGTAGAAGTTGACTAAAAGAATATCATGTTCAGATTGCATCTAAAAGTGTGGGAGGTGTGCGCTACAAGTACAAGTGTAAGCGACAGGTAGCTAAGCCACAGCATAAACGAGCGTGGCGCTATCTAGGCATAGAAAGCCCCCCAATAACCCCCTTGCGCCCACGCCATACAGCAGCTCATATATCCAATAGGTAGCTTGAGGCGCTACCATAATACCTACTCCAACCTCTTAAATACACACAAGATCGTGTCGGGAACCTAGACGAAATGGAGGGCCCATACGTCCACAACACTCCGTGTCTCCATTTCCAACAAGAACCTTTGGAATTTTGTCAAATTTTGTCTTCGGGTGTTGTAGAAAATGACAAATTTGAGTAGGCACAGTTTTCTTAGAGTAGACCGTCCAAGCCCATTTCCATTAAGTGAATTCATCAACTGCAAGAAGGAATCAAGTAGCATTGGGAACTGATTTGTCTATGGCTGTGGTAGATAGAGATTTCTGACCACCAACTAGATCCATATGAATACCCTCACCAAAAGAGGAAGCGGTGCGTAGGGAACCATGTACCTTGCATTTGGTTATTTTGGTTTTAGTGCATATCTCACATTCAAGAGGAAACCTAGAAACTTTAATTCCAGCGGATTTTAGCATGGCATTTTGAGCTTTCTGCCCAGGATGGCCAAATATACTGTGCCAGTCACGAATTACTAATATGTTGTGTGTTTTCATAGGGTCGATAAAATAAGGTTTGCAGATTAATCTGCTAGATACTCGGTGGAATTTAGCACAGATTGTACCATCTGGGCGAATAAGTTTGACGTCACGGTAGCCTGGAGGCCATTTTATAGAGAAACCCTGCTTTTCTAGCTGCGCTGTTGAGAGAATTCGATGTTTTTGACCTGGCATGTGTACAGCACCTTCTAGTAATTCAGTTTTGTTGTCAATGGATGGGAATTTAAGATCACCACAGCCGGCAGTCGTTACTCTACCGCCTCCTGCAATACGAACGGTATTGGTAGTATTCAAATAGGATGAAAAATCATGTTCATTTCCAGACAAGTGAAAGTCTGCAGCTGTGTCTAACTGAAAAGCAGAATTATCAGAAGTTCTATTTAGGGAAAAAACCTTGTTCTTTGAGGACCCATTATTTCGCCGTGAGGTTTCTATCGCAATTTTCTTTTTCTTCCTACATTCATTTTCTTTGTGTCCTTTAATACCACAAAAGTTACATATCACCAAAATTTTCTTGAAGCCAACTGATCTTGAATTTGAATTAGTATAAGACCATCTAAGACATTCAGAAATCATCCCGTGAAGACCATGATCCCGACAACGATTGGCAAGGTCCGGCTGCAAACTGTTTATGTGGTGCAGAAAGAGGTATTTCATTTGTTGTTCTACCTCTACTGCAATGGAATTGTGTTCTCTGAGATCTTGAAAACGCTTTTGATATTCCTTCATAAAAGCTTCAACAGTCATGCCTTTGTCGGGTTGGAAGGTCCAGAATTGGTGAGTGATATTCATGAGATTAATTTGCCTCTTCGCGAGCGATGTAGTAGCAATTGTGGTGAGAATCATTAAGGGAGAATCGCGAGGAGCTGTTATTATATGAGGCGCTAATGCCTTCAGTTTTGCAACCCACCAGACTGACCACATGATTGCAGTTTTATTGTTTGGAGGACTGGATAGGAAAACGGCCGATGTCTCGGTGAGAAGCATGAGACGCTGAATAGACTCGCACCAATGAAGCCAATTTGATGATTTTAAAATTGGAACAGGCACAATTTTCTCGATGTTACCCAGGCGTTCTGACCAAGTCCAGATTTCTGTCTTTCTGCTAGATTCTTTGACCGAAGATTGAACGTCCTCAGCGGATGCGAAAATAAACCTGTTGATGATAATTCAGCTGAAGGAACCAACTTCTGATGAATATTCTTGATGTTCTACATTTGCCTCTGATGAGGGCTTAATTTTAAAAGATGACATTGTTTAAATGTGCGTTAGTTGCTACGTGCACAATTGTGTACGTGAAGACGAGAGCGCGAAAACTGATGTCGTCCGATTTCAGTAGAAAATAACGGACGCTGTGTTTGCGGAAGTGACTAGAGGGCCATAACCTGATGTGCAAGAAGCATGAATGTTACATTTTTTATTTATCTTTATTTAACGTCTGGCGGATCACGCGTCAAGCGAGTAACCCTATTAAGTCCCTACTGAGACAAAAGACGCTGAATGTTACATTAAGTGTTGTTAACTACTTATAAATACAGTTTATGACGTGATAGATCACGTGATATATGGAGCACCCATTACACTTTCTGAGAAGCTTAATAATTTTAGGCTAACCGCATTTAGTAGTCTATGTTACATTACGTAGCCTGCTGCATTTAGGATCCACAAAGTCCCCAGAGTGTTGAATCCAAAATGCCAGTGTGGATATCCATCTCAAAATGTCAAACACATGGTTTTGGCGTGTCCTGAGTGGGCGATGGGAAGAGGAGATGTGCTTCGAAAGGCAAAAGATAGGTCATTTGCGGCATTGATGAACAGCCCAGATGATATATAGAGAACCACAAAATGGATCCTGGCAAAAGGCTGGTTTGAACAATTCCGGCTTTCAGGAGAAGTAGATACAGCATTAGACAAAAAGATGAGACTATGTGGGCAAGGATAAGACGGAATTTACACTGTATAAAATTCGTAAAGGCACTTCCTGTAGGAAACCTCAGAAAACCAATAGACACAAGACAAACAGTTTAGGGGGGTTTTACCGAATTTGTTTTCATCCTATGTAAATATTATAGCTAGATATACCTGCATGGGCCCATCGGGTACCTGAACGGCCTAAATGAAATCAAAATTAGGGAGTAATTATGAGAATAATCTACAGATGGATTTAAGGAATGAGATAGCATCCTCAGAAAGAACAATCAATTGAATCAACTCTGAGAAAGATTCACATTAGTATAACATACCTAACATGCCAAGACTGAGATTTCGGCTAGTTACCTAGGAGGGCTTCTATTTTCAATGAGTCAACGGCACTCCCCAGCGCCCTGGACGACCCAAAAGAAGTAAGGCGAAGCAACTATACAGCAATCATGCTCTATCAAGAATTTTCTGACAATTAAGCACGACCCTCGGGAAGGAATTGGAAGGAGGCTGGAAAGGCAGGGTGAATTTCCAGAGGTACCCACAAGTCTGCAGCGCCCAGCTGGCCGGCCCCTTCAAACGCTTCAGGAGGGTCACTATGTCTTCAGATTAAGTACTAATGTCGGTATGGAAGAGCCCCGCACCCAGTGGTTTTTGCGATTTTTCCCGGCTGCCATACACCCGCAAATGGTCATCGTTTCGCTGGCAAGAGAGGGGAGAGAATGAAGGGCAGAGAGCTCCTCTGAGTGTATGATCGAGTGAGGGCTTGTGAGGGGCTGTACTATTAGAGGGGAGCTATATCCGAGACATGTGAGGGGATGTACTACTGGTTTAGGTTTCTATGGCCTGTAGTTAGAGGGGACCTGCATGTCTTGTATGGTCAGACACTGAGGAACAACAAAGAAAAGATGAATAAGTAAATAATCCCGTATTCTAAGAGAACACTGGACAAAATTTTTAATCATGCCTTCCTAGAGTGCGATATGTTTCATTCCATGAACAGGTTTTGCTACGTCCTGTCAAATGCTGAAGATATGTTCATGCTACCCTATGCTTGCCCAAGTTCATGGCCCGTACAATGTACCAGTGCATCATACCACCCTATTTTCCACTTCTTAGGGGATTCATTCACTATTGATACTCATTGCGTAAGATCCAAAGCGGGTGAAATCCTCAAAGCTGCTCCTTTGCACCTATATATCTCAAGTATTGAGCTTCACGGAAATGTCCATTCAATTTACCATCACTTCCACTTCAGACCTAATCTTTTTTATCTATGATCCTCTATCTATCCCTATTTGATACAACCTCAACCTTTCGACTACATTGAAACTGATACAACCACAGAATACTCAGTATTGCATTCATGGCTCGATCTCTTTCATGATATGTATCTATCGGGCCCTTTGATGATCTGTCTTTTGCATTTCTAGAGACTTCTATTTTTTGCCCGAAATGAAAAAGTCATCAGAGTGTCGTTTAAGTTCTTAGACGGATATCTAAGTTAAGATCTTCACTTGTCAACTTAGACGACTTTCCTTTCTTACAAAAAGCGAATGATCCCGATTTATGTGATAATATTAATTTGACCCTCGTCATAATCTGAAGTATTTAACCTGGAATTCCTCATTAATTTATAATTCATTGAGTAGTGTCTAAATCGTCAATTCCAGGGATCAAGTAACTTTGACCTGATCAATTGTGAGCTATAAGCCATTACGTTTGGAAGTGGCACTTACTAAACAATGTTGGTGGGGTTTTCAGCGTCGTTTCACGACTCATGATGCTATAAGACATTGTCATCCTCTACTTCTTCTTCAAGATTTTAACGTAGGGCATTTATTCAGTTAATTGATCATAGCAACTTATTTGAAGTTTGTCGAAAGTGCCTATTTCTAATCCCTAAAAGCCAAATTGTAAGCCATTTAACCTGAGACCAGGCAGTTCTTTGACACGAGCTGGGACCTCATGGTGGACATTGTGAATGAGAATAGAGTAACTGCTGTATTGAGGACAATAGATGACGTAACTTGTGCAAAGTTCGATGAGTATAGTGGATGCGTCATGGTACTTCAAAGGGTCTGGATGTAATACGAATCACCTACTCTGTACCTAGCAAATCAAAACAGTGGATAGTATCATTTCGGATTGAACGATAATCATACAGCTGGCTGCCAAATGGATATTTGAGCGGTGAAGAAATCGCCGATTCGAGACAGATAACCGCTAACTTCAAGTTCAGGAGCCTTAGAGCCAGTCGTTTTCCATTTGGTTCAAACTGCAAAGCTAGCTTCGAAGTTTTATCATTCGTCAGATTTCTTATCAGGTTTGCTGTCATAAATGCCACGAGAATTAAACCATAAAGATTTATCTGCATTCTAGACGCTGCCTACCAATCATTGTAGTGGATCACGAAGTCCACATCTCTATCATCCGAATGTCGCGTATTGCCGCGCGACAACCCCGTCAATAGAATTTCATTTCGCCCTGCGCATTAATTCGACAGCAGTATTCCAAACACTAGCTTATGATTCTTAATTTACATCCGTGCCGAGGATTCTAGTGGTCGTCAATCGCTGAGCATTTTGCCAAGGATAAAAGACCTAGATGCGGGCAGGGATCGATTCAGCGGCCGTGCCATCCATGTGCCGTGCCGACAGAATGATCCGTCGCAGGCGTTATCAGGATCTGCATCATCAATTTCTGAGATGGAGCTGTTTTGAGATGTCCGTTTCCTTAGACCACCTATCAAGGGGGAATGTCCTGGTATCTTTGACAAGTATGTAATATCTAGGTATAAAACAACGACGCCTAACTCTGTTTATCGATCATCAACCGCTACTCCTCGCACTCTTCACAACTTTACCACGCCTTCATTTCCGTCCCCCTCAAGTTCCAAATACATTCAGTATCAAGCAACAAGATGTCTACCTTCATCGATGACTCGGCGCATTTCACAGCGAATCCATTGAGCAAGATTATTTTATCATTTAAACGTCTTTGCTCATTTTGCAACTTAGACATGTCACAAGGAACACTTGCTGAAGATACAGATTTGCAGCCTATAAGTGAACCATTGGAGAGTCTGATGAGTTTACTTTATTATTATGCTCAAAATAACGCCGTACCGTCATCGATAAATGCAGACATGGATATCCGCCTTAGTTCTATTCAGAAACGACTAGCTTTACATAGTATTCAATTGACTTCTTTCATTCCATTAATCAATTCCATAACATCAAATGCTACAGACATCGAAGTATGGAATGAAGTGATCGAACTTGTCGACACCCACGAGCCAATCCAATCACCGGAGACCAATCTTCCTTCTGCCAAGCAAGGTGATGCGCGTCACAGGCGGTGTACAGCCCCATACGAAGGTGCTGACCAGATCATGGAAACGTTGAAAGAAGCACTTCGTACTGAGCTGGCCGGTACTATTTTCGAAAATGTTGGCGGATTTTACGAAAAGTATTTTGTGGGAACGACCTGGGCCGGTCAGTGTAAGGAAATCGCCAAGCGCTACGAGAATAGGCCAGACAAATCGACGTTCAAGTTTCCCAAGGATCCCACAGAGAAGAATGTCTGGCAATGGATAAAGGAAGTCCAAGCTGAGTTCATCGAGCCATACAAGCCCGATGAGTCATGTGAAAGTAAGGACAACCTCCCCCTGCGAGCCGATACATTTCATACGACTGGACCCAAGCAGATCAAAGGAGGACTAGCCATTCGACAGATTGATATCTTCATCAAGAGTCGAGAAAAAGCTGCAAAGGCCCATGATTGGCGAGATGTTCTTGTTTTGGGAGAGCTGACTGAGCTTTCTTCTGCACACTGGGTCGACAAGTTTCTCCAGCTCTCGGTCTACATGCGGGAGATATTTTCGGCACAGCCATTGCGGCAATTTGCGCACGGGTTTCTCATGTTTGGGACGCAATTGCAGCTGTGGGTCTACGATCGATCGGGCCCGTATTCAGCTGAATCCATCGAAGTCGGGGAGAGCCCCGAGAGGCTAGTCTATGTCCTTGCAGCGTATATGTTAATGAGCGACAAAGAGCACGGCCTTGACTCGATCATCCAACGCGAGAAAGGTAGGACAAGTGTCACCATCCGTGATGCGGACATGAACAAAGAGAAGAAGATCTATCTCCGGTCGAAGCCGCTAATCAGGCAAATGGCAATCGTCTCTCGTGGTACGACGGTGTACATTTCCTCCGACGCGAAATTTGTGGTCAAGATCTCGTGGAGAGCAGTCGGGCGACTGTCAGAAGTTGAACTTTTGATGAGAGCACGCAACGTACGTGGAGTGGCAACACTAATTGGATCACGGAATCACGTCAAGATTAGCGATCTTCGAAGTGGGCTTAAATTTACGGAAGAGATGAACAGAGATATCCATCCTCTAGAGATGAAGATGACAACGGCTGGCAACTCTCTACAATCAGGATCGTCGAATCCGGATGGAAACTTCGAGTTAAGCAAGGGTGTCAAACGTGACAGCGAGTCGGTTGCCGGTGGAGCCAACAAAAAATTGCGGAGAAGCGAAAGATCGTGTGTCTTGAGTATTTCGAGGCAAGCTCTTCTGAATGCTTCAAAGGCGCGTGTACGCAAAAATGGCAAGTCGACTGGCTTGCGAAAGAAACCTGTGTCGAAAACCGTTCCCGATCCCGATCCCGATCCTGCAACAACCAACACCAATGCCGTGACCCAAGATGTGACTCCAGAAACCCCTTCAGTTCCAATAAACTTGCCTGCCGAAAGTAGCTACAGTGTCGCCGGGGGATCGAACTCGTCTTTAGGTAAACGGCCCAGGAATGCAGAAGAGACTGATGCCGAAGTCCAGACGGTATGGGAGCCTGATCTGAAGAGACTCTGCATTTCGAGCAATGTTGGGGAGTCTTTGTCGGAAGCCGTAGCTAAACCTGTGTCCAATCAGATTACTAACGATCCAAGTGCTCCAGCTGAACAGGCCATTGATAATTCCAAATCAGTTCCTGCAGTCAGTAATGCAGATGTCATCATGGCAGACGACTCAACGGTCTATCGGAATCGTTGGGAAACGGTCATTGCCGCCAAACCCTTCGGTCGAGCCATTGACGAGAAGACAACAGCTGTGGAACTTATCTGCGGCCTACGAGATACGATTAAGGGTCATCAATCATTGTATATGGAGACTAAGATATTGCACCGTGATATTTCTATGAACAATATCATACTCACCGATCCGAAACGCAATGATGGTTGTCACGGGGTGTTGATTGATTTGGACCTGGCAATATCGCTAACGGATGACAACTGTTCCGAAAGCTCGAAAACGCTAACTGGCACAATGGAGTTTATGGCTATCGGGCTCTTGAAGGAATATACTTATCCATCGAATGGCAAGTTTACCCATACTTATCGACACGACCTGGAGTCATTCTGTTTTTCCTCATATCAGCTTGCATACGATGTGGGTGGGGGTCGGAAATATCACCGCATCTCGGCAAGTTGAGAAAACGGTACAAAGGAGAAGCAGTGGACATGTGTTATAGCAAATTTGGGGCTATTTCTATCGCAAGCTTTAAAACGATTACGCTGGATGAATTTTCACCAAGGCTCGAATGCTTGAAAGGACTAGCTTCAATGTCGCAGAAGATCTTGTTCGAAAGAAAGAATTCCCTATGGTTAGAGACCGACTGGCGTCCGGAAAACTTATACACTGCGATACTAAAGGCTTTCGATGACGAAATTGTGAAAATGAAATGTGAGTCAACTTTCCGAATGATGCACTATCCCCATTTAGGAGAAGAATGATTCACTGACATATAATAATTTTAATAGCAAGATGATGTGGACCTTTGTGGTAAGGATAGACGATGTAGTGATATTAGAGTAGTTTTGGGTGAAGGTGCTAACGGCAATGACAAAATTCGTCACCCTTGTTCTGTCTGTCGGAGGACAAGACAATGATGTTAAATACACAATTCGTCGCGTTCTTGCTATAAGTGCGAACGAATATACATGCAAGACTCGACTTTCTAACCAGAACTCGCAGATTATATTTGAGAAAGATTGTACAACTGACGAATTCAGCTCGAAGTTATTCATCTGGATACCAGAAGGTGAAGATAAGGGAAGATCTGTTCTGGTTCCCATTTCTATGAAAACCACAGCACGATGAATGTCAATAGATGCCGGGAATAGATAAATATCGTAAGGAGAGATTGCAAAATATTGAAATATAACTTTTTTATTGAGAATTGTGACTAGTGTATTATTATTCCTGTCCGAATTATGCCAGTAGTCACACTGCCAAAATTCTGCTTTAATATCTTTGAAAAGTAGATGAAGAGTAGATGAATAGAAAAATAAATTAAATAAGCGAGTATATCAATCTTACATTCCAACGGACGATGAAGATGACTTCCATCATAGTACTATCGGAATCTTAAAGTGGTAAATTTATGACAAGCTTTCTTTAGCAGTCATAATGATTGGTGGTTAGCAAGTATCTTTTTTCTCTTTATTTCTTTCTAAACTTGATGGACCATTCTCATCACCCATCAGTAGTATCTCCTATGAACTTCTAGCTCTCACTAGAGAGTCTGAAGGGCCGAGATTGAGTGACAAAGCCCTCACTTCAATGAGGATTCACTATCGTTCTCGCCGTCTATATCATCTTCATCTCTTAAAATATCTCCAACACATTACCCTTTCACCATTTTCACGAAGCTAACTACAATCTTATCAGATGTTAGGGTCGAATTCCTACTAATCACCAACCCTTGATCATGGAGGAAAATCCATCCGAAGAGTTTCCGAAGCGTACCCAGTACTCGATATGGCGTGGGTGTGTAAAGGTCGGAAGATAGATTTTATTCATGAGCTATTTAGATCTAGGTACAAAAGAAAATCTTAAGCTGAATAGGAAATTAACTGGGGAAACCCACTATTTGGATAATCCGACTTTATGCCAAGGTTTTGAGGTTTGAAAATGAAATGAATGATATGGAGAACAAGATGTGGGGGATGCCTCTTGTCAAGGTGCATAGCTGTTAGGCTTCCCTGCTCTCCGCCAATGCTCAGCCATATAACCATTCAGCCATCAGACCGTCGGATCATTCATCCATTAGGATGTAGGATCTTAGGGTCTCCCATCATCCTTCAGTTCTATCTCGTACTAATCCTCCAATATTCAAATGCCTTAGGCTAATGCCTGGGTTGTGCTAGACTCTAGCCTACGCCAGGGTAAATTGGATCAAGATGGCCTCATCAGTTTTGTGGAAAGGAAATGTAGATGAATATGTGCACTCCATATGGTCCTGGTGTCTAAGCTTCGCCTGGCTGGGCACGCAGTCTCCATTGCTACCATTTTATTTTTTTTGTAGAAGGTTCCGTGGAAAAGGTGGCTGAATTCCACGGGTAAATACTGAGCTGAATGGCTCTTCATTATGGACAATATATCAATGATCTTACAAGCAACAACAAAGGATATGAGGACTGTACAAGGTATGGCCTGGGCCAGAGAGGAGCTCAATGTGCTAGATAGTCTATGACTCAAGTAGTACAATAAATTTATCACACACATACCGGTATCCTCCTTTCATGGATAAACGTAGCGAAACTTGGGATGTTATCTCATAGGGAGTCAAATGATAATATACAACGTGCTGTTAGATTGTTAAGCAAAGTAATAGTAATATGAATCTCTCTGAGTTGATTGAATTGATTGTCCTCTACCATGAGGAATCTATCTAGGTACTATCTACATCTTGAGTATCCTACTAATTCCAAATATAGACTGACTACTAGATTGCCCATGCGAACTGCTCAAATCTCCGTTCCATACATGGTTCTAAAATTGGCTGTCACATTATCATGGGCAATAGAGAAAGTGAAACAACAAGGGAGTTGTGCGTATGAAATTGGCCATCCGTCTAGTCGCTAGTTGTAACATTTGCATGACTAAGTTATTGCCCTTGATGCATCAGCCCAGTTTACTTGCTTGTAAATTACTCAACTTAAACATCATGATACAAAATTTAAATACAGGGTAATATGTTTGAAATAGATCAAGTTTCTAAACAAGTGGGACAGGTTGAGGTAAACAGGCTCGTCTCGTCGAAATTGCAAAATAAAACTGGTAAAGATAGAGTCTATTAGCTATTCTGTTATATGATGTACATTTGTACCCAGAGCGGAAGAGTATTCTTCTTCACACAACGTCTTCTAATTACACTGGTACTTCATACTCCTATGCTCAACTCTTCTCTAAAGAAGACCGTCGTTATTGTACCGACCTCATCTGTTTCTTATCGACCTTTAAGTTGTTGTTGACTTTGTATATGTACGTCTGTTATCATAGACATTGGAAATAATTCATGACATTGCTTAATGAGAGGCCAGATTTGATTCCGATATAATATTATAGAACACTTGTCCCAACTACCAGAGGACTACAACGTCTTTATCTATCTACAGGTAAATTCCCGATATTCCAACCACGCTAGCCATACAGGACGTAGCATATAAAACTCGATTCGTATCATCATTTTGGGCTTGATGTTTACCGTGCATACGCTACTCGAGTCGCATGTCTGACTACTATGCAACATGCTCAGGTTTCAATCTAACCTACACGAAAACGGAAACTACTCACAACCCTGATCATGACCCCATGAATAATTGGAACAGTAGCCTGCAACATAGTACAATTAGGCTAGACATCGTTGACCAGGACCTAATCCGAACAGTTTCTCAGTATACCGTTATACATTCCGTCAATACTATACCTTACGCTGCCTTCATACTTTTTCCACATAGAAATCATCACTAAACTCCACATATCTATCAACTCGTACCCTACGGAACGCCGATTATACAACTACTTAAGACCTCCAGATAAATAAAATTTAACCATAATTACATTCCTCAAAATAACAATTATATTACAATATATTACAATTTCTTCAATGTCATGAAGCAATTCCCATCAACTAGTGATGTACTCCCTACAACCATATTGATAGAGTTCTTTTTTTATTCTTTTTATTATTATTATTGATAGAGTTCGGCCCATACCTTCTCCGATCCTACTTTCATCCAAATCTCGGTATCAGAGTTAAACAATTCTAGCTATGTAATTCAATTTGTTATTATTTTCAAATGACATCTACAGATTTTAATAAGTTAGTCAGGTCAGACAAGTAAAGTAGTTCGTACTTACGGAAAGAGAGCAGTTCTATGTGTCTATACAGAGATTCCCTTATATCCCGGCGTACTGATCGAGTGTCACTAAATCTGTCAGTTGTATTAGATTTCTTATCTACAAAATCTTTACTATCACTAAATTATCTGTTCTTACCAAGTGCTTCCTAGTCATCGCGCTGCTACAATCGGACTATGTTAATGAAAATTTCTTCTAATGATGGGAACAAGCCTTCACTCTAAAGGTCATGACTTACATTTCATTTTGACAATTTCATCGTCGAAAGCCTTGAGTATCGAGTTATAGAGGTTTAATGGGCGAGGGTCTGTTGCTATCCATATAGTTTTCTGTCTCTCAAACAAAATCTTCCGCAAAGTTGTCGCTAGGTCTTTCAAGCACTCAAATTTAGACGAGAATGCTTTCAGAAGTGTGTCCTCAAAGCCAAGGCTAGTGATAGCAAGAGCTTTGAAAGTGTACATGTCCACAGCTTTTCCCTTATACCATTTCCTTATTGTTTCAATATGAGGTGACTCATTCTTACCCCACCCGAGACGTATGCATGCTGAAATGAGTACAAAAATGAAAGACTCCAGGTCGTGTCGATAAGTATGGGTAAACTTGCCATTCGATGGATAAGTATATTCCTTCAAGAGCCCGATAGCCATAAACTCCATTGTGCCAGTTAGCGTTTTCGAGCTTTCGGAACAGTTGTCATCCGTTAGCGATATTGCCAGGTCCAAATCAATCAACACCCCGTGACAACCATCATTGCGTTTCGGATCGGTGAGTATGATATTGTTCATAGAAATATCACGGTGCAATATCTTAGTCTCCATATACAATGATTGATGACCCTTAATCGTATCTCGTAGGCCGCAGATAAGTTCCACAGCTGTTGTCTTCTCGTCAATGGCTCGACCGAAGGGTTTGGCGGCAATGACCGTTTCCCAACGATTCCGATAGACCGTTGAGTCGTCTGCCATGATGACATCTGCATTACTGACTGCAGGAACTGATTTGGAATTATCAATGGCCTGTTCAGCTGGAGCACTTGGATCGTTAGTAATCTGATTGGACACAGGTTTAGCTACGGCTTCCGACAAAGACTCCCCAACATTGCTCGAAATGCAGAGTCTCTTCAGATCAGGCTCCCATACCGTCTGGACTTCGGCATCAGTCTCTTCTGCATTCCTGGGCCGTTTACCTAAAGACGAGTTCGATCCCCCGGCGACACTGTAGCTACTTTCGGCAGGCAAGTTTATTGGAACTGAAGGGGTTTCTGGAGTCACATCTTGGGTCACGGCATTGGTGTTGGTTGTTGCAGGATCGGGATCGGGATCGGGAACGGTTTTCGACACAGGTTTCTTTCGCAAGCCAGTCGACTTGCCATTTTTGCGTACACGCGCCTTTGAAGCATTCAGAAGAGCTTGCCTCGAAATACTCAAGACACACGATCTTTCGCTTCTCCGCAATTTTTTGTTGGCTCCACCGGCAACCGACTCGCTGTCACGTTTGACACCCTTGCTTAACTCGAAGTTTCCATCCGGATTCGACGATCCTGATTGTAGAGAGTTGCCAGCCGTTGTCATCTTCATCTCTAGAGGATGGATATCTCTGTTCATCTCTTCCGTAAATTTAAGCCCACTTCGAAGATCGCTAATCTTGACGTGATTCCGTGATCCAATTAGTGTTGCCACTCCACGTACGTTGCGTGCTCTCATCAAAAGTTCAACTTCTGACAGTCGCCCGACTGCTCTCCACGAGATCTTGACCACAAATTTCGCGTCGGAGGAAATGTACACCGTCGTACCACGAGAGACGATTGCCATTTGCCTGATTAGCGGCTTCGACCGGAGATAGATCTTCTTCTCTTTGTTCATGTCCGCATCACGGATGGTGACACTTGTCCTACCTTTCTCGCGTTGGATGATCGAGTCAAGGCCGTGCTCTTTGTCGCTCATTAACATATACGCTGCAAGGACATAGACTAGCCTCTCGGGGCTCTCCCCGACTTCGATGGATTCAGCTGAATACGGGCCCGATCGATCGTAGACCCACAGCTGCAATTGCGTCCCAAACATGAGAAACCCGTGCGCAAATTGCCGCAATGGCTGTGCCGAAAATATCTCCCGCATGTAGACCGAGAGCTGGAGAAACTTGTCGACCCAGTGTGCAGAAGAAAGCTCAGTCAGCTCTCCCAAAACAAGAACATCTCGCCAATCATGGGCCTTTGCAGCTTTTTCTCGACTCTTGATGAAGATATCAATCTGTCGAATGGCTAGTCCTCCTTTGATCTGCTTGGGTCCAGTCGTATGAAATGTATCGGCTCGCAGGGGGAGGTTGTCCTTACTTTCACATGACTCATCGGGCTTGTATGGCTCGATGAACTCAGCTTGGACTTCCTTTATCCATTGCCAGACATTCTTCTCTGTGGGATCCTTGGGAAACTTGAACGTCGATTTGTCTGGCCTATTCTCGTAGCGCTTGGCGATTTCCTTACACTGACCGGCCCAGGTCGTTCCCACAAAATACTTTTCGTAAAATCCGCCAACATTTTCGAAAATAGTACCGGCCAGCTCAGTACGAAGTGCTTCTTTCAACGTTTCCATGATCTGGTCAGCACCTTCGTATGGGGCTGTACACCGCCTGTGACGCGCATCACCTTGCTTGGCAGAAGGAAGATTGGTCTCCGGTGATTGGATTGGCTCGTGGGTGTCGACAAGTTCGATCACTTCATTCCATACTTCGATGTCTGTAGCATTTGATGTTATGGAATTGATTAATGGAATGAAAGAAGTCAATTGAATACTATGTAAAGCTAGTCGTTTCTGAATAGAACTAAGGCGGATATCCATGTCTGCATTTATCGATGACGGTACGGCGTTATTTTGAGCATAATAATAAAGTAAACTCATCAGACTCTCCAATGGTTCACTTATAGGCTGCAAATCTGTATCTTCAGCAAGTGTTCCTTGTGACATGTCTAAGTTGCAAAATGAGCAAAGACGTTTAAATGATAAAATAATCTTGCTCAATGGATTCGCTGTGAAATGCGCCGAGTCATCGATGAAGGTAGACATCTTGTTGCTTGATACTGAATGTATTTGGAACTTGAGGGGGACGGAAATGAAGGCGTGGTAAAGTTGTGAAGAGTGCGAGGAGTAGCGGTTGATGATCGATAAACAGAGTTAGGCGTCGTTGTTTTATACCTAGATATTACATACTTGTCAAAGATACCAGGACATTCCCCCTTGATAGGTGGTCTAAGGAAACGGACATCTCAAAACAGCTCCATCTCAGAAATTGATGATGCAGATCCTGATAACGCCTGCGACGGATCATTCTGTCGGCACGGCACATGGATGGCACGGCCGCTGAATCGATCCCTGCCCGCATCTAGGTCTTTTATCCTTGGCAAAATGCTCAGCGATTGACGACCACTAGAATCCTCGGCACGGATGTAAATTAAGAATCATAAGCTAGTGTTTGGAATACTGCTGTCGAATTAATGCGCAGGGCGAAATGAAATTCTATTGACGGGGTTGTCGCGCGGCAATACGCGACATTCGGATGATAGAGATGTGGACTTCGTGATCCACTACAATGATTGGT
Source organism: Blumeria graminis f. sp. triticale (assembly GCA_905067625.1). NCBI lineage: Eukaryota > Fungi > Ascomycota > Leotiomycetes > Helotiales > Erysiphaceae > Blumeria > Blumeria graminis. The sequence goes on from LR898478.1 coordinate 1,402,880, forward strand.
AGGCAGCGTCTAGAATGCAGATAAATCTTTATGGTTTAATTCTCGTGGCATTTATGACAGCAAACCTGATAAGAAATCTGACGAATGATAAAACTTCGAAGCTAGCTTTGCAGTTTGAACCAAATGGAAAACGACTGGCTCTAAGGCTCCTGAACTTGAAGTTAGCGGTTATCTGTCTCGAATCGGCGATTTCTTCACCGCTCAAATATCCATTTGGCAGCCAGCTGTATGATTATCGTTCAATCCGAAATGATACTATCCACTGTTTTGATTTGCTAGGTACAGAGTAGGTGATTCGTATTACATCCAGACCCTTTGAAGTACCATGACGCATCCACTATACTCATCGAACTTTGCACAAGTTACGTCATCTATTGTCCTCAATACAGCAGTTACTCTATTCTCATTCACAATGTCCACCATGAGGTCCCAGCTCGTGTCAAAGAACTGCCTGGTCTCAGGTTAAATGGCTTACAATTTGGCTTTTAGGGATTAGAAATAGGCACTTTCGACAAACTTCAAATAAGTTGCTATGATCAATTAACTGAATAAATGCCCTACGTTAAAATCTTGAAGAAGAAGTAGAGGATGACAATGTCTTATAGCATCATGAGTCGTGAAACGACGCTGAAAACCCCACCAACATTGTTTAGTAAGTGCCACTTCCAAACGTAATGGCTTATAGCTCACAATTGATCAGGTCAAAGTTACTTGATCCCTGGAATTGACGATTTAGACACTACTCAATGAATTATAAATTAATGAGGAATTCCAGGTTAAATACTTCAGATTATGACGAGGGTCAAATTAATATTATCACATAAATCGGGATCATTCGCTTTTTGTAAGAAAGGAAAGTCGTCTAAGTTGACAAGTGAAGATCTTAACTTAGATATCCGTCTAAGAACTTAAACGACACTCTGATGACTTTTTCATTTCGGGCAAAAAATAGAAGTCTCTAGAAATGCAAAAGACAGATCATCAAAGGGCCCGATAGATACATATCATGAAAGAGATCGAGCCATGAATGCAATACTGAGTATTCTGTGGTTGTATCAGTTTCAATGTAGTCGAAAGGTTGAGGTTGTATCAAATAGGGATAGATAGAGGATCATAGATAAAAAAGATTAGGTCTGAAGTGGAAGTGATGGTAAATTGAATGGACATTTCCGTGAAGCTCAATACTTGAGATATATAGATGCAATTTTCATTTTATTTTATTACGAATGGGTCCTAAGCTATAGCTTTTTATCCAAATTGGGTCAAGGACCGATGGATCCGGCAAGGTTCCCTGTAACTTTCCTTACAGCCTAGACCCGTCCCAACCTCGTGAATCGCTGTCAAAGGTGCAGCTGATTAAACAATGAAAAATCACGAAATTGAAAACAACTCCGAAGACCCGAAGATTCCTCCACATTGGACCCAAGCAATATACTCCTCACACATTCCCTCGTCCGTCACACCTTTGAAATGGCAAATTTACTCAATCTCCGATGAGAGCAGGAGATGAGTTAGCAGGCACCTTTGATCCACCCGGTATCCTGCTATTGGGTAGTAGATGCCCCAAAATGGGACATCGTCGAGATCGCTCTATCCTCAATCTTCTTCAGATTCTAGCACTACGAAACCTGATCCCTCTGCCATCGAGACACTCTTTGCCGCGGCGATTATCGTCTCTTCGGCCTTTTTGGCTGCAACCCGAGCTCTTGCCACCTTTGAGAAGTTCCCTTGCTCGATGTGGCGAATCCACGCCAGCTGCTCTTTTGTCACCGGTCCCCCACAGTTACGACAATTTGTGAGGACCTTGCCGTCGGCTTCCGAGTGCATATTTGATCCGCAGTTCCAGCAGGCTGGAGCGCGGGAGCAACCACGGGTGGCGTGGACGCCCAAAAAGCGTTTGTACTGTTTAATTTGTTGACGAGACTTGTGAATGGTAGCCTTACCAGACTCGTCGAAGAAGTGGAATCCCAGTGGAAAAGGGCAAGCCAGTTTCGATGAGTTGATCCAGGCTGACACTTGCCTTGAAGTCGGAGGGCAAGACTGAACACCTGTACGCGGTGTCCTCTACGAACCTGGGAGTGAAATATTCTCCCAGAGCCAAGTTCAGTCAAATTTTGCAATACCAATGAAGTTGGCCTACGAGGCAATGATTCAAATTGCTCCACCACGTCGCTTTCTTCGCTCCCGAAGAGTTTCACTTCTACCAAAGTCTCATCAAGTCTACAAGTATGACATAGTACATCCTCATCCTAATGACCATGCCTCTCGTCGACTTTCTCTGGCCTCAGCTGGTCACCAAATACAAGCCCACGCCGATATTTATACCCGACGGACACAAAGCGTGGCGCACAAATCTGGGAGACAGTTCTTTGGGAATGGCGTGAGAGGAATCATGATAAGTTTACAAGATGATGCAAAGGAAGGATACGATCTCGAAAGGCGTGAAATTTAGGATTTTGGCAACAAGTTTTAAAAATTGAGCTTTGTGCGCGCCAAGACTTCGCTTGTGAGAGTGCAGCTCACACTATAAACACAAGCCGACGATGGAAGGTGTTGTGGTCCGCCTCCTGTTGGTGTTCTCTAGTATAGTTTGAGTAGCCTGGGCACCTACTCCACTTAGGAAGGAGACATCTCAGATCATATTTCGCGCGGAGAAAAGTTGATGGATGACGAAGGCATGTCTGGATAACTCAGGGTTTATGAGATGTTTCCCTGGGTGGGTATTCACGGAAGAGGGTTGACTTGGGGTGAAGAAAAAGCCGCTATAACATCGCAGTGGTACTTACGAAATAAATCCGAGGCATGAGCACTCTAGTTATAATTGAGTCATCAAATGAGTACTTTTCTTTGATATTGTGTCATAGCTAGATAGCTGCATACGCAATTAAAATCTGATGCAAAACAAAAAAAGCACCCGATACGGAGATGGTGGATTGGATCAAGTCGGCCTCGACTGTTATAAAGAAGGGAGATATAGATGAATACGGGCACCTCATGTGGTCCCGGTGTCTAGGACTCACCTGGCTGGGGCTGCAGTTTTTTTGAGACATTTTCCCGCGTACGCAGTTTCCATTGCTACCTTTTTTTGGGGGGGTAGAATTTTCAGTGGAAAGAGTGGCCAAATTCCACGGGTAAATACTGAGCTGAATGGCTATTCATCAAGGGGAATATATCAATGATCTTACAAGTAACAAAAGAAGCAAGGAGCACTGTATAAGGTATGGCCTAGGTCAGAAAGGAGCCCAATGTGCTAGATAGTCATAGACTCAAGTAGTACAATAAAAACACACACACACACTCCACTATGAGGTATACTTGCTTACACAAACAGTCGGCCCTCCTCCATAAGTACTCACCAAAGGGAAATATAAAACTTTTGATCGTACAAGCGTCCCTTCGTATTCTATGTATGCCAGTGCCGCGAGAAAAGTGGTTGTGTTTTGCCGGATTTGGACACATTGAACCTCATACATCTGTACCATCGAAATTTACCGACACAATCCTGAAATACAATTTCCAGGGCTTTAGTGATCCCGAACTCCCTGTGATGTGGCAACAACTGGCCACTCAATTATCACAGGGTATAATTTCCCAGCCAGAGAAGTTTGGATACCACTGAATTTAATGTCACCCAGCCAAGCATTTTTTTGCATCAGATTTTAATTGCGTATGCAGCTATCTAGCTATGACACAATATCAAAGAAAAGTACTCATTTGATGACTCAATTATAACTAGAGTGCTCATGCCTCGGATTTATTTCGTAAGTACCACTGCGATGTTATAGCGGCTTTTTCTTCACCCCAAGGCAACCCTCTTCCGTGAATACCCACCCAGGGAAACATCTCATAAACCCTGAGTTATCCAGACATGCCTCCGTCATCCATCAACTTTTCTCCGCGCGAAATATGATCTGAGATGTCTCCTTCCTAAGTGGAGTAGGTGCCCAGGCTACTCAAACTATACTAGAGAACACCAACAGGAGGCGGACCACAACACCTTCCATCGTCGGCTTGTGTTTATAGTGTCAGCTGCACTCTCACAAGCGAAGTCTTGGCGCGCACAAAGCTCAATTTTTAAAACTTGTTGCCAAAATCCTAAATTTCACGCCTTTCGAGATCGTATCCTTCCTTTGCATCATCTTGTAAACTTATCATGATTCCTCTCACGCCATTCCCAAAGAACTGTCTCCCAGATTTGTGCGCCACGCTTTGTGTCCGTCGGGTATAAATATCGGCGTGGGCTTGTATTTGGTGACCAGCTGAGGCCAGAGAAAGTCGACGAGAGGCATGGTCATTAGGATGAGGATGTACTATGTCATACTTGTAGACTTGATGAGACTTTGGTAGAAGTGAAACTCTTCGGGAGCGAAGAAAGCGACGTGGTGGAGCAATTTGAATCATTGCCTCGTAGGCCAACTTCATTGGTATTGCAAAATTTGACTGAACTTGGCTCTGGGAGAATATTTCACTCCCAGGTTCGTAGAGGACACCGCGTACAGGTGCCGTATCGGGTGCTGGGTACGCTCCGGAAACTCATTGGATGGCTTTTCTTCCATGATCAAGGGTTGGTGATGAGTAGGGCTCCTGTTGAAATTGGCGCTACTTGGCAATGAAGAGGCGCATTAATACGGAACGTAATAAGGTTCTATTATTACTAGCCACATTCATGACGACTCATATATTGACCAGCCTCCCAATTATTTAGCATAAACAAGTGAATCGTGTCCTCCACTTAGATGTAGTAAATAGTTTAAATAGCGCTCTGATACTAGGTGGGTTTAATCAAAAACTCTCCACTATAGTTTTCAGACTCTCCAATCTTTCAGCTCGCTTCACTAGGTGATATTAAATACAAGCCTAACAGCTTACGCTTCTCTATACAACTTCCATTACAACAGCTCCGACACTACCACCTGATATAATCGTGGTTAGCTTCATGAAAATGGTGATAGGGGAATGTGTAGAGAGATGAAGACGATACAGACGGCGAAAGTGATTGGGAACCCTTGTCGAAGTGAGGACTTCGTTACTCAATCTCGGTTCCACAGACTCTACAGCGAGAGCTGGAGGTTCGTAGGGAACACCACTGACAGGTGTTGATAATAGCCCTCCTGTAAAGGAGGGAAGTACGAGCTGTTTGCACAAGGAATTGTAATTATTAGGCTATATCTGATGTTAGGGAGTATGAAGAATGGACCAGAATTTGTGGCGTGGAGAATGCGAAAGGGAGACAAAAAGAAGCCGGTAAGGTGACTACGTTCCAGGAGTGGAAAAACTCATAGACACGACCAGAGAACCAGATACTATCCGGTCATCGAGCTTCGGCAGACCTTGAACATTAGAAGGCCGCAAATATTATCACAGATGAGAAAATTGGCAGAAAAAGGATTACCTATAGAAACATATCCTCAAATATCCACCGGAACCTTAGTAGGGCCCAAAGCAGTATTGCAGTTCAGATAAGAAGTGAGCACAATGGTCTCAATTCTTATCTGTATCGAAGGAAAGTTGTGGGTTTCGATCGATCACAATTGAAACAGGGTGGTGACAAATATAACTCGTGGCTCTACTACAGCTAGCTCCACAGAATGCAATAGTTAAGCTTGAGTTCTAATAAATTTGTCTATGTCTCCTTCTAACTCCCAACTCCGAAATCTACACTTTGTGCGTAGCTTACTGATTATAGGCTAACCGCATTTAGTAGTATATGTTACATTACGTAGTGTTATGGTTTGACCGTTGTTTTAGCTTAGGAGGAAACCTAAGCATTTAATTATGAAAAATTACGATAAGACTGGAAGAGGAAGGATGGGCAAATAGAGATGAGATGGCACTACTAGCCAGGAGGTCAAAGCAACATCATAGCGTAATGGCTCCTGATAATACTTGGCTCGGTAGCAAGTATTAGGCCTAGGGGGAAGTTATCAGTCAGCAGATTCACGAAGCGGACCAAACGTTATAAGTACCTGTTAGTAGTAGTTAGAGATTTCTTTTCTCTTCATATAGTTTAATAAATCGATTTATTCATCACCAACTCGTTTTCCGTCACACGTAGCCTGCTACGTTTAGGATCCACAAATCATCCTCCTTCTCCAACTGAGCTGTCCGCAGCTCACCAAAGTTAATTGCTCAACATTGCAACCCTCCACAGTCCTTCAAGTTTCTACGATCCTGCTCCGACATTCTTTTACTCCCGTACCATAAGCTTTTTACTGGGTGGCCTTCACAAACGTATGCTGGGAACAAATTAGTACCATTGTAGCGGTTACCTAACTTGAATCCTCCTGGGGAGATCAGTGAGCAGGTGTTATTGACGTGACATGCTGCGATCGCCCAGGCTCCATCATAGTAAGGTTCAAATTAATGCTTCTTTTGACGAACTCGCAAAACCCAATCTCCCGGGGCGTAAATTCTCGTGATGGCTTTCTTTTCTTGAAGGTATGCTCGGGTCTTGTCGCGAATTGCTTTCATGCTGGCGACGTACGAGCGAGCGATAGGTGCAGCGTGAGATCTAACCAGTTCTTCTGTCCAGTCACGTTCCTCTTGTAGTGTTGGTTCTCGGACATATTCTGTATACGCTTGTTCATCGTTTGAAGGTTATGTTCCGAAGAGCAAGAATAACGGGCTGTAGCCGTTAGGAGATATACATCGGTTGAATATGGAAACAGCGCGACAGAGTGCGTCGACAAGTTTCATTCCCGGGGCATCAAGGAGAGCTCTTGTTAGAATGGACTTTCAGATGCCATTGGCCTGTTCTACCCTTCCATTACTCCGTGGTCGTATAGGCGTCGACTGCGTGGAGGAGAGATTGTGTCTGTGCTGAAACTGTTGTGCTTCCATTCCTTTGAAATACAGGGCATTATCACTAATTCTTTGACGCGGTGTACTGAAAGTGTTCATGATGTACATGAGCAGGGGAATGGTGTTCACGAAGTCTGCGTTGAGAACCAGCCTCGATTCTAGCCATCCGGTGGCGTATTCAATTGCATTAAGAAGGATTTGGGGTCCGATTTTTGTGTGGTCGATTCCCCAACGTGTCAGCGGTAGTGAAGGCTTAATTGGAGTTAGGTTGCCCAAAGCTGTATCTGGGGGTTTCATTAATTGGCAAGAATGACAATTAATGATTGCTTCTTGTGCTGCTAACATTAATTCGGGGTGCCAGTATCTCCGTTCGGTTTCACGCATAGTTGTGCCAATGGATGCATGACCTTGGTCCTCGTTAATTCTTGTAACAGTTGATACCAGATCTTCGTACTCCAATACCTCTAATAGTGTCGCAACTCCTGTTGGTCCTGATGGATCACCAATTTGATGGGTTCGGGTCGTTTTGATGAGGTGAAGTTTGTCGTTGAAAACTATAAAGTTTTGGTTGACCCAGTCCTTGGAAATCTTTGGCGAAAGTTGTTGAAGTAAGGTTGGGTGTTCGAAAACACATTAGAGGTCAACACGGTTCAACTGATGAGGGTATTTGACCTTGTCATTTTCTTGCAATTCGGAGACCCTTCCCTCTTCTTCTAATAGCGGAAAGGCTGAGTCTGCCGGTCTAGAAAGGAAGCCAGCAAGAACGTTTGCTTCGCCTGGTCGGTAGAGAATGCGGATATTATAATGCTCTATAGTATCGAGGAAACGAATCATCCGTGGTGGTTGTTCGGCTTTGGTCGGGATTGACTTGAGAGATTCATGGTCCGTAATGACTGTTATATGTTGGAAAATATACTCTGTACGATATTATATGGATAAATATGATGAAGTAAAGAAGACTTGATATTTTACAACTATGTGAACATTGGACTTATATATACATATTAGGGGAGAAATTCCCACTAGTCTCATGTGCCTGTCAAACCTAGTGATGACTAGCCACCTCTCATCTACCATGATGATCCAAGGTACACTGTAGTACGTAAATATCCAATTGTAAATGCAACAGTAGGCACGATTAGCGCACTCGTGACATGTGTGGAGAGAGTAGATCTTGTCGGGAACCTGAGACGAAACAGGTAGTGGTTGAGTCCTAAATTCAAGAGTCAGAATTTCCAACATTATATCTCCCCCTTCAACCCAGTGTCGCCAGTGTTGTATGGAGAGAAGTATACCTAGCAACTCTCATTCCTGCGCAGAGTAGCGTTGCTGTGTTGGATTTGACTTCCTGGAAAAGTGAGCAACAGGGTGTAGAAGCGAAAGCTTGTGGTTGTCATCGATCGAGTGAAGATGGGGCTGCAGAAGAGCTGCTCCCACAAACAGTTGTGAAGCGTCGCTTTCTAACACAGTTGGTAGTCTCCCATAGACTTTTTTTATTACTGGAGCTGTTGTGAGGGCATCTTTGATTTTATTGAATGATTCAATTGTCTCTGCAGTCAGATTTACTAATAAAAAATTTTGGTCCTATTGAAGGCACGGTTAGTGGGCCAGCCAGCTGAGAGAAATTTTTAATTAAATAACGTAAGTAACCGGCTGCGTTAACAAAACCCCTAATATCTAAAGTTGCTGACGGTATAGGGCGTTCGCGAATGGTAGCAACTTTTTCGGGGTCTACTGTGATACCATATTTTGAAATGAGGAATCCGAGGGAGACACCTTGTTCGACAAAGACTCTACACTTGGCTGCGTTGAGAATTAAGCCATATCTAACAAAACGGGCGAAAACTTGCTGTAATCTCGCATGCAATTCCTTATGCAAATCCCCCCAAATGCACTCATCATCTAGAAGTCCAGGTACAAACAGTCGATATGGCTGTAGTACCTCTTCCATTAAAGATTGGAAAGTTGCTGGAGCATTGCATAGACTGAAAGGCATGACAAGCCATTCATAGATACCAAAAGGCGTGACGAAGGCTGTCTTTTCTTGTGAGTCTATATGCATTGGGACTTGCCAGAATCAATTTTCTAGGTCTATGAAGGCGTAGAATTTATGTCCCGCAGCTCGCTATATTTCATCCTGAGCATTTGGGAATGGGTGCGCGTTTTTCTTGGTGACTTTTTTGAGTTCTCTGTAGTAAATACAAATTCTCCAGATTTGTTTGTTTGTCTTGGATGGTGTCTTTTTGGTTGTGAGGTGCAATGGTGCTGCCCACGGGGTTTGAATTTTCTGTATGATTCTTCCCACGTGAGTTTTGCAAAAATCCCGGATTGCTTGTAACTGATGTGGGCTATAGCGCCTTGGAGCAAGCTTAATTAGCTGAAAGTCACCCGTATTTATGACGTGTTGTGTCTTGTACAGGAGGTCGGTTTTTCGGAGAGATTTATTAAAAATGGAAGGAAAGTCGTGAATATAAGAGCTGGTAAAAGGAAATGCGTTAGCTGGCGTTGACTTGTGCCATTTCGGCGTGAGAGGGATAGAGTTGGTCGTAAAAACATGATGGATATTATCTGAATTAAAGAAAAGTTTCACGGATCCGTAATTAGAATTTTAATACTAATATTAATTCGTGATAAGATGAAGGGGTAGTTAATTAAATCCATCAATTTAATAATAGCTTCCCCTATACAATTAGTCGTGTAAAAAGTCATGTAAGGATATACAAGAGAGTCATAAAGAGAAGGACAAGAACACAGCCATTAATGCGAAGATATTGGCAAGAATTGATTACGATTAATTCCGGCTGGAAAATGCTTCTAATCTTGTATATAATAGTTCAGAGTGAGAGAGATTTACTTCTCACGCAACGTCTTCTTTACTTATCATTTACAATACATTTGTTTACCCATCTCTTCTTCGGGAAGACCATTTATCCATTGCCCAGTTCTTCATCAGAAAGACCCACGTGTAACATCTACCGCAACTAGTTACCCATTTATCTCTTCCTAGAGAAGACCTGTCATCCCTTTGACCCATTTATTATCCTCATTCACCACCTAGATCTTCACTAGACTATGCAACGCACCCTGTGGAGCACTGTCAAACCTTCATCCTTGAGAAAAGGGAAAAGAGTTGGAGATGACTGTAGGTTGGAAAGTTGAATGGTTCTGTCTGAAAGAAAATGTAATCTGAGAGCGTGAAAAACAGTTTGGCCCAAGGTAAGGTTGGCGGGAAATGTATTATCAGGGACGACTCCAGCAGAAAATGTAACTGATTCGGTCCATTTGGAATGACTATTACTGCGTTGAATATGGAGTTGTACTATTATAATGGCATCTTTGGTAACTGTAGGTCCCGTTCTACCAATTCCTGAAATCATAGAAATGAACGAGATATTATAGGAAAAAAGTCGGGTGGCCAAGGAGTTGGAAACCAAACAAGTGGAAGATCCATAATCAAAGAAAGTAGAAAAGGTAACAGAAGGAAATTTCGTAAGACGTGTAAGGAAAAATTTGTGTGGCTTTCTGCATCCCTCACGAAGAAGATACTCGTCTAGAGTAGCTTTTATATAACCTGCACCTATTGCCACAACATAGGCGTCTTGGCACCCTCATTCTGCTTCTTCCTCGGCAAGGACTTGAGTAAGTAGGTCTTCTATTTCCTGGTCAACGTTGTCGTGTTCAATAGTGTCGGCAGGGCTTCTTTGATGGTCATCGTCTGGAGTCATAGGCTCGACAAGAAATAATTTGTGGTTGGGACTGAAGCACTTGAATTCTTTTTCCTTGATAACTGCATAGCGTTTCTTCAGGTCATCGCTAAAATTGGAGCGGGCTGGAAATCGACCCAAATTCGATTGATTTCGGTGATTTTTAGGCGCTGGATTTGAACGACAGTCTTTGGATCAGTGTCCTGGCTTTCCACACTTGAAATAGTTAACGTGTTGAGAGTTTACAGCATATTCTCCACCTTCGTCGAGTGTATTGTTTGTGGGGAATACGTTATTTTCCTGGAGCCTAGGATCTATTATTGTCTGGCTTAGTGCAGGTGGAGATAATTCAACAGCTGGATTTGTTAGACTGGGATAACGCTGAAAATTGGTATCTTCAAATGGCCAACGGGCAATGGCTTCAGTAGATTGGAAAATGTGGTCGGCAAATTCTTCGTTTGAAAGGGGCGAGGCTCGAGAACTGATTGTGGACCATGTCCGAGGTAAGAACTGTCGGACATGTTGGCTTAGAATGTCCCGAGCCTGGGGTCCCACCACTATATTGGTTGGGGGAAAGAAAAAATATTTTCTCAACCGGCGTGCAAATTCTAACGTTGTCTCGCTGTTGAGGGCGGTAAGTTTAGCAAAGGTGGTCAGGGGAGAGCTTAAAGTATAATTGTTGTGCAAGACCTTCAGGATGCACTCCACTGTGCTCACCCAGTCTAAAGAGCCATTCGCGATAGCTCTTCTAGCTGTTATAAAGTCGCGATCCATTATTGAAGCTATCCTCATTGACAGGGCCGAATAAGGGAACATAGACTGCACCAAGTAGACTTGCATTAGGTATAGTTTTTCCAGGGTGTCTACACTTGCAATCCACAGTTTCCAGTCGTTTGGGAAAATCGCCTTGTTTCTTTCGGTCGCGTCACGCAGAGGGCCATTGGGGTTCTCGGCTTCCTTACGTGTGAAAGTATCTGGAAAATATCTTTTTACTCGCATTTATTGATCGCTGAGACCTGAGGTTTGGGGGTTTATGGATTGATAGAGGTTTATTGTTCCGTCGGCAAGGAAATTATTGCTGACAGCAGTTGGTGGGGCGTTGAAGAACTGAGTTTGAGTCGAAGATAAATTATCGTAGCGTCGACTTTCAGTTCGGGTAGAAGGTGGGAACTCGCCCGAGACTTTCAGTATCAGTGGTTCCTGTTTGGGCATCGCCACCGAAGAAGAGGAGGCTTCTTGGTTGGAGGTCGAAACTTGTCGTCTGTTTGCCCTTGTATGACGGTGGGGCTTCTTGAGTTAACGTAATTGTAGGACGTAGACTGGTGGTAGCTGGATTCTCACTAGTCTTGACGTTGGCCATAACAGAGAGTTGTTGCAAGATGTGCAAGAATGCATCGTCAGTTTTGTCCACCCTCTGTAGGAGCTCACTAAACGTCTATTTTGTTTTTTTAGGTCAGTTCTTGGATTAAATTATCTGTCCTTTCCGCAAGCTTCTCCAAGTCTCTGCTCAATTTTTGGAAACGCCTTGCGTTGGAAATATTGCGCAATGAAATGGGCGCAATATTCATGGAACGAAAGTAGAAGTTGACTAAAAGAATATCATGTTCAGATTGCATCTAAAAGTGTGGGAGGTGTGCGCTACAAGTATAAGTGTAAGCGACAGGTAGCTAAGCCACAGCATAAACGAGCGTGGCGCCATCTAAGTATAGAATACCCCCAAAAACCTCCCTGTGCCCACGCAATACAGCCAATTATATATCCAATAGGTAGCCTGAAGCGCTACCATATTACCTAATCCAATCTCTCAAATACACACGAGATCGTGTCGGGAACCTAGACGAAATGGAGGGCCCATACGTCCACAACACTCCGTGTCTCCATTTCAAACACTCCTCCTAGTGGGCAACAAAATTTGTCTGACCTTCTGCAGGGGCTACAAAATATAGCATTAAGGAAAATCTTGGGCTGTTTCAAAACATCACCAATTAGGCCAATTGAAGTAGAAGCATGTCTCTGCCCACCTGAAATTAGATTGAACAAAAGCAGAAGAAAATATGCTTTAAGGGGGTTATCACTTATGCCAAATCATCCAATTTCCAGGATAATTAAACAAAGTTTAGAAGAATTGTCTGACAATGAATCTACAAATAAAAGAGGAAGCCAGGTATACAAAATTATACATTCATTACCATACAATAATGGAACCTTTGATATAGAAAAAAGTACAATCACTCTCATTGCCCCATGGGGGAAAGATATCCCATATAGAGTTGTTTTAGGTAGCCAGAATATAGATGAGCAAAAAGCATCACACAATCAAATCCTGTCAAAGTGTACTAGGGAGAACAACTTCATCTACTATACTGATGCTTCAAGCTCCCCAGATTCTTCAGGAATAGGAATTTCACTTGCAGGATACAACCAGATGAATCAAACAATTTCGAGAGAACATTACACACTCTCAAAGGACACAAGCACAGTCTATGATGGGGAGTTGGAAGCCATTGTTCGGGCATTTGAGCATGCTCACAGACAGACCTGGAAGATTGAGCATATGATAATATTTTCAGAAAGTCAAGCAGCTCTCAAGAGACTAAAAGACATAGGAGGCAAAGCTGGCCAATGGCTAGTTAATCGGGCTGTGGAAGCAGGCAAACAGCTAAAAGAACAAGGAACAGAGGTCACTCTCCAATGGGTACCAGCCCATCAAGGGATTCAAGGCAATGAAGAAGCAGACAAGCTTGCTAAAATAGCATCAAATCTAGAGCCAGATGACAGCTATCCCATGAGCCTAGCATACATCTCACAAGAGCTAGAAAATATGAAAACTAAAGAATGGCTAAAAATATTGGAAAAATATGAATTAAAAAGGCAGGAGCAGAGTACTCACAAGTCATACTCAGAAGTATACCCATGGCAAATTAGAAAGAAGCCCTGGGTCCCAAGAGGAGCCAGAAGAGAGGTCAGCTCATCATTTTATCAACTTAAGCTGGGACATGGATACTAAGTCATACATGAATAGAATAGGGCAATCAAATAGTGGAAGCTGCAGCTGTGGTGAGGAGCAGAGTCCAAGGCATTTACTGCTAGACTGCAGAAGATACAGCCAGAACCAGAAGAGAATGAAAGAGAAGCTACAGGGTCAGGAATTGGGCCTAGAAATATTGCTTCATAACAAGATTGGAATTAATATAATATTAGATTATTTGAGAGAAACAAAAATATCAACTAGGGGATGGTATTTAATAGAGGAGAGTAGGGGAGACAATTCTTGGAGTTCTTGATTTTGGGTGTTAATTATTGTAGCATAGCTACACATCTTTCAATAGTCATAGACTCAAATAGGATGTAAATTAAAAAAAAAAAAACACTCCTCCTAACCGACAAGATCGACCAACTCAGGTGAAATCATAATATCCAGCAACCCAACTCAAACAACATATGTTTGGCGGAAAAACATTACGTCCGGAGGGGAACACCTTTAAACATGAGTGGCCTTAGAAGAAATCCCAATGAGGGGCGGCGAGGAGACTGGAAGAGGTCCCGAGAGGTGGATGAGAAAGGTGTTGAAATCTAGACATGCCAGACCGAACTGCACGCAGTGCGGAGTAGACGAAGACTACTCATCTTCGATCGCTACCAGCTTTTGTGAGGTCTTCTCAGGGATGAGGGTTTGATAGTGTTCCACGGGGTGCGTTGTATAGCCTAGTAAAGATCTAGGTGGTAAGTAAAGGTTGTAAATGGGTCAAAGGAATGACAGGTCTTCTCTAGGAAGAGATGAATGGGTAACTAGTTGCAGTAGGTGTTACACGTGGGTCTTTCTGATGAAGAACTGGGCAATGGATAAATGGTCTTCCCGAAGAAGAGATGGGTAAACAAATGTATTGTAAAGGGTAAATAAAGAAGACGTTGCGTGAGGAGTAAATCTCTCTCACGCTCAACTATTATATACAAGAGTAGAAGCGTTTGCCAGCCGGAATTAATCGTAATCAATTCTTGCCAATATCTTCGCATTGATGGCTGTGTTCTTGTCCTTCTCTTCATGACTCCCTTGTATATACTTACATGACGTTTTACATGACTAATTGTATAGGGGAAGCTATTATTAAATTGATGGTTTTAATTAACTACCCCTTCATCTTATCACGAATTAATATTAGTATTAAAATTCTATTTACGGATCCGTGAAAGGTCTCGGTTGGTGATGATCTCGGTGGTGTGAATGTTATTCCATCACGTAATCAGAACACAATGTTTCTACCTAAGCGAGGTAGAACATAGATAGACAATTAGATGTAGATTAAAACACTAACACTTTTAATTACCGAAATATAAGTTCAGTAAAACCAAAACCTCACTGATCCTAACCTTTTATCTCTGATCCTTAAATCCCCAATATCTTACAATTCGTACAGTATTGACTTGACGGTCAACGTTCACTTCTATCATTCCAGATACCCCCTAGAACTTTAATGAAAGGGACAGCCGGCTATAGAATTGTGCCTCGAACGGCATTGGCGGAAGAAAAAATGGCGACAAGTAAATAGGTCAAGTGGTGGAAGTACCAGCTTGAAGAAAAGTAAATCCGAAATATAAGAACAAGTGGTTGAAGTGCTAACTTGTTAGAGAATGTATCAGAAGGAAGGTATTCAGTAAGTGACATCAAGTGGTAAATGTTCTAACCCGACAGAAATAGAAAGCTTCCAAGTATAATAAATTCAAGTCGGTATTGTGGCCGGCTTGAGTGAAAGTAAAAAATAAAAGAAGGCGACCCGTAAATATCCCATCAAACTTTGTGTGCAAGAAATACCCCATAATCCAAAGTATTCGAGTTATAATGCCTCCTTTTCTATTCACTGTCTTCAACAGTCCTTAACTGAGACTGAATAAAGGGTATCACGGCTCCTCCAAATTAAAGTACCCCTCAACCAAAAACTCTTCTGCCAAACCAGGCAGAAGGCACACTCGGTTGAGAACTCGGGAAGATTTGGAGGGAAAAAGATGCCGAGAAAGTGCCACAGCTCCTCCAACAAAGAATATCCCTAGACCAAAAAACTCTTCTTCTACAACAGAAAGAAGGTATAAATAGGCGAAAAGTTGGAAATGTATGGAGGGAGAATGGCGCCGGGAAAGTGTGAAAGACTTCGGTAGGCAATAATCGACAAAGGAAGTAGACGTGAGGGTTCTGCAGAGTTGATCGATCGATGGACTGTTACATTGTATCAGATATGGGGCGGAATCAAAAGAATTGTATCCGAACGAGAAAATAGACGACTAAACTCAGTTAGTTAGAGTCATATTGGTCTCATAATCTGTTAGAAATTGTCAAGGATTTCTAGGAGGAAATATCTCGAAGAACAAGTGTACAATTTCGGACAAGAATTTATTGATAGTTGTATAGCATATCGAACTCTCTTCTCAATATGAATTAATAATATATAATATACCGTTTACTTAGTTTAACATGTACAAGTAAGTCTATCCTTAAATACAGGTTCCCGAGGCTCTAGTGATCCCAAACCCCAAGTGATCTAGCAACAACCAGCCACTTAATTATTGCAAGGTAGCATCTCCTAGCCACTGCATCTCAGATAACACCGAACCTCATGTCGCCCAGCTAAGCTTAACCATATGCAATCAGATTAATTGAATTTATCCTGATGATCATACTTAGAAATCTAAACCTTCATATATACTAAGTCTAGATTTACAACAAAGAATCTTGTACTATGAAACTTATAATTATTTACGGACGCGTTAGTGTGCATTTAGACATGTCTATATATCATGTGACTATTTTGCCTGAACGCCTTGTTTCCTTGACACATAGATTGAAAATAAACTACCTCTGACCATAAGGTTACCTAAGTGCCTATGCTTAGACTGTGACAGCGGTATTGTAATAACAAGGTTATGAGAAGTCTAACAATTGTCACAATGGGTGTAACAGTCAACTTGGATGGTGTCACAGGCCAAGGGCCTATTCTGAGTCAATAGGAAGTATGTAAGAAGATATCTGTTCTATTCTATCCTATCTCCATTCCATTCCATTTCATTCTGTGAAGGTTAGTAAACCGGGTAATGCCTGTAGTCTACGCTGGCTAGCGCAGACAGTTCTTGGCTCCTGTGAGGTATGATCAGGAATATTCTTTTAGATTCTCAGATATGCTTACCTGGCATATTTTTGTGGTGGAACATTCGAGACTAGAGTAGAGTTGATCGAGCTTCACCTAGAAAGAGTAGGAATCTTCTAGCAATGAAGAAAAATCCTTCTAGGGAAGAGACGAGAAGTTACTAGAAGGATCTAAGTCAGTAAGCCGTGATTATTCCTGGGATGAAGGCCGAGGATAGTACGAAAAGGAATGTATAAATACATGTCCGACTTCCTAGATAGCTCTCCATTAGTCGAAATATAAACTACCATCTTCTATACAAATTCCCATTGCTTTTATATCTGATCTGTGACACATTCCATTCTATTTCGTTCTGTTCTGTTCTGTACTTGTCTATGTCATGAATGCGCTTTTCACATTAGTAGTAAATTGTCATCCACGTTGTGTAGCACGCAGAGCCAGGGAAATGGAAACAGGTTAGTGATAAATTAGATACCACCAATTGCTACATTCACCCGTAGATCACTCCTAAAAGAGACTAGCTATGGCGCTATCTGGAAGTATGTGGGATTGGTTAATTATCATGAACATAACCTGTAACATAACATAACATAATAACACAATAAGATACCATTCGCATCCCGTAACATTTATTGCCATAATCACCCATGTATCTTCTAAGCCCCCTGAGTAGTCTTAACCATTTAATTGAAGATACCAAGTGTGTACAACCATATACATCACCACCCTTCAATAGTCTATACTATTCTATTCTACTTCATTCTATTCTATATGAGAGTATTCAGGAAAGATCGAGAACAGTAGAGAGGAATAGGGTGGAATATATAATGGGTAATTGGGAGGACTTGGGTTCGGCAGATTATGGTCTTGTATTCTTAGGAACATATTAGACATTATTGAATCTTATGTTGAACTCTTGAACTGTCGAACTGTTGGACCTTCGGAATGCAAACTCCTCTTGTACTCTTGACAGGTGTATATAGGATAGCACTTTAAGTCTAACGTGAAGAAGACAGATATATATTGTAGATCTACTATATTTGTTATGCCTTGAGTTTGCAAGTGATAGGTTAACAGTATCACGTGATATAGAGTCTGGTTGAGTAAGCGTCGGTCCCGGAAGCGGGCTAGTGGAGTTTTCAGCCCAGCGAGGCTGCAGACCTCTTTCTCTCCTTGTCTTTTCCTTTAGTTATTGTGCGTAGCTTAAGGTCCAAATACAAAGCAATTACTCTTTTATATTTCGAGGGAGTCTTCTAGTGTCAACCTGAGGTCGGTTGTAATGATCTTGATGACTATTGAAAATAAGAGTTGAAAAGGTTAATCATGTACAGAGGTCTAGCAGCAAGTATTTATACACAAAGACATTACACGAAATATACTATCAATAGCAATAACTCCCAACCATTCAGTTATTCCACAATTATGTCATTAGATATACCTTGGTCATATTATTATATTATCATGTATGGTTGAAAAACTGGTGTTGTCATTGTTGTGTGCCAATGATGTATCATTGACACAGGGTCGCTTGTACTGTTGGTTACACTTGCCTAATACTAGTCATTCCAAGTTGTGTGATCTATAAGTGGGTCTGATCACAACAAGCGGCGCTATCTTGTCACTACTCATATCTTTGTTATTATTATTGTTCCATTTTATTGTCCTGTATGAGTCTAAGACTTTGTAGGACATGCAGGTCCTCTCTGCCTACAGGCCAAGGATACCTATACCAGTAGTAAATCCCCTCCTATGCTTTCCATACAGCTCCCCTCAAACAGTACCACCTCTCACAAGTCCTCATTCGATCATACAATTAGAGGAGCTCTTTGCCCGTCATTATCTCCCCTCTCCAGCCAGCGAAAAGATGGCCATTTGGGGGTGTATGGCAGCCGGGAAAAATCGCAAAAGCCACTGGGTGCGGGGCTCTTCCATACCAACATTAGGACTTAATCCGAAGACATAGTGACCCTTCTGAAGCGTTCGAAGAGGCCGGCCAGCTGGGCGCTGCAGACTTGTGGGTACCCCGGCAAATGCCCTCTCTGCCTTTCTAGCCTCCTTCCAACTCCTTCCCAAAGGTCGTGCTGAAATCTCAGAAAAGTCTTGACAGAGCGTGATTGCTGTATAGTAGCTTAGCCCGACTTCTTTCGTGCCGTCCAGGGCGCTGGGGAGTGCTGTTGACTCATTGACAATTGAAGTCCTCCTGGCTAATTAGCCGAAATCTCGGTTGTAGCGCGCATAAACATTCCAAAGATGAAACCCCTCGAAAATATTGGTCCCAGCATGCTTTTCAGAGACCTCTTTCCCCTCTCGCTCCACATCTCAGTCGCCTGTTCTTCCTCAAGTTGTTTGTCCCACTAGAGCAACAGTCCCCCATAAGCCAAGGCCCAGGCTTTGTATTTTTCGACTTGATTTCCTCCTTGCGGGTATTAATAGCGTCGTAAATTTTTAGTGAGTGATGGCTGGAGATTAATGAGGCAAGCTCCTTGTCAGGATTGTCTTTTGTATAATCTATATATGTGGAGATAACCAGAATCTGGTCTGGCTTTTTGGCCGAGCGGTTATGCACCTATCTCATGCATAATGTAGGATGCCGCCCTTTAGCCTGAATATCACTTCTTCGACCCACGTCTCCGCCCTGCTGTCTACATGCTGCTCTGACTCTCCTGCATGCATTTGGAGCAACTTCTTTATTGGTTGTCGAGGCAAGATGATGCATGGTTAGAGATGGGTTCAGGACTCTGATGATAATGATGAGAGAGGCGTTGCCGAGAAGTTGTCAAATGGAGATATGTTTGAGATTGCTTTTGTATTGTGATAGGTCTATGATTTGGGTGTACATACAATTTGTGGGAGCTCGCTGCTAGTGATCACAGATGGGCTGCTGGGCTGGACAGGTCAAGAAGTGGAGCAGAGAATGATCTCTGTAGAATGAGGAAAGACTGAATTGCTTACTCTATCTACTGTGGAGGAAAGCTCTCTACTTATAGTCCCTAGACTATTGATTACTAATGATACTAACTCAACAAAGCAGGAGCAAACAGAGCAAACGCAGGCAGTTGCGTGACCATCATAACTTGAGCATTGCACTGTAGCTATGTGGGACCAGGCATAACATTTCGACTTTGATTTGGATTAAATTCTTCTTGGCTATCCCATATCTGCAGATCATACTGAGCAATTACACCAACACCACTGGAAGGTGAAGAATTTGTCTTTGCCAACTATCCTAGAGTTAAAGTGGGTATGCAAACAACAATTATTACAGTAAAAAGTCTTCAGTACAGCTGACCACAAAAACACGCTGCAGGGAATAAAACAGTACTGACCCTGTGTAAGGATTCCTCTTCCAATCCTTTCTTTAGGATATAATTTTACCTTTCTTCATATGTTGCTATGACAACAGGACAGTTCTTGGCACATGGTATCATGTTGATATTATGTTAAGGTCTATGTTATGATGAGCTAGTGAAAGGAAGGCAGGTATATATACAATGGTTTGGTCTGTAGGCATAGAGTTCTTTACGCTTAGTCTTCTGTCACAACCACCACCTTCGGATCACCTCTGGTCACCTATAGCCACCTCTAGTTACCTCTAGTACCTTTAGTTATCATTAGTACCCTCTCGAACCTTTAGACCTTTTAAATACTTATATTAACCATCTTTCAAACCTCAATTTCCTCCAAATTATCTCTAGTATACCTTCAGTCATCTTTTGCCGTCCATTTAACATCTTCTAGCCCTTCGAATTCGCTCCAACTCAAACGTCTAGACTCCAATCTGACACCCCGCACCATTAACGCCATCCTATTTGTCGCAAAGTAAACATGACCATATCTCTCACTGAATTTGCATATAGTATCATATTACCCTGCACATGCAAATGCATGAGAGAATATCTCAACAGCGAAAATAAATTAAAATGTAGAATACAGGATGTATTGTGCAGCATTCAGGAAAGTTGTTCATATTTGCAAGGAATGCCAATTATTAAAAGAAATATGGCAAATTCCAACAGAATTTTGAAGTAGTCAGGGACTATTCCAGCTATTCTTTGCAATCTTCCAGCTGAAACTATACCAGAAGCTGATTTTGGTGAATAGAGTGTCACGGACCAAGGGTCTATTCTGAGTCAATAGGAACTATGTACGAAGATATCTGTGGTTTTCTGCTATGTATACCCTAATCTGATCTGATCTGTACTTGCCTAGACTATTCTAATCTGTGTGAGAGTATACTGAAAATTTTGAGAACAATAGAGAGGAATATATAATGGGTAATTGGAATGACTATGGTTCGGCAGATTATGGTCTTGTATCTTAGGAACCGCTTTGATAATCTTAAACATCTGAACTCTTGACCTTTTGACATCTTGACATCTCGACATAGAGGCAGTCATTTAGGAGGAGATTTAACTGTCCGATTTTGACTAGTGTACTTCCTTGCTTATTAAGTGATGAGGTACCTACGGCTTGATCGAATCTATAGGGCTTTTGTTGATTGACGAGATTAACAAACATAGACTTAAAGGGCAAGAAATGATGGGAGGCACTGTTATGCTCAGCTATGTAGGATGGTAGATCTAGTAGCTGGTGCATAGGTAGTTATTATGGCAGCATGGCGTTATGGCGCATGGAGGAGATCCAGTCTCTACATAACGACATTACATGTAGTAATGTGTGCATTACGAAAGATGGGTTGTTGATGTAGGACAAATGGCATGGCTGCTTAGTTGGTTGCACACTTTGGTGAGCTGCATACTGGTAACGTGATCGGTCTACAAACGAACAAGCTAGGGGATAAGGGACGAGCTTCCCCCAATCTGTAATATAACAATTATCATAGTCACTTCACTTCTGCACATTAATGAAGACATCTCTCCACATACTGTCTTAGCTGTTCCAGCGCAAGTGTACATTCCCATTTCATATACCAAGTAAAACAGGCACCAGTATCATACAGTAAAGGAAGTTCATTGTGTGTCAATGAAGAAGTGGCTATCACGTCTATCTTATTTAAACGACTTTCTTTACTGAACAGTCCATCAATGTACACCTTGTACTACCGGTCATCTTCACTATGACTGGCCTCAGCAGCCGCTTTCCCAATTCCCAGGCTTTCAATCTTCTTTTGTACGTTCTCCTTCCACCTATCACCTTTTACAGATTGAATAATCATAATGAGTTATTGATAGTAGAGATGAAGATGCACTGTCTTCGGACATCATATTCGAGTCAAGTAATATCCTGACGTCATTTAAGAGATCGCAGATGCCATCCTCGAGTTGAGGAGAGTATGATATCACAGGAAGTTTGACATCATGGAAATCATGATATTATGGAAAGTATGATGGGTTGTTAGTGTCACGGTTTCATTACAAAATGCATGAGCAATGTTGTAGGCACAATGTTTTAATTATAATTCTCTGAACAGAGAATTTCTGTACTTAATGACTACCTATATATACAGACTGAAATACCCCTCCTCGATAAGGTTCTCTCTATGACCTGTCAACTCAGACTCTCCGACAATCGCCTGTAGATCCTTGATACTTCTGTAACCCTCATGAACTCTCAGTAGGTTTCAACAAGGCTCAATGTGAATCATCTAGGTTCCCTGTCATCCAAGATCTTCCCAGGAACCTCCCTTCATATAATTGCCTGCGCTAGACAGCGTAGGCTACAGGAACCCTTAGGCTTGACAGCCGTCACAGTTAGATGGAATTGGGTATATAAGAAAGCCTAGCATTAGGATATTCAGACCTCATGCAACGACTTCTGAAAATAAATACGCGTTACTTCTATACCTCATCTCTTCTTCGGAAGACCATTGCACCGCATTACTTCCTGTGGCCCTTCTACTTCTCACGGTGAAGCTTCGCCTCACATATTGTCGTTTGATCTCTATTCCACTGACTATCTCATTTCGTACCTTGTAGAAATATCGCCCTATCAAACTCCTTGAGATCACCTTTTGGTCCAACTGCAAGTTCTGGATGTTTGAAGCAGTCTTTATTCTTATGTGTGTGCAGGCATTTCTTGCATCTTGCATTAGGGTTAAGTGGCTTTGTATGGGAGGCTACACTTGCTGAATGAACTGGTGGTATGTTGAAGCCTGGTTGATGATTGTTGGCACCTACTGTACGAAGCAATGACATCATGGCCCGGAGTGATATACGGCGATCAGTTGTGCCAATAGACCGATTGTCTCTATAGGAGCTTAGCCACCGGACATGAATTGTTCCAACAAGGAAGAATCCCGCAGCGGTGGCTTCTGGAATTGTGCGATCAATCGTGACAGAATCTGTGGCACTGAGTGTGTCAGCAGCTATGAGTATGTTCTGATACGCCGTCTGAAATTCATCACAGTACTTCTCGATTGAAAAAGTGAACTTGACTGCGTGAAATTGCTTCAGGGCCTCAAAGCTTGTAGCCGAGGACGACTCTCTCCTTGACGAGGAGACGCTGTCGTACAGGGCTTTGGCGGACAGTCGAACGTGGTCTCTTGGCCACACTATTTTGCTTAAGCGCTCGAGAATTATGTTGCGCGCTTCGCTCTCATGATTTTTCCATGGAGTACTGCTCTTTGATGAGTACTCCACAATTTATTCCAATTGCTGTCACTAATCCCTTCCTCGCGGTCTGGATCAATTGGTCGAAACATTGGGTCAACATCTGGGTCGTCGTGAATAACATGGCCAGATTGATCAATCTTGGCTAGACGAGCCCGGAGTGCTGCGTCCCATTGTCACAGTCTAAGCATAGGCACTTGGGCAACCTTATGGTCAGAGGTAGTTTTAATTTCAATCTATGGTGAACTACAGATTGAAGAGGATAATAACAGTTACTTTATACATGATTATTATCCCAGCCAATGACACAGATTTCTATCTGTATATCCGTATTCCCTACTCAAATCCCCTACTCGTATCACATTCTCGTGCCCCATCCCCGGACGTGCTACAATATTTGTATTGCCACTTATAAGGCCCTCCTCGTTTCATGCTAAGCCTGCGTTAGACAGTGCAGGCTACAGGCAATTACCGGCTTACAAGCCATCACACCCATTGACTGAATGAGTCTGTTTCACCGAGGATGATGTGGTGTCAGATTGGAGTCTAGACGTTTGAGTTGGAGCGAATTCGAAGGGCTAGAAGATGTTAAATGGACGGCAAAAGATGACTGAAGGTATACTAGAGATAATTTGGAGGAAATTGAGGTTTGAAAGATGGTTAATATAAGTATTTAAAAGGTCTAAAGGTTCGAGAGGGTACTAATGATAACTAAAGGTACTAGAGGTAACTAGAGGTGGCTATAGGTGACCAGAGGTGATCCGAAGGTGGTGGTTGTGACAGAAGACTAAGCGTAAAGAACTCTATGCCTACAGACCAAACCATTGTATATATACCTGCCTTCCTTTCACTAGCTCATCATAACATAGACCTCAACATAATATCAACATGATACCATGTGCCAAGAACTGTCCTGTTGTCATAGCAACATATGAAGAAAGGTAAAATTATATCCTAAAGAAAGGATTGGAAGAGGAATCCTTACATGTGGGGTGATCTTTTGTACATTTTGTTGTTCTGTGCGTTGGAAAACGCCGGGCTCATAACCTATTAAGATTTATGAGCACTAGACAGTGGTTGGGAGTTGACTTAGAGATAGTACAATAGTTTTTGTAACAGGTAATCTATGTGAGATGACTCAGGAATGGATTTTATGTTCTGGAGTATGAATATGAAGAGAAGTGAATTTTTGTGTGTGTCACTGTGGGCGGTACACTGTAGTACGTAAATATCCAAACATATGTTGTTGTTGTTGTTGTTGTTGTTGTTGTTGTTGTTGTTGTTGTTGTTGTTGTTGTTGTTGTTGTTGTTGTTGTTGTTGTTGTTGTTGTTGTTGTTGTTGTTGTTGTTGTTGTTGTTGTTGTTGTTGTTGTTGTTGTTGTTGTTGTTGTTGTTGTTGTTGTTGTTGTTGTTGTTGTTGTTGTTGTTGTTGTTGTTGTTGTTGTTGTTGTTGTTGTTGTTGTTGTTGTTGTTGTTGTTGTTGTTGTTGTTGTTGTTGTTGTTGTTGTTGTTGTTGTTGTTGTTTTATTCAAGTCCTAACCTAAAGCTCCAAATCCACTATGAGTACAGGACCAATGTTCACAGCCAGAACTACATCTAAGACATACCCAGCTTGATTCCACTGCATGAACCACCACAAAACCAGCAGTCAGTTGAAAATATGCGCTGTCGCAAACTCCTCCTCGCATGACCAACAAAAGAAAAAGATAAATTGCAAATAAGTTAGAATGGGAAGCAATACTCCTCGCCTCGATTCCCATTTTGTCAGGTTTAGTTTCCTGACAAGTTATATTCGATTCCCACTGAGAGTAGGAGATGGATGCACAGGAAAATACCCAAAACAATTGGTATCCTGCGCAAATTGTTTTAAGCACTCGAAGCACTTAGGCCCAAGTAGCTTGTGTAGGAAGGCACTGCGTGACAATGACCCTCTGATTTGACGCGTCATGTTTGCGTTGAGTCGACAATGTATGAAGTGGGTGGGAATGGTTTTCTCCCCACAGATGCACTCTGTGATAGCGTGCAGATTGTTGAAGCGACGATGGTACGCCGCGAAATTGCCGTGGCCCGTACGGGCTGCAATGAGATGCCGTAACTGTAGCCTGGAAAGCCCCAGTTCTGATGGTTTACGACGGCGCATGAGCAGATCTAGCTCACAATACTGTGACGGGCAAGTTTCATTCTACCAGCTGTCGAGCAAAGTCTGTTGCTGTCAATGCAATTTTTGGTGTAAAAATACTGTTGTGGTGGTTGCTGGCTCAGTTTCCATGCTGGGAAGCGTTCGTAGGGCGGATTTGGCCGCTGCGTCTACTTCCTCATTTCCATTTTGTCCCGAGTGTCCTGGTACCCACTTTATTCTTACCTGAGCTAGCCCAGATAATTTGTGAAACTTTCGTGCTTCTTCGTGGCTGGTTGAGGACCTGCCCGTGCTCAGTGCATTTATCGCATGTCGACTATCCATCATCACATTAATATACTGCGTCGTTCCCTTTGCCAGGTACGCCTTCCCTCTTAGGTGACCCAACGCTGCTTTAAGAGCTTCCTGTGCCCCCGTAATCTCTGCATCTAAAGCCTCTCCACCGTGCTTTATGCCACTTCCTTTTTGAAAAGTTTTCCCATCCAGCTTTAGGACAAACCCCCAAGCTGAGCGTCCCTTTCCCTCCGATGCTCCGTCCGAGTAAGCACAGATATCTGACTTTGGCACATTAGTGATCCAAAGTTTACAGGCTTCTACTTGGTCTTTTCTCGAACCAACGTTCGAACCCGGCCGCGATTGATAAAATGGTGAGGCAAGAGGTTCCGCGGTCTCTGCTTCTGGTAGCTGTCTATAAGCACGCTGAGCCCGAGACATTTGAATTTCAGGACGCGCAGATTTTCGATTGTTCTTCTTATATTTTCGCGTGTCAACATTTGGGCAAACTGCAGCACGGATCCTGAGCGGATGGCGGTCGTCATGTGTTTGCACTCTGGCAGATAGACGAAGACAGTTTCCTTCGAGAATGATTTTCCCGGTTGGTATTCCTCCTTCCCTATGTAGTACGGCGTTGGGAGTTGTCCTCATTACCGGTAGTGCTTATCTAAGACCCATTAAGACAGCCTTATCAATCATACTACATAGGCCAGCAGTGGGCGGTGTGACCATCCCTCGTACTGTTGGGCGTCTAAGGCCAGTGTCGGTTCACAGGTGAATGGCGTATGGATAAAGGGCTTGTATTAAACATTTACTTCCTAAAGTATTGGTCAGCGCATCACGTGATATAATCAGGGCGCTAAGCTTCATTTTGTACTTTAGATATTAATGCTTGAGGAGGGATACAGAAGAGAGATAGACAGAATATATCACTTGTTTTTAGCACTTTTAAGGCATTAAACCAAGTGAACCCCGTTGTACCAACAGCCAGGCCACCAGACGTCAGCTCCGTACGTTGCGATTGGGACGATACATGTGTCGATCGCTTTAACCAACGCCCCAGGAGCGGCTCCTTGGTAGGCTGTATTGAAGCGACACCTGTGCTGTGCAATTTTCAACGCTTTGCCACACCAAGTTGTGACGTGGTGTTTGAAATTTAGTCGAGGATCGGGGTACACAAAGCCAGCGGACATTTTGCGACGGCTCTATGAGGGTTCCGTTGACATAAATTCCAATTGATGTTTGGCGGTATCGTCCGGGGAATTGTACGACTTCGGACTTGTCTGTATCGAAAGCGACAGCATTTTTTCGGGCCCAGTCTAGTAGGTTATTGACCTCGTCCTGTGCTGCGGCTACAGACTCTGAAATCGTCCGGCCAAATCCAAAGATACCGATATTGTCGGCGTAGCTAAACCTCAGACCCGGGGTTCCACTTCGCATGGGCTCTGCCATATGTAGAAGAAAGAGAAGTGGCGAGATCGGTGAGCCCTGTGGAACTCCGCACACTAGCTCTCTCTTGGCAGTGACTCCCCCAGAGTATCGTACTTGGACCATCCGATTGGCGAGGAAGGAGCTAGTCTATTTGAGAATAGATTCCGGCCATCCCTGCTCCTGCATCCTCCTCACTAATCGATTATGGAGTACCGCGTCGAATGCTCCTTGAACGTCCAACGTTACAAAAGTAGCTGCCCATCCTTGTGAATTTGCCTTTTCGATGTCGTGGACCATACATGAGACTAGATCCGTTGCTGAGCGCTTCAGCAGTGCACCAAACTGTTGCTAGCGGAATACATCATTTATAACTGCAAGGTGTGCCATCCGCTTAGCTAAGAGCCTTTCTAACCCTTTTCCCAAGCATGAGAGAAGAGCGATTGGTCTTCAACCTTTGATTGTCGTTGGGTCTCTATCGTTCTTTTGAAGGAGGACCACCTCAGCTAATTTGAAACACTGTGGATGGGTTCCAAGCAGAATGCAAGCTCGGAACAGTTGGGATATCCAAGGCCCGATTGTATTCCAACACGCCTCCAATAGGTTTACGGAGACTCCGTCTGCTCCTGGGGCCGTATTTCCGCAACCAATGGTGCAGGCTCGGACTTCTTCATCTGATACGTCCTCTTCCCATGGTATCCGACTGCTGCTCGCGACTGTACATGGTGACAAGTCGTCTGATGCCTGAAATCGTGCCAGGAGGGAGTCGCGAAGCATCGTGGCCCGTTTTAATTGATCTGTTATCAACGTCCCATTATGATTCAGTGGCGGAGGGATACTTGCCTGTCTGGGGTTATCCATTCTCATTAGCTTAAATATATCAGTCGGCGTAGTGATTGATTCGACCTGTTGGGTTTTGAACTCCTTTTTCGAGATCTTCACAACTGATCGGAGCTTTTTCGCGCAGAGTGCCCGTTGGCTGAGAGTTATCGCGCTTTTGTACTCGGCAAATGCTGCCTTGCACTCTGGGGTCCACCACGGAGCAGATCTGCCGCAGCGGGCTTTTGGTCGTGTTCCTACTGCATTGATTGCATTAGTGAGATGGAAACAAATTTCCTCGGCATACTCTTCAACCCTCTCAATTGTGTCAAGAACTGGTGGTGGTCGGACCCACTGTGCAATTACCTTGGCGTATCTGGGTAGCTTATCCTTTGTTACTGGGAGTTTTGCCTTTTCGGGTCTCATCACTGAGTTGCGAACTAGAATTTGTCCTCGGATAGGGAAGTGATCGCTGGTGATACATCCACCACGATCTACCCAAGCACGGGCGCCGTCGACATTACTCCAAACTAGATCTAGCGTGTTCTCAGCTCGGTGAGTGGGCTCCCCAACAATATGGCAGGTCAAATGGTGTTTGTCTGCCCATTTTTCGATCATTTCTCCTTGTCCATGAGGACGTTCCACGCCAGGTTGCCAAGCCCAATATACCGAGTTAAAGTCCCCAGCAGCGACGGAGTTTGGCGGTGGAATCCAGTTGATGAGAGGCTGGATAGCTGTCGAGTCATTGGGTGCCTTGTAGACGTTGAGAAAAGTAATGCCGTTCACTTCAACCCAGAAATAGTCTCTTGTAGACATAACATAAGGAAAGAGCTGTGTTGCCATTATCTTTTTATCGTCTATCCGGGTATAGGTCATAGACCGGCTTTCCCACGAGGAAAACGGCCTGCTTGTCACTACCATTGTGCCATGGGCTAATGCTGAGATGCTGCGCTTAGTCTGGTCAACCAAGTCAGGAACTTCCCTAGTAACATAGTCAATGCGTTGCAATGGTTACAATGTTATGATAGCAACAGTTACTAATCAACATAAGCAATCAGTTGCTGTGTTATAGCTGTAGACTACCATACCCCTGATTGTAGTAGCCGCTCTTGAGTACTTAAGGAAGGTCTAGGACTGGATTTGTTCTGTAGCTTTTTGTCTTGTAATTATTCTAGACTTTAGATTGATCCGATTATTATAAGCTTTACCTTATACCCCGATTCCGTCCCGTTCCGCCTCCGTCCCGTTCCGTCTCCGTCTTGTCTCGCCCTCGTCCCGTTCCGATCACATCCTGTCCCGACTCCGTCCTGTTCCGACCCTTAACCTCCGAACTAGCCACGAGCCTGACATCGGCCTAACATTTTCGCCGCCATTAGGCAGATGATAGGTATATCCTGGGTGATCTTTTATTGTATTCTTTTGTTTATTCCACAGAGGTTCTTGAACAAGAACCACGTCAATACCCAGCTCAAATGCTCGGGCAAGCGCAATGTTTTGCGATGAGCCTCCTCTACCTACGTTTATTGACATAAAGCTTAGAGTAGGAGAGAGGCTTGAAGAGACCTGTGGGGTGCCCTTCACAAAGATTTTGCTGATTTGATGCCTCATCGACCTCGGCTACAGTCGCTGTAGCGTCGGACATGAGAACTTCAAAACAGTTGCTCGATTTAAAACCTGGCTGGTGTCACGGACGAGGACGACGACTAGGACGAAGACGAAGACGGAGACGGAGACGGAGACTAGGACGAGGACGAAGACGAGGACGAAGACGAGGACTAAGACGAAGACAGAAGCTGATAATGAGGACGAGATATTTAGATTAATAATTAGATTCTAAAACATGAGTAATTTACAAGACAAAAAGCTACAGCACACATCCAGTCCTAGAGCTTCCTTAAGTACACGAGCTTCAATACTATAACCAAGGGTGTAGTAGTTTACAGCCATAACACAGTAACTAACTAGTACTCTGAATGGCAACTGTTGCTATCACAACACTGTAACCATTACAATACCTAATTGTGTTATTGTATGCACGTCATAACTCGGTTGCCTGGGTGCGACACGACATCCCAGTGATGGTTTGTGACAGCTGGTTAGTATTTGACGCTTCTTCAACTGCTGTCATAGCTGCCTCTGCGCGTCTGACAGCTGCTTTGGCCCGAGTAACTGCCGCAAATTCGCGTTGGCTAGCCTGCCTTATGGTCTGAAGGTTTTCCCTGGAGGCCATTCCAGACTTTGTTGGACGAGCTAGACATTCCCGACTGTCTGACCTGTGTGGACCTCCGCAGTTGCGGCACTTGGTGTGTGCCTTGCACTCCGCAATGGAATGCATAGTTGAAGTACAATTCCAGCAGGCTGGGGCGCGCGAGCAGCCTCTGGTGCCATGAAATTGTAGGCATCTTTTGCACTGGTTAATGCTTTGACGAGGCTGGTGGCGGACTGCAATCCCAGAGTCGTCGAAAAGTCGGAAACCTGGCCGAGGGATCGATGCTTTTTCGAAAAGGGCTACCCATGACTGGTATGGGGCTCCAAGTCGGCTTTTCCCATGTGGGCGAACTTTTACCTGGACAGCCTTAGTGACCCTGACTATCTCGTCTGTTACCATCTCTTCTGTGACGATAACTCTGCCCATTATTGTATTAATGACAACTGGGACTGTTGCGATTCTAAGTGAGTCAAAGTCCGATGCTTCTTCCAGTGTGGCATCATGCTGGACGAGGGACCCAGCTAGGCTTAACAGGATGGCGCGTGCCTCTTGGGTTTCGGCTCTAATTGCGAAGCCAGTTGGAACACGGTATAAGTGCTCAATGTTGACTTGAGGAATTTCGAGCATTTTCGCCATAGCCACTCTAACACCAAACGGTGATAGCTTTCTCCAAGGGTGTTCATTTCCAAGACGAAGAAACAAGCGTTCATCTTTGGTGCCTGATTGCATTGGGGCGGTCGAGTTTTTTGAAGGTCGCGTCGAGTTTGTCGCCTTTGGCATAGCCTGCGTAACTTTTGTAGCTGCCAGG
Source organism: Blumeria graminis f. sp. triticale (assembly GCA_905067625.1). NCBI lineage: Eukaryota > Fungi > Ascomycota > Leotiomycetes > Helotiales > Erysiphaceae > Blumeria > Blumeria graminis. Next base: position 1,433,762 of record LR898478.1, read on the forward strand.
GGAGTCTTTATACCGTTCCGGGTGATTGAGGCCCAAGTGGTTTTGGCCTGGGAGACTTTGTGTTAAGGTTATGAGTTAATTGGGAACATAGTTACTTGGAATGTGTCACGATGTTTGTTCAGATGATTTGATACTTGGTAACTTGATTGCTGGCAGGTGTCCGATACTTTTCCGGTACTATTCATGAGACAGAACATAGATTACTTATATACTCTAACATGACCCTTGTCATTGTCTACGTTCTCTCTCCTGACTTACTGCCAACAGCGTGCCTAGGTAAAACTCTGCAGCTCATGAGTCCATCTCTCATGAGAGTCATCCGCTGTTCCGGTGGCTGGCGCGCGCGGTCCGAGAATGCGTCGCTGCAATGCCTCAATCACTTACGTGTAATATCCCAGCCGAGCGATCCTGAACCTAGCTGTTCAGGAACGACAGCAATCTAGTCCATGGTTCGCGCCTGTGGTTTGTATACACACCACAGCGTCGCTCCAATCGTTCCCATACAATGTCTCAGCTCCGCAGTCCTTAGTCCATTACTCAGGAGCGGAAGCAGTTGTATAGTTCCAATAGTGCGCTAGGTCTGCATGTACCTCTGAGCGCTATCCCGTAATTTCCCGGCGATACCTAACCGCTTATGGCTAGCGTGTGTGATCAATAGACTCATCACAACGCTGCCCCAATCATTGCCCTGCAATGAATCAGCCCGGCGCTCATGAGTCCGAGATTCAGGAGTGGCAGCAGTTGTATCAATGGTCAACGCACGACGTGTATATGCACCTGTCGGCGCAGAGCCGGTCATTGACAAGCGATATCACAACAAGTATACCAAGGAGGCAAGCTAGTTGCAAGTGGCTCTGGTCCGATTCACGGAGCAGAGGTATTCGACGCAGAAGTTATAGGTGCCATGAAAGCCTTGAAGGCTATAGTAGAGGTAGGAAAAGACTTACTGATCTGCATTCTTCTGGACAACCAAGCGGCCACCCAGGCGCTCGAAAGAGGAAGATCTAACTCCTCGCAGTCAGTGGTGGACAAGTTTTCATCGCTGAGACACAATAAGCGTGTGGAAATACGCTGGATACCCGGGCATGTGGGGATTCAAGGCAATGAAGAGGCCGGTAAGCTGGCCAAATCAGCCTTGGGAGCTCCGAATAACCGGTCACTAACCTCAGCTGCGCCCAGTGGAAAAGATCAAGATCTAACCTTTGCGGCATTAGTGAGGTGGGTTAAACAGCGCAGCCAATAGCTCGTGTAAGAATGGTGGCAGAAGTATCGACCGAAACGATACAAAGATCTGGACCTTTTCATGCGTTGAAAACGACCACCAGAACTAGCTTTACCAAGATTGGCGTACCATCGTCTTATTGCGGCAAGAACAGGCCACGGGGACTACGCCAACTACCATCGACGTTTCAACCCCGAACATGAAGATCTGAAATACGTTTTCGACCGAGAGAGAAGGCCCTGGCATTTTTCAGAGTGCCGACCAGCTTTGCTACGTTGAAGAAACTGTGAGGAATGGCCTCACCTGGGGCCAGGTAAATAATAAGGGAGAAGGGATGGCAGAAGTTTTTCCAATTCTTAACTAAAAGCAGATGTTACAGTCTGCCGAAGAATGAATATGATGGGAGGTGACCATGCTGAGATTGTTTCTGACTCGAGAGGAGATGTGTTTGGATTATAGGGATGCGGCATAGGGCATTGTAACTCAGATATTTAATGTACCTTTTTTTTCTTTTCTTTTGTCGCTTCTGGCTTTATTGCCGGTCATATAGGTAGCAATGAGCTCACAGAGCACATCTACCTGTGTCATGTCTAAATAGATGTCGGGTCCTTCCTGTCTCGTAAAACATTTCAAATTCAGATTCAAACTAAGCCAATAGGTCATTCGACAATTCCTTGCCAAAAATCAAAATTTGACACACGTCGATATTTGAATTTTGTTAAAATTTAGAATAATTGAGCCTATCAAGTAGGCCACGTTGTTGGTACACACGTCACTACAAATTCTGTACTTAGTTTCACTTCGGTAGTTACTTGAATCAATGTGCTCTACAACCTCAATGACTGAGGGGTCATTATATCCTTAATAGGTTATGAGCCCGGATTGTCGCTCGCGCAATCACGTTGTATCGCCCGGAGTTTGATACTATCTTCGTTGTGGGCAAGTAGAAGGGCATATGCTCTACTTACGCCAAATTAATTCAACTAGGAGGCTGTCACCTTCTTGAACCCAAGACAAGGCCATCGCCTTTGAGTTGCAATCTCTAAAGAAATTTGAGCGGCCGTCGCCTGAGAAGACAGGAGGTTATTGCCTTCGTTAGGGAAAGCACAGGTCGATTACTAAAGATAAGGGGTGTTACAGGTTATTGCCTTGTAGATGGGATCCGGAGTTTATCCGGCTCCTAGGATTTCATGGATAAACGTGGCGGAAACTAGGATGGTGTCTCATGGGGAGTTCCATTCTAAAACACAACTCGGGGTTAGATCAAGTTCTCAAACAATTAGGACAGGCTCAGGAACATAGGGTAGTTTCATAGGGAAGGCGTAGTAATACTGTTCGAGACAGAGCTTAGGGCTGTCCTATTATCTGATGTACATATATACCCAGCGTGAAGGAGTATTCTTCTTCACGCAACGTCTTCTGTTTATACTCATACCTATTGTTCACTTACTTATCTCTTCTCTAAAGAAGACCGCCGTTATTGTACCCTTCTCACCTACTACTTATTTTACCTTTACTTCTTCCGTGAACCCTATACCTAACGCTGAATTTATACCTCCTACTCTTAGGAATCACCACCATACTCCACACCTGTAACCTACTTGTACCAAATTCGTACCCTACGGAATACTAGTAACACTGCTCCTTGAGATAGGAGTTGATTATGTCAGCGATAAGCGAGACAACATCTAGGGGGTGATCCCACAAGTATGTAGTTTTTCTCTTTAGATACAAAATAAACCCATTTTGGATACACTCGTGCGGACAGCTATTCACTCTGGTGCCATCCTTTCACATATTTTGTGTCCCAACGTTTTTTTACACTGCTAGTGCAAGTTTTAAAACCTCTCCTAGTTTTATTTAACATTTTTTTGTATATGAGCACGTTTAGAGTCCCATCGCCTACTGACTCTGCCTATACAAACCATTCAGTTCTTTCACAAGAGTACTTATCAATGTCTGATTATAACATGGAAAAATTGCCCCTCTCGTCTAATTCCAAAGCAGCGCTGCCAAAGACTAGATTGACACAGGAGCAATTAAATCAGCTTTTATTTCTCATAGATGTCGAAGACGGCCCAGCTCCCGAAGAGCTTAGATCTGCCCCAACCTCTGGAAGAAAAAAGGCTTCAAGATGGCCAGAATGGGATGGATCTAAGGAGCTCTATAACACTTTCATGGATCAGCTAAACACTAAGATAGAAGTTGATTGGGAGTTGCTAGGAGGTCACCGCGCTATTTGTATGGAGACGATGAATGCAATTCCCAAATAGTGCAGGACTCGAGTTTCACACTGGTTTTCTACAGGCGGTCCAAACAACAACTGGAATTATAAATCATTTCTTCGCCATTTTGATGAAATTTTTGAGGATAAAACGTCTGCAAAAGCTGCGGGTGAATCGCTATCCATGATGAGGCAAGGTCAACATCAACTTTTTTCCGAATTCCTTGGAGACTTTGAGTACACACTTGCACAGGCAAAGGGGCTTAAATGGGAAGGTCGCGTTAAAATTAACCATCTGAGTTTGTGTTTAAATGATCGATTATCGGATGCTCTGGTTTGTGTAACGACCTCAGAAAATGACTATACACTATTTGTCGGAAAATTGCGAGAAGTCTCGGGTAAGCTAGAAGCTCGTGACAACAACTTTCCGAAAAGAGGTCCAATTTTTTCAAAAACGTGGTATATTAACAGGCAAGGTGGCACTCAACCAAGTTCTGCTTTGGGTCCTGAAATTTCCTCGAGCAATTTACAAGAAAAAATTTCTAATATTGTGGATGCCGATGGTGATACTCAAATGTCGGGGATCAATGGCATAAGCATTTCAACACTGAACGCAATTATCAACGCAGTGAATTCACAGAATCCAGGAAAGGGGAATATTAAAACTAGCAAACCCCCGGCGCCATGGCGTTCCCCAGAAGAATTTGCAGCCTTGCGTGCGGCAGGTAAGTGTACCCGCTGTGAGAAAAATGGACATTGGCACAAAAAATGCCCCGATTTTACCTGGGCAAGGAGACCCTCGAATATAAATGTGATAGCAGCTAGTAGCTCAAAAACTCGAGGGCCAAGTTTAGGTTCAGCAGTTGATGAGGAAGAGTCGGGAAACGAGTGAACTCTGGACAAAGTCGGGCCCAGAGGAAAATGTTAGCTATGGCCGAAGAAATGAAAAGTATTGTAAAGAAATTAGATGGCACACCCTTCCTGTTAGAAGTATTAATTAATAAAAGTTTCCACACCGATATATTTATGGACTCAGGGTGCTTATGCTATTCCGCTTTCAATTATTCATTTGTAAAACGCCACAAGCTACCGCAAATTCCTATCGAAATGAGAGAGCTGAAACTGGCAAAGAATTATGATCACCGGCGCTCTATAAATAAAATAACCTGTGTAGATATGGATATTGATGGCAGGTGTGAATGAATCTGGGGTTATATCATTGATGATCTTGCTTATGATATAATCCTGGGTGATCCTTGGATGAGAGCTAATGATGTTCTATATAACGCAAGGCAGCGTTATATTCGTTTTGGTCCAGCTGGAGGTCTTACCGTTAAAGTTAAGGGATGGGATGACCGTCTGTCTATGCATTCGAAGGCAAGGATAAGTTGTATAAAAGTTAAGACAGGAGGCGCTCACCAGACTCTTGGAACTCACCTCTTAGCTGTATGCGCACGAGCACGCAAAACTAAGGATAAGGATACGAAACTTTTTGCGGCTTCGATTTCAGATATAAACAAGGCGCTTCAAACTAAAGCGAAACAAACTCCGCAACAAATTGAAGCTAGCTTACCACAAGAAATTTGCCATAACGCCCGATATTTTACAGAAGATGAAAAGAACGAGATACCTCCCCATCGACCGGGAGTTGACACTAAAATTGAGCTAGTCAAGGATGAAAATGGTATGGAGAAAGAAATTCCCTTCGGCCCTCTTTACAATATGTCACGAGAAGAATTGCTTGTCTTACGAAAGACACTTACAGATCATCTCGATCGAAACTGGATTCGGGCGAGTGCCTCACCGAGTGGAGCCCCAGTGTTATTTGCCAAGAAACCAGGAGGAGGATTACGATTTTGTGTGGACTATCGGGCCCTTAATTCAATTACGATCAAAGATAGATACCCACTTCCACTTGTTAAAGAAACACTGAGGCAAGTGGCAAAATCTACCTGGATTTCAAAGGTGGATGTTCGAGCGGCTTTCCATAAGTTAAGAGTCCATAAAGGTGATGAGCCAAAGACAGTGTTTCGTACTCGTCATGGCTCTTTTGAATGGCTTGTCACACCATTCGGATTAATAGGGGCGCCAAGTGCATTCCAACAATATATTAACACCGTTTTACAGCAATTCCTCGGGGACTTTTGTTCAGCCTACTTAGATGACGTACTGATATATACCACAGGTGATCTCAGTGATCATTGGATGAAAGTCAATATGGTACTCGAACGTCTAGGAATAGCCGGTCTAAAGATGGACCCTCGTGAGAGTGAATTTGCTGTCAAACTAACAAAATATCTTGGGTTTATAATAAGCGTAGGAGAGGGTACTAAGGTTGACCCGGAAAAAGTAGATGCTATTAAAAGTTGGCAAGCACCCAGGAGTACTAAAGGTGTAAGAAGTTTTATAGGATTTGCGAACTTCTATCGAGACTTCATCCCTAACTTTGGTGGCATTGCCGCACCTCTTCTAAGACTCACAAAAAAAAACATAGTTTTTAATTGGAACGACGCGCATCAAGAAGCATTCAATAAACTCAAGGAATTATTTATTACATCACCGATATTGGCTTTGTGGGATGATGAAAAGGAAACAGTACTTGAGGTTGATTGTTCGGGCTACGTACTGGGAGGCTGCTTATCACAAATTGATGCCAAAGGAATTCTCTGACCAATCGCTTATCTTTCAAAAAAGCTGAGCCCTGCCGAATCCAATTATGATATTCATGATAAAGAATTGTTGGCCATTGTTTGCTGTATGGAGGAGTGGAGAGGCATGTTAATAGGGTTAGACAAGCCCTTCATTGTTTTATCTGATCATAAAAACCTTAAGCCTTTCATGTCAACACGAAGGCTTAATGAGCGTCAAGTCCGATGGTCGCAAATAATTTCCCAATTTAACTTCAAACTGAAATACCGGCCGGGTAAACAAGCGGACAGGCCAGATGCACTATCAAGGCGTGAGCAAGACATGCCTCAGAGTATAGACGACTATCGATTAAAAGATAGAGAGTTGCAACTTATCAAGGATAGTTGGATATCTGCAATTTCTATAGATATTGATCAAAAAACCTATTCCAGCCGGTAGCAAAATATTTTCGGATGAGTATCTGCAGATATTATGGGACAAAGCCTTAAAATCGGATGAAAAAATACGGCTTCTCCATAAATGTCTTGAAAACGGAGATAGATGTTTGCCCTCGGCTCTCACTGACTTTAAAATCTCATTGGCAGAATGTACTTTTGATGCGAGAGGTGTTCTGAAATTCAGAGACAGAATTTGGGTACCAAACTATGAGCCGCTACAAACAGCTTTAATCCAAAAAACTCATGATTCTCACATTGCAGGCCACCCAGGAAGAGATAGTACATTAGCAATACTAAATCGTAATTATTTTTGGCCTGGGATTTCAAGAATAGTACGAAAATTTTGCCGGAACTGCGATGTTTGTGGCCGTAGTCATGTGTGGAGAGAGCTTTAAAAAGGACTACTGCGAACTCTGCCAATTCCCGATCGATTTAACAGTGAGTTGGCAATCGACTTTATGACAGATTTGCCCGCAAAGACAATCAAAGACCCGCGATACATGATGGTAGTAGTGGATCGCCTAAAAGGAAGTGTTGCAATTGAAGAGATGACGACTATGAAAGCTGAAGATTGTGCAAGGGTATTTCTCAAGTTGCATTTCCGATATCACAGGTTTCCTAATCATATTACTTCTGATAGGGGATCTAACTGGGTTGGAGACTTTTGGAGGGAGCTTTGCCGTCAAACAGGAATAAACCAGCGACTGTCAACAGCATTTCATCCCCAAACAGACGGTATTACAGAGCGAATGAATCAGGAAATCTTGGCCTACCTACGGGCATTTGTTACATACACACAATTTGACTGGAAAGAGCTACTCCCATGCGCCATGTTAGCGTTGAACAATAGAAAGTCAGCCGCACTTGGAATGAGCCCATTTTTTATCGAACATGGCTACCATATAGAACCAATTCAGCAACAAGAAGCTTTTAGTTTCCCTTCAGATCCGGCAAAAAGGGCTCAGGATTTCGTGAATAGACTGAAGGAGGCAGAAGAGATGGCACAGGCAGCTATGGCGTCGGCACAGCATACCATGGAGGAGTATTCAAACAAAAGCCGCAAGGGGGCTGATATTTTTAAAATAGGATACCAGGTATGGCTAACCTTGAAGAATATTCAGACCCCACAACTATCGAAAAAACTCTCATGGATAAATGCGAAGTACCAAGTAACAAAAGTCATCGACTCGCATTCAGTCGAATTAAATACGCCACGATGTATATGGCCACGCTTTCACGTTGATTTGCTAAAAAGGGCAGCTACTCACCCACTACCGTCCCAAATCACTGACGACGCTCAACCTCCACCAGTAAAATCGCAAATACAAGACGGTCAATTAGATAATGAAGAGTCCCAGTAATTTGTCGAGAAAATTTTACGAGCTGAAAATTGGAAAATTGGGAAAGGGTATCAACGTTTAGTCCTAGTTAAGTGGAAATGATTTGCTGATCCCACGTGGGAACATAGGGTTAATTTGGAAGAAACTGAAGCGCTGGATATTTTTGAAGCACGTTATGGAACGAAAGATAATGTTAGTGAAGATTCTGGTGCAATATTAGGGCATAGAAAAATTACAAAGCGAGCGCTGCTGGCAGGGTTATAATTATTCACCTAATATTCACACCAAAGGGAGAAGGGGAGTAATGTTACAGGCTTTTGCCTTGTAGATGGGATCCGGAGTTTATCCGGCTCCTAGGAGTTGATTATGTCAGCGATAAGCGAGACAACATCTAGGGGGTGATCCCATAAGTATGTAGTTTTTCTCTTTAGACACAAAATAAACCCATTTTGGATACACTCGTGCGGACAGCTATTCACTCTAGTGCCATCCTTTCACAAGGGGTCGCCGCAAAACCCTCATGAGAATTGATGGTTCCTAAACGCACCGGTAGCCAGCCCGTCGATGGACTCTGAGAGAGAGAGCCCATGGGTCAAATGAGTCGACCCGAAAGAAACCAAAAAAAAAGAACCTAAACCTGGCAGCTACAGTACGAAAGCTGTCACAATTAGAATAATTCGGCTCTTTTCCGAAGTTTGTCGAATCCCCAACCTGACAGCTCCCATCCGAAAGCTGTCGCAAAAATTTTCACTGCTGCTTTCCGACAGCAGTTAGAACCTCAACCCAGCAGCTCCGCTTCGGAAGCTGCCATTTATAATCTTAAGACTTCCCTTCTTAAAGTCTTCGCCATTATCTAAGCAGAGGGAACTTCGTCAAGTTATCCGACAACAAAAAGTCTCTACAATAGCCAAGGCTTCAACATTATCACCATTTCAACGGCTATCTTCGTTTCATTTTATATTGTCGTGGGGGAGATAAGTCAATAAGTAGAAGAACAGTTGATTACAAAAAGACCAAAGCAAGATAGAAATAAATCCAAGTGGAGCTTGGTGATATTATGAGAGAGCTATCACACGGAACACTTTGAAATAAAAGTCTTTGGAAGGGATACTCTAGTGGGGCATGTTGCTTGTGGAGGGAAACGAGACAATGGAACACTAGAGATTTGAATGGAATATACACCGGAACAACCACGGCACGGAAACTGGGAGAGTGTATTTGAGAGCTGAGAAAGGCTGACGCTAAGACGCCAAAATCCTGGGGGAGCCTCTGAAGTTAACAACAAACTGCCAGGTCACTCGGGATAAGCTTAGGACTCTACGGTGTACGTGGAGGAAAATGAGAGGAGATGAATCAATTCTAAAGGATACGCTGCTTAGATTGATTCATCGAAAATTGGAAGACCAGTTTGGGAGCAGACAACTAATCATTCAAGCAAACGTCTAATGAAGTAAAGATACAGGAAGACAAGGAATACGCCCAATTAGCCTATGGGGGAGTGTTAGAATTTAGAATAATTGAGCCTATCATGTAGGCCACGTTGTTGGTACACACGTGACTACAAATTCTGTACTTAGTTTCACTTCGGTAGTTACTTGAATCAATGTGCTCTACAACCTCAATGACTGAGGGGACATTTTATCCTTAATAAATTTTAAATTTGATTTCAACTAACCCGATCAGGCACCCTATGGGTCCATGCAGGTGACTATCTGCATTATTTACAAAGGAGGAAACCAATTTGGTGAAAACCCCCTGATCCTGTCTTTTTATGTTCCTATCAGTATATTTGGTTTACCTTCAGGAAGTACAGTGTACACTGTTCAGCCGGTGTGGATTCCGTCCTCTCCCCTTCCAGATCTATTTACTTTATCCGACATTGCTACCTCGACTTCTCCTGCCAGTCAAAACTGTTTTATCCACCTTTTGTGGGCTTCTTTTGTCGATGAGTCAACGGCACTCCCCAGCGCCCTGGACGGTATAAAAGAAGTTAGGCAAAGCTACTTTACAGCAATCACGCTCTGTCAAGACTTTTCTGGCATTTCAGCACGACCTTCGGGAAGGAGTTGGAAGGAGGCCAGAAAGGCAGAGGGTGAATTTCCCGAGGTACCCACAAGTCTGCAGCGCCTTGCTGGCCGGCCTCTTCGAACGCTTCAGAAGGGGCAATATGTCTTCGGATTTATTCCTAATGTCGGTATTAGAAGAGCCCCGCACCCAGTGGTTTTTTTCGAATTTTCCCGGCTGCCATACACCCGCAAATGGCCATCGTTTCGTTGGCTGGAGAGGGGAGATAATGAAGGGCTAAGGGCTCCTCTAAGTGTATGATCGAATGAGGACTTGTGAGGGGTGGTACTGTGTGAGGGGAGCTGTATGGGAGGCATAGGAGGGGATATACTACTGGTATAGGTATCCTTGGCCTGTAGGCAGAGAGGACCTGCATGTCCCACATAGTCATAGACTCAGATAGGACAATAAAATGAATTAATTAAATCCACCTTTTGTTTAGTATCTGTTGGAAATATCGCGCAATGTAATGGGCGCAATATTCATGGAACGAAAGTAGAAGTTGACTAAAAGAGTGTCATGTTCGGATTACAGCTAAAAGTGTGGGAAGTGTGCGCTACAAGTACAAGTGTAAGCGACACAGAGCCTAAGCCACAGCATAAACGAGTGTGGCGCCATCTAGGCATAGAAAACCCCCAATAACCTCCTTGCGCCCACGCCATACAGCCGCTCATATGTCCAATAGGTAGCCTGAAGCGCTACCATATTACCTGTTCCAACCTCTTAAATATACACGAGATCGTGTCAGGAACCTAGACGAAATGGAGGGCCCATACGTCCACAACACTCCGTGTCTCCATTTCCAACAGTATCCACTGTGTGATTCTAGCCACATCTCCTGGGCTGTTCATCATTGCTTCAAATAACCTGTCTTTAACTTGTCGGAGAAAGTCGCCTCTTCCATTTGCCACTGCGGACACGCCAATACCATATGCTTGACGTTTTGCGACGAATATCCACATTGACAGCTTGGCTTTTCTACTTCGGGTACTTTTCTTCTGCTCAGGTAAGAATTGAGTCCGATATGCTCGCTCCTTAGATGAATGGCGACACTGCTTTGGGCCCTGGTTAGGCTACTGTGGATTCTTAAGGGTGTATCTTTGAAGTTCATTTTGACGCTGCCTGTTTGTTTATCAGTAAATATATTTGCCGCGTCGATATTGTACCCATCATCTGCATCATTTTGTAATCTTGTCCTGATTTCTCTCTCACCTATCCCGTAGAACTGTCTCTCAGATTTGTGTGCCACGCTTGATTTCCTTCGTCGGGTGTAAGTATCGGCGTGGGTGCATATTTGGTAGTCATCTCAGGCCAGAGAATAGTCGATATGAGGTATGGTCATTAAAAGAAGGATGTACTAAGTCACCCCTGTAAACTTGGTGAGGTTTTGGTGTGAATCGAACTCGTTGGGTGGGAATATTTGATTTGGTGGAGTATTTTAAAATATTGCTTCGTGGGCCAACTTCTTCGAGATTGCAAAATTTGACTGATCTTGACACTGGGAGAATGTTTCACTCCCAGGTTCGTAAATGATACCGCGTATAGGTGTTCAGTCTTGCCCTCTATTTTAATAATTATAGAGGAGACTAATTGGGTGAAAAAAGAGCGTCTCCATTGTACTCGAAATTCATGTACGAACTCTTGTATTTCAGTGGTCACAAGCCGGTAACGTTGTTCATGTGTCGATATAATCAGGATTTGAATTCAAGGCTGACAAGAAAACACATAAAATTCTGCAAGTTTCATAAGAGTAAAATGCAATCATACAAGAGCTAAACCAACTGTCCAGTAGTACCAACATGCATCATCCGGCAAGCATTTATAGTCATTCCGTCACCTGAATTCGTAACCTTGAATTAATTGTATTTGCACTTAGATTATTCCATTAGTTGCTTTTCCCATGTCATGCCTCAGTTGTCAGCTGTAAATCAGATGGCAAATCTCATTTGTACTACGGGATGGCGATCATATTTGCTTTATAATATCAACTTGGACTCTAGGGGTGAGTGGAAGCGGTAAATTTCTACTCAGAGATTCGGTACGTACTTCAGGAAGAAGAATATGAATTCTGGCTCTCTCTCTTCCTTGCACATTCATGCAAGTTCAGTTTATCCAATAGGACATAAATGGATAAATAAATTAATCCTTGGGGAGCGCGACACGAAAGATATCATCTTCCAGTCATCAAGTTTGCTGATGCGGGCCCATCCGTCCGATTAGTGTCCACTATGACGTACACACTAAATCATGCTTCCGATGTCTGCTTAGTCATGTAGCGATGAGAACCAAGGGGCCAAGTAGCTTGGCTACATCCATACCTCCATCTTGCTGCTACAACTGATCCGCAAATATATCATCCACACATAACGCCTGCCGAAGCCGAACCATTCGCCCGAACATTCCTCATTAATTCGACACTCATCCTGGTGCCCAACATGATGACCATCATCCTTGACGAGAACTACGGGTATTCCTGGACTTACGCGGTGGGAGTTGAATTGATTGCTGACGGCGGGTCATAGCTATGTCTTGCTCGCGGCAACGAGTACTTGCCTGCTCAATACCGTCCACACTCTCAATACAGGCCATTTCCGGCGCGCAGCTGGTGTCGAGTATCCCGCCGCCTATGCCCCACCCACACGTACCGACAAACTTGCTCTACGTTTCAATTCGGCTCAACGTGCGCATGCAACCTACACTGAGAACCACCCGAGCATGGTAGTGGCCCTATTAATTTCTGGCTTACGATTTCCCCTTACAGCTGCTGCGCTGGGCCTAGGCTGGACCTTGAGCCGCTGGATGTACATGTCAGGGTAAGTCTAATCAGCTTTCGGAAAGCCTAACCCATTTCCAACTTCGGTGGCTGAAACCACCTCTTTTTACAGTTACAGCCGAGGCGATGAGGCTGGTAAGGGACGATATCGTGGTATTCAATTTTTCCTATTCCAATTTGCACTCATGGGTATGGCGGGCTACGTGAGCCTGGCCCTGACCATGGGTTGGTGAGAGACGACTCCGGTCGAAAGAATTAGCTGGGGTATCGGTTGTGTTACATCATTGCTCGCGCTAATCCTGCTATCAATATCTGAATAGCTTGAGCTAATGTAAATAAATTCCTTATCATACTCAGTATCAAGAGCATTCTTGCCAATGATTGCTACGCAGACCAACCTCGAACAACGGCTCCCTACATACCCATGCTTAGTGCCTTAGCATCCAATTTTTTACCTACGCCTGTTAAAGGAAACGACGGCAGGCTGAGGATCCCAGAGCTCAAGTATTCAGGAACCAGGGACTAGTCATGGCGATCTCTAACCCCAAGCGGATAAATAAAGGGGTGCCGCTTAGGTGCAAAAGAATATTGAGTCTATAAAACGTAATTGTCCATGTATGGCAGGCTAGACAAGTAAATATGTGTTGATTGTCCCATAAATTATACGACTACGGAGATGTATAACATGCCAGACAACCTACTGCTCAAATTAGACATCGATACTGATCACCCCGAAAGTTTGATTATGTGAGTTCTGAGTGATGACAGTCTTGTTTTTTTGCATCAAATTTTAATTACGTAAGCAGTTATCTAACTATGACACAGTATAAAGGAAGAGCACTCATGTCTCAAATTTTATGTCAAAGTACCACTGCGAAGTTATGGTGGCTTTTTCTTCACCCCAAGTCAATCCTCTTCCATGAATACCCACACAGGGGAACGTCTCAAAAGTCCTAAGTTATCCAGACATGCCTCCATTATCAATTATCTTTCCTCCGCGCGATATGTGATCTGAGATGTCTCCTTCCAAAGTGGAGTAGGTGCCCAGGCTACTAAAACCATACCAGAGAACACCACCAGGAGGCGGACCACGACACCTTCCATCGTTGGCTTGTGTTTATAGTGTTAGCTGCACTCTCGCAAGCGAAGTCTTGGCACGCACAGAGCTCAATTCGTAAAACTGCTTGCCAAAATTCGAAATTTCACGATCTTCGAGGTTATATTCTTCCTTTGCATCATCTTGTAAACTTGTCCTGATCCCTCTCACGTCCATCCTATAGAACTATGTACCAGATTTGTGCGCCACGTTTTAATTCCTCCGTCGGGTGTAAATATCGGCGTGAGCATGTATTTGGTGTCGAGCTAAGGCCAGAAAATTTCGACCAGAGCTGTTCTCATTGGAATGAGGATGTTTTAGATCGTACTTGTAGACTTGATGAGGTGTTGGTGGTGATCGATCTCGTTGAGAATGAAAATTTGATATGACGGAGTATTTTGAATTTTTGCCTCGTGGGCCAACTTCTTTGATATTGTGAAATTTGACTTAACTTGGCTCTGGTTGGGTATTTCAACCCCAGGTTTGTGTAGGACCCCGCATATAGGTGCTCAGCCTTGCCCTTCTGATAGCTGTCTCATGAATACTACTAGCAACCACAAAAGTAATTACGTTTGTAGAGCAACCGCTTAACTAAAAAGAGCACATTACTAAAAATTTCATATAATGGATGTTTATCTATATATCTATGACACATGATCAATGTTATCTATACATGTAAAACGACAATTTTGACAATTTTGACGTCAGAGACGCTCATACTCTGTGTTCTATTCGCCAATACCACTGAGATATGCTTGCTTGCACAAGCAGTCAACCCTCCTCTAAAAGTACCCACTAGAGGGACGTTTCAAATATTTGATTATCCTAGCATGCCTTTGTTATTTATGCGTAGGAGTACCGCGAGAACTGTAATTTAAATTTCCCGGATTCGAGCCAGTTGTCTCTTGTCTTAAGCGGGATAGGTGTTCAAGCTAACCAGAATCTCCCTTGGATATCAGCTCAGATGATGTACCACTGAAGCATCCAACCAGAGTAGTTTTTATAGTGTCACCTGCACTCTCGAAAACTTTTCGGATTAGGTTCTGGTCAACGATGTCGAGCCTAATTTTGCTATGTTGCAGGCTACTGTTTCAATTATTCATGGGGTCATAATCGGGGTTGTGAATAGTTTCGATTAGGTGTGGATTACTAGATTGACACCTAAGCACGTCTAATGGTAGTCAGGCATGCTACTCAACTAGCAAAATGCACGGTAAACCACAACCCCAAAGTGATGATACGAATAAAGTTTTTAATGCTAGATTTAACAAGTTTAGCGTGGTTGGAAAATGGGCAATTTGCATGTAGATAGATAAAGACGTTATAGCCATCTAATAGTTGGGACAAGTCTTCTACCAAATTGTTGGAAAATATACTCTGTACGATATTATATGGATAAATATGATGAAGTAAAGAAGACTTGATATTTTATAACTATGTGAACATTGGACTTATATATACATATTAGGGGAGAAATTCCCACTAGTCTCATGTGCCTGTCAAACCTAGTGATGACTAGCCACCTCTCATCTACCATGATGATCCAAGGTACACTGTAGTACGTAAATATCCAATTGTAAATGCAACAGTAGGCGCGATTAGCGCACTCGTGACATGTGTAGAGAGAGTCGATCTTGTCGGGAACCTGAGACGAAACAGGTAGTGGTTGAGTCCTAAATTCAAGAGTCAGAATTTCTAATACAAATAATATCGGGATCAATCCTAGCCTCTCATTATGCAATCTCATGAATTATCTCCGTGTCTGTAATTATAGACCAATATACAAAGTCGACGATCAAGTTTAAAAGTTGATCAAAATCGGAGTCGTGTAGCGCATAACGCTCGACTTGGAAAGCCTCCTGTCTACACATCAATAAAGCAGCTTTTTGATGACACCATCACGTTGAGCGCGACTCGTAGTTCTCTAGATACCATTGCCTCCGAGAAAGACATGATTCCTCAGATAGAGTTGGGAACTAAAAATCATCGAGCTGTAAAATCTTTACAGAACGCCACTGAAGAAAGATTTGCCGCTCTTGGTAGACATATCGATAGTCTAGAAAAAGAAATGTAACAAAAATTCAATTTAATCATGAGTAGAGTTTGCTAAACTCTCAAATCACGAAATTGAAAAATCAAAGGACGATAATTCAAACGTGAAACAGACTGACGATACCGAAACCAGTCATAGTCCCAAGATCAGGATTGAGCAAACAAGGAAAGGATATAAGCTGGCCCTATCATAAAAGATAGCCAGCCTAACGAAATTTCCAACTAGACTCCCAGATAAGCGAATCGCTTTTTCCGCACATTTGCTACATGTCAAAGCAAGATGACTTTCCAAGAAAAATACGATAAAGATATCTAACCGGAAGCCAAATTACAATCAGAGATTTTCAACTCTAACATAGGTAGTTGTAACGATCAAAACAAGGTGATTCTGAGGCCTGAGTAGGAGCTATCAAGGGTATCAAATAATGTGTTCTTGAAACTGAGGCACATCCAAACTGCTCTATACAGCACTATGATACTATAGAATCAATAGCATCAACAAATTACCATAAAGTGGGCAATAATTTCATCCTAGTGTGCTACCTGACAGATCAATTTGATACGTCTTGGATGCAAACTTTGATGGCTATATCTGAAACTCTCGATAATCACGAGATATTTCAAGAGCGGGTTCTATAATTCGCGGGCCTGCTCCCTACAAAGATAAAACATATCTAAATTATGTTTGATGTATAAGAAACGGGTTTTCAATTCTCCCTTGCATATCTGAGATTCAGATATAGCCCGGACCATAAAAATAAAGAATATCAAAATATATATGTGACAACTGGAAGATAACACAGATAAAAAGATGGCAGTGTCGAACCAGATAAAGATTCAAATCAGGAATAAAAATCATAGGATTCTAAACTAAAAAAGGAAGAGAAGGAAAATATCTTGAGATCTACAGATCAACATAATCTACACATGTTTCGTGCGATTAAAGCATCATTATGTAATACACGAAGAGAATAATAATCTTAGAGGCACTTAAGGTAGGAAATCCAGGCCCGTAACAATATACGCCAAGCGTTTTGTCGCAAAGTCGCGAAAACAACAGCAAATATCCACTGGTGAGCTTATGAATTGATCTATAGGACTAGCAAAGGAGATTATTCAGTATGCTATTGAAATAGATATTTACAAGACCACACATGAATCAGTAGGTTTGCAACATAGCCCTCAAAATTATGACTGACACAGATGTGAGCCCTCATCAGCGATTAAAACTGATGCAACTGCAAGTAACCTAACATTAACAGTTGTCTATCCCACAATAGATGATTTGATAAATGCAGCCACTTCAGAATGCGCGTATATTAAAGAAACATTAAATTGCTACTCCTGCAGTAAAGATGGAAGTATCTATCCTTTTTTTTTTCTTTTTTTCTTGAATCATATTGTATTCAGCCAGCTAGCTATGACAAAATCTATCCTTATTGTTTTAGTAAAAAGAAAGAGTACACCCCTGGTTTCAAATCTACGCTTGTACCCCAGTCAAACAGGTAAAGTGCGGTTATAATAGTAAATTTTAATTTGGTTGATGATAATAGGTAACCAAGTCAAGCAGGATTATCTGTCGTGCTGGCTCGGTTGAATTGTTAGGAGACAGGGGAACAGAGGATGGGCTGCTGGATTAGGAAAGGGTGGAAAATACAGGCTGGTGCACAGACGCTGTTCATGTACTTTACAATCTCTTCACCTGCCGAGTTTAGTGAAATAATCTATCCATATAATATCATACTTCACATCGTCCATTAGATGATATTATCAATCGTCGGGATGCACATCTAGCATCACCTTCATAGATCACTATTGTCAGTAAGAGTTCACATTTGATACCTACTGACACCCATTTGGCCACAGTGATACGCACTCAGTGTCCATCGTGCCATCACCCAGCGTGAGCGCGCCATCTCCGCGACTCACCATTGCACATGAGCCCGTGTAATTCCACCGACGGACAGCAGAGACATAATTGCTATATACCTCACAGCTTATAACCACAACATTATCTGATAAAGATGATGACTAAGAATTTTTAAATTGTTAAGAGATGTGATGACTTTTAGATAGAGAGATATCAATTTAATAATTTCAGTACAAAATAACTTACTTCTGTTTCCAGCACTAATGCTACAGCTCTGTTGGGAGAATTTTCTCAACATCTGTCAGTGGTGTCCCCTACGAACCTCCAGCTCTCACAGTAGAGTCTGCAGAGCCGAGATTGAGTAACAAAGTTCTCACTTCGATGGGGATCCCCTAATGCTTTCGTGATCTGTATCATCTTCATCCTTCAACATATCCCCCAATAACCACTATCATGAAGCTGACCACGATCAAATCAGATGGTAGGGTCGGAGCCCTACTCATCACCAATCCTTGATCATGGCGGAAAAGCCATCCGATGAGTTTCTGGAGCGTATCCAGCACCCGATACGGAGATGGCGGATTGGATCAAGTCGGCCTCGATTGTTACAAAGAAGGAAGATTTAGATGAATACGCGCACCTCATGAGGTCCCGGTGTCTAGGCCTCGCCTGGCTGGGGCTGCAGGGGTTTTGAGACTTTTTCCCGCGCACGAAGTTTCCATAGCTGCCATTTTTATTCTTTTTGGGTAGAAGGTTCCGTGGAAAAGGTGACTGAATTCCACGGGTAAACACTGAGCTGAATGGCTATTCACGAAAGGCAATATATCAATGATCTTTCAAGGAACATGAGAGGCAAGGAGTACTGTACAAGGAGTGGCCTGGGTCAGAGAGGAGCCCAATGTGCTAGATAGTCATAGACTCAAGTAGTACAATGAACACACAAACACATAATTTTTTGAAATTCGAAAATTCGGATCTTCTCTCTTTCCCCCTCTCCTTCCCTCTCGCGCTCATCGTATTCTATCAATAAATTGTGATCGAGCCGCTGTCAAACTCATCATGCCACCTTTTCGAAAAATGCTCCCCAACGCAATGTTGGACAACCCGAGAGTCCGCCCGAGGGCTCTCGCAAAACTACCTGGCCTTGCCCTGTCTTTGAAATGCACGGAGATGGGATAGGCCGTTTCGTAAAGGAAGGAAGAAGCCCTTCCTACTGCAACAAGCCCGATGCTGACATTAACGGGTCAGTTGAAACTGTTGAGGAAATTCCTCAACAAGCCTCCGTCCCCCACGGGACTAGAGAACCGTCCTATACTCCTCCAACCTAACCTAAACCGTTGGAGAAAGCTGCATCGAAAGCGGCTTCAACGAAAGAGTCGCAGCCTGAAGCAGCCACTAAAGCAGATTGCCCTTTGGAACTTCAACCGATCCTCAAGGTCGAAGAACGATGCGCCGCCGAAACAGCGGCAAATCTGGCACCCTGTTCCGCCGCCATCTCCGGCGTCGAAGCAACCCTTCCTTTGAGCAACGGGCCAAATAGACTATTCGTAGACTCCATCATAGTAAACCTATGCGCTGCCATTGCGCAATACATGGCCACTATGCCACCCGTCCTTCCTCGCTCAGCGAACCCTCCTCCGAGAGCTCCCGACGCCAGGAGCCCAATTATACACGCCGTCCCAGCGCTGCCGGTCAAAAGCATCTGGGCCACGGTAGCTAAAAACGGACTGCCACAAAAAGTAGTTCCTTCAGTAAAGGCTGTGCCGCAGCCTGCGGCCAAAGCCCTAAAGAAAGACGTCCCAAAGACGAGAATCGACAGACGACTTCTCATCCGCCTTGGTAGCGACCATCCTTGGAGAAAAATGTCTTTCCAGGGTGCATAAACTACAATCCAGGTGCAAACCGGTTGCAATCTATTTGCGACTAACTCTTTACACCGAGTCAGGGCCGGTTTCGCATTTGCGACAACCAATGAAGAATTGAGACAGAAAATCCTTGATGCGTCTTCGAACCTGAAGAGTATAAACGCTTGAGTTGAAGAGGCTTGAATCTAGTCCCCTTACGGTTACTAAATGTGCCCGTAAATATCATACTACAACCCGGCCCGGTAATGGTCATATACTGGGAGGTCACAGGCGAAATCCTTCGACAAAGTGAGCTTCCACAAGCCAAAGTGCGACCACATGGAACGTACAGCACCTGGGTTGCTCTTTTCTCTAGGGAATTCGCCCCGTTGAAGAGTCTGGTTTGGCTACTAAGCTACAGCCTCGACAAAGAATCAAGTAGTGCTATCGCTGCCTCAGCTTCCACGCTACTCGTGGCTGCTCCTGCTCTCCGACCTGTCGAAATTGCGGCTCAAAAATTCACTCCGAAGAATAGTGCAGGGCCTCCATCAGATGTCGAAATTGTAGAGGACCTCACCGAACGGACTCACGGAACTGCCAAGCCAGAGCCAATAAATTCGGCCCGGTGAAGAAAGAGCAGCTCGCGTGGATCCGCCACATCTAGTAAGAGCTGCAGCCAAAAGGGCAGAGGATACGATTATCGCCTTAAACAAGGATGTCTCCATGGCGGAGGTATCGGGATTAGGAGTTCTGGTGTCCGAAGAAGAAGTCTGAGGGGATAGCGACCTCGACATCGCCCTATAGGCGATTACTAACTAATATCATGATACAGGCTGTATCAATGGTACCTGTGTTATGAATCTATTTATTGGCTGATTTTCGCAGCTGTTAAGCTGCAGAGGTCGAGTCGATTTCGACGAAGACAAATCAATAAAGTAAAGAATGTGCGAATTGATTACGAAGTGTAGAACTTAGAGAGGTCTATGTGTGAATGTCACGTGAATCGTCAAAAGATGAAAGCAAATACAAGAATGAATTGATTAATGTTCTCCATACTACGATGGACTCGTAGCACTATAATATCTAGTTATACCCTATTAACGCCCCTGATCATCATTACTAGTCTGACATGCCTGCACGCAGATCGTGCTTTCGCTTTTGGACTTGATCTAGACTTATGCTTGCATAAATCTGCTTACACGAAGAGAAAAATAAGGTAATCGAGGCCTTAGATTATCAAAGGTCACGAATTCATATGTTCAAATTATCATTTTATCATGTTATCAAAATAGCGGGTTTGTTATGAATTTTTTAGATGTAATCTGGATGTGGTGTTGCAGGGGTTATAATCTTAAGTCGCTTAGGGCTCAGACAATGAGATTTAGATTTGTTCAGGCTGGACATGTTGGATTTTTTCCCTAGTTCTAACAATTTTTTAGTTCTTGAACAATTTGCTTATATGGAACTCGCTATTTTGATAATATGATAATTTGAACATGAATTTGTAACCTTTGATAATCCGATCTTCGATTACCTTATTTGCCTCTTTGTAATCAATTCGCACATTCACAGCTTCGTACACTTGAAACTTCGTAACTTAGATAATTTGTCTTCGTCGAAATCAACTCGACCTATACAGCTTAACAGCTTCGAAAATCTGCCAATAAGTAGATTCATAACAGATTTCCAAATAAGTAAGCTGTCCAAAAACCAAAAATTGTTAGAACTCGAGAACAAATCCAAATGTCCAGCCTGACCATATCTAAATTTCTTTGCATCAGACCTAACTGTATTAAGAAATTAGCCCCTGCACCACCACATCTAGATTACATCTAACTAATTCATAGCATACACAGCATGGATGCTGGCCAAAGGAAATCAGGGCAGACAATACGGCCGAATATGATGGAACTTGAAACTGGTTCGAAGAGAGAGATACAGAATTCAAACCGTCAGCGCCGCACTTACCACAACAAAAAGGCATACGTAAAAGAATGAGCCGGACGCTTTTGGACTTGGTACGAGCCATGTTAATTGAAAAGAAGTAACCTTTGTCTCTATGGTGAGAAGCTGTTTTACATGCCTTGTAGGTTGGAAACCGAAGTTCCACTCCAGCATTAAATGGATAAACCCCCATTGAAGTCCTAACCAGATGTCATCCAAATTTCTCGATGGCCCAAGAGTTTGGAAAAGAAGTTTTTGTGATGTAAAAGCTACTAAAGCCAAAGACACAACCGAAGGCACGAAAGGTTATATTCACTGGCTTCGAAGACGATCCAAAAGCAATTAGGTATTACGATGCAAGTACATTAAAAATCAAAATCTCTCGTAATATTATCTTTTGCCAACGGAAAATGTGTATCACAAAAATAGCTCAACTAATGTTCCAATAACAAGCACATGCTTACTTGAGGTGAGTCGTAGGGAACATTGTCTAATTCACCAAATAATCCTGAGAAGCTCGGTTCGAATCAGTTTGAGAGTGAAAAATAGCACTACTAATGAGGAGGCTGAACGTTATTGCAACTTAGTAATAACTGGAAATACTTGGCTAGGTAAGAAGTATTGTGCCTAAGGACGAGCCATTAGTCTGTAGATTTACGAGGATGACCAACTCCTATAAATACCTGTTAGTAGTAGCTAGAGTTAGCTTTTCTCCTCATATAGTTTATTTAATCGATTTATTCATCACCAACCCGGCTTCCGTCACAGTCGGGATAGAGAATTTTATGCAATCTCGCCACAATTTGCAAATATCGCACACGCTTTGGTGGTTAAAAATGGCAACGACAAATTGTCAAACACTATTCAGGAGGCGCGTTAACACAGCGATCGTACAAACTGAGAGGAAGCTGTCCAAAGAGAACTGGATAACCTGAAAGAGAAGCATACATGGGAACTAGTCGATCCACCAAAGGAAGGAAATGTGATAGGAAATCAATAGGTCTTCATCAAAAAGTTTGACGAAAATGGAAAGCTCTGTAAGTACAAAGCTCGTCATGTCGCATACGGACAAATATAAGAATATATATACAATTCCTCCGATACATTTTCTCCAGTTGTGAGATTTGATTCATTTCGCCTCATCCTTGCAATGGCTGCATATCATGGCTTACAAGTCGGACAAGTGGATATTTAGGGAGCGTATCTCAACGGAAATTTGTCTGAAGAAATATATATGAGATAGCCCAGAGAATGTGAGGATGAAACTAGGAGAGTTGGCCGTCTATTACATACTATTTACTGATTGAAACAATCAGGTAGAGAGTGGAACAAGACCCTTAAAGGATTTTTGGTTGAAAAAGTGGGCTAAACCCAACTCACAAAAGAGCATGGTATATTCTTTAGAAGTAGCATCAAGGGATACGACATCATTGCTGTTTGGGTTGATGACTTCCTTATTGTATTGATGAGCTTGGATCGACTCAGTAGTTCCAAATTCGAAATCAGTTGTAAGGATGCCATAGATCTAGGGGTACCAAAATCATTACTGGGAATACAGTTGGAACATGATCCTGAGACGAAATCGATACGGATTTATCAGGAGCAATACATCTTGAAAATTCTTCGTAGATTTAGATTGGAACACTATACACCGGCAAATATACCTCTAACTCCCAGATCTATAAACAAGGAAGCCTCAGAAGACGAATCTGTCAGAAAATTTCAAGGATGTCTAGGAGGAAATATCTCGAAGAACAAGTGTACAATTTCGGACAAGAATTTATTGATAGTTGTATAGGATATCGACCTCTCTTCTCAATATGAATTAATAATATATAATATACCGTTAACTTAGTTTAAATCACGAGGTATGAATCTGGTAGAGAAGCAGCCTCGGGAATGTAAGATAGATTGGCTAAGAAATGAGAAATATGAGTAACTACAGCGAGATCTATATACATGGGGTGTAGGTGTTTGCTGAGTAATGCCAAGACTAGATTGGCATTCATGTCACGTGTAGGTGTTTCATGTTCAGGCACCTACACTGCCTTGCTCATTGAATATATAAAGTCCTAAGGGCGTAACTGTTTAACATACGCAAGTAAGTCTATCCTTAAATACAGATCCCCGAGGCTTTAGTGATCCCAAACTCCAAGTGATCTAGCAACAATAAGCCACTTAATTATCGCAAGGTAGCATTTCCTAGCCACAGCATTTCAGATACCACTGAACCTCATGTCGCCCAGCTAAGCTTAACCATATGCAATCGGATCAATTTATTTGATCTTGATAATCATACTAAGAAATCTAAACCTTCATATATACTAAGTCTAGATTTCCAACAGAAGCTCTTGACGATTCTACGAAATATCGAGCAGCAGTAGGATCTTTGATGTTTGTATCGGTTTCTACACGACCTGACATTGCCTATGCAACAAACATTCTCTCTCAATTTAATAAGGTTCCATCTTAAAGACATTAGAATGGAGTTCAGCTTATATTCCGATATCTCAAAGGGACAATTTTCACAGGTATATTGTACAGTAGATGGAGGCACCCCGAGCCAGATTCTACGCTCACGACATATTCAGATGCAGACAACAGAAAGGGACACGATCGCAAATCTAATTCCGGATCATAAATAACAATAGTAGGGAGTTCAATTAAATGGTCTGCTGAAAACTTTTATTATGTGAAATCACTCAGCCAATTAGACAAGCTGTATTAGATGATATAGAGATATATACTGTCAAGGAAACAAGGCGTTCAGGCAAGAACAACACCATTTTTCACGAAAAGCTGCGCAGCACTCCTCGCTGCCTCTTTCATCAACTTTACTTCGTTAATCGTATTTTCCATCAATCTTACCCCACTTCCGTCCCCATATCCACTGTGCCACAACATGGTGAGTGCTGGTGCCGGTTCGATGGGATCTAGCGGTCCCGACGCGTCGCAAACTGCGACAACGGCCAAACAACCCGAATGCAGTGGAGTGTCAACAGTTCCTCCAGATAAGAATCTAAATATCATACGGCTATTACCAAAAAAAGCTCAGGGCTCTATATTCAGACGAAGACGACTATGGCATCACCATCACCACGGAAGACATCGCGGAGGCCGTCAGGGCCTTCAACGCACACAACAAGGCTTGGAAGGAGATGCAGACGATGAAATCTCCCATCGAAGAAAGGATGTTGGCTCTTGAAGAAGCAGTCAAGAAGAGTCTCGCGGAGCCCGCTCGCAACGCGGCTCCAATAATTTCTGGGACGCCAGCCCCAAGAACATACGCGTCGGTGGCAGCGCCGCCAATGGCGAAAACAGCGGTTCGAATACGCGTCAAGGTTGCAAAAGACATGCATCCAGCACAGCTGCTAACAAGGGCATAAAAGCATATTCTAGGGGTGTACGCAGTGCGACAGATGCGGAGCAACGACACCGAGGTTTTTGCTCAATCGGCAACCCAGAGAGACGTGGCTCTCAACATAGCAGAAATAGAGGACTTTCAGGTCCTAAGGCAAGATTTTCCGGTGGAAGTTTACGGAGTCCCGTTGAGGACGAAAATTGAAGGAGGCAAATATGCCAACAACACATCTTTGATACGGGAGATAGAATCTTCTTCAACAGTACGAATTTCAGGTCTAAAGATCAACAGAATAAGATGGATGCACGACGGAAAGGAGATCGAGCGGGCCAAGACAAATGGCCGCACAAGGGGCTCAATTGTTCTGAGTCTTCCCACGGAGGTCTTGCAGAAACAATTTGTTCGGCACGGCATTGTCCTTAATGCCATGCTATACTTAGCGCAGGTGTGATCCCCGATGACAGCCAAAGCAGTGTTACAACTGCAGCCAATTGGTACATACGCAGGCGTCATGCAGAAAGACAGCTAGGTGCGGTGAGTGCGCAGGTGCTCACCAAACCCGGGACTGTCCTAGGAGAAGAATTTCTTGAGTCAACTGTGGCAAGGAACATCGTTCGTGGCAGAGAGCGTCATGTCAAACATTTCAAGTCTACAAGGGGAGTGTTCAGAAAGCCCGCTTCGAGCTTCTGGAACGAACGGCGTAAATTCGAAGGGAAACTAGTCCCATAGTTGCGTCGCAAACAGCATCTGCGACCACTGACGACCAAAGATTTATACTGGTCACTAATCGCAAGGCTGAAACCCAGAAGAGGGGACCAGGACGTCCACGAAAGGTGATCGCAGACTCAACAGCAGTTCTAAATACATTAAGGGCAACGACACCGGCAGTTCCAACGATTCCGTCATCGAAAAGAAGAGAGAAGGATGGTGAAAGGAATCTTCCAATCTTCGGCTGAGTAGGGATCAGGGCGATAGAGGAGTTAACATTTGGGGTGAAACAAAATTGAATGGAACGAAGGGACAACCTCAGCATCAAGCTGGGCTGTGCCGTCGCGGCGGAACTATGGGTTTTGTTGCTTGATAGCTTTTTCCCTTCTTAAAATGGCTTACCGTCTTCATGGATCTGTATATAGATACCGCATAGGACGTTAAACTAGAACAATGAATGAAAGGCGTTCAGTCAAAGCAGTCACATGATATATGGACATGTCTAGATGCACGCTAATGCGTCCGTAAATAATTATTAGTTTCATAGTACTAGATTCTTTCCTCTTTGTAGACAATCTAATTCACCAGATCAGACATCGTTGATCCCCATCCACGTCACTTCCTACTGTGACATATTATTTACCAGGTCATAAACAACTATTATTGCCATAGTGCGTAATTTCCATCTCCCGTTTTTAGACATACTCAGTTTAGCTTATGAAAAAATTTATACCCAACTTGACCAATTTTAAGTTTGAACTCATAATCTTTAACGAAAATGGATCACAGCCCTTGGAATCTCGAAGCAGGCGTCACATCACAATATCAGTCAGGAACACCTGCTTCCTCGAATGAGTTTCGAGATCACGATGCTACTTTTGTCCAGAATTATCCTCTGCTCTGTTCAGTACCCAACAATCAGCTTTTTATTACCGCCATGCAAGGTGGTAATACAGAAATAAATATTTCAGGACTAAGCAATGAAATCATGGCCTTAGCCAATTCTTACGTGCTTGTTGAAAAACAATTATATCAATACAAAAATGATTACGACACACTACTTGAGAAGAACCAGGAGCTGATAGACAAAGTGCAGAACTTTCAAAGAATTCAATAACCAATTCCAGTAACCAATTAGAACAGCAAAATAATATACTACAAAAACTCCAACATATGA
The DNA here is from genome assembly GCA_905067625.1 of Blumeria graminis f. sp. triticale. Lineage (NCBI taxonomy): Eukaryota > Fungi > Ascomycota > Leotiomycetes > Helotiales > Erysiphaceae > Blumeria > Blumeria graminis. The sequence continues at coordinate 1,460,523 of LR898478.1, forward strand.
AACAGTAGGTTGCCACCAGCTCTGAAGCACTGAAGGAAAACTCACTTCTTAAACAAAAATATCACGAATTAGAAACAAGAATTGCTGCTACTGGTACAGGTGCCCCATTAAGCCATCCCCGATCATCTGAACACCCGGACCCAGAATTGTTTTCGGCAGACACACCTGAACTGCGCAAAGAACTCCCAATTTATGTCCGTAAAATGAACATGAAGTTCCTTGCTAATGGAGATTGGTACTAACCCGAGCAATCAAAGATGATATATTTGGTGTCTCGGCTCAGAGGGAAAGCATTCCCGACAATTTCACATGGTATCAATAGAGATGGCACGTTCAAGTTTCTCTCCAGTGATGCTATTTTGGCTTTGCTAGAGCAAACATTCGGCGATGTCGACGAATGTAATAACGCTCGTCGAAAGATTCTTACTATTAAACAGGGCCAAAAAGACACTTCCACACACATCTCTGATTGGTTTGAGGTTGCTCAGAAGAGCGGTCTATCTGACGACGCACTAATAAATCATTTTTACGACTCCCTCTACCCGCTAATCGTATCGCTGATTCATAACCGCGTCATGTTACGTCAAAACATGCCTACAGACCTCAATTCATACCTAGCTGAAGTTCGACATATAGATGCTATACTCCGATCTTCCAATCCAAATTATACTAAGAATATACCAGCACCCGCTAATCACTCGTCCTTTCTACCATCTACAAACTCTCTTCCTATCCCCACTGGAGAAGACATAATGGATTTGTGCGCTACTAAAACTAGCCCCACAATTATTTGGACAGTAGCAGATGCCATCAACCATCGCGTACCTCGGAATGAAGCTGAGAAAAATGCAAAGCGAATATACTGTTTTGAAAATAAACTTTGTAGCTGGTGCTAGGATCCAGGTCATCGGGCACGAGTGTGCGCTGAAGTTCGCTGGAATAAAGGCAAAAGAAAGTCCCCTAATAATAAGACTATCCTTGAGGAGGAAAAAGCTTAGTCTCTGATCATTGTCGCGATCAGAGACATCAGAGTAGTCAGTCGGATAAATTATCAGATTCTGCTCTGGTAGAGAAAGAAGACGCTGTAATCATTGAAAGCGAAGAACTAAAAATTTCATCCCTTTCAGCCCCCACCACAGATCATCTTCTTCTCCCGTGCACCATAGGGTCTAATGAAATAAGTTTTTCCACCCAAGCGTTCCTTGATTGTGGTGCAACTGATGATTTCTACGATATCGACTTCGCGCAAAAACGTAATCTCCCCGTTCATTCACTCCATCAATCACGTCAACTTTACCTTGTGGACGGCACACCAGCCGCACGTATCACTTATACTACATCTGTATATATTGATGTTAATGGCCATGGGGATACACTGGTATTTTTCCTCACAAAACTCGGCAAATATGAAGTCATTTTAGGTCGTAAGTGGCTTAGACGACATAACCCTTCAGTAAATTGGTCTCAAGATACCGTCATTTTAGGTTCAATCTTTTGTAAATGAATTGTTTTCATCGTGCTCTCAGACATACGCAGAAAACTTCCTCCCCGAAGTTCAAAAGTAGTACTAGTAGCTCAGATGCTGACGCAGAAAAAATTGGTAAGGGACGGCCAAGAAAGGTTGGTCCTGATGCGTTCTACAAGCTATCAAAGAAAAGTGACGTGCAAATATTTTCCCTTTCTCTACACGAAGTGGATGCTAGAATCCATGAGCTGGGTGTCAATCTCAAAAATTTACCAACTAAACTAAGCTCCTCCCAGTTCCCCACTGATCTGATATATGCACAAAAATTACTGCGAGCACTACATCCTGTTAGTGGAGAAACCTCTGATAGACCAAAATTCGACCCCACAGCTGCGGACATGCAATTAGCTGGATTTTCACTTGAAGATATCCAAATTGCTCTCCAAACTAAAGATAGACCTAACCCGGCAAAAAAGCTCCCGCTACATTACCATCATCATTTAAACGTTTTTGAGTACAAAAGTGCAGATATATTACCCCCTCACAGGGATTGCAATCATAAAATCGATCTTAAGCCGGGTACAACGCCTCCACATGGCCCTCTATACAATATGTCTATTGATGAACTCCAAGTCTTACGGAAGTACCTGAACAAACAATTAGAGAAGGGCTTCATTTGTACTAGCAAGTCACCAGCGGCAGCTCCAGTCCTATTTGCCAAAAAACCTGGAGGAGGCTTAAGATTCTGCGTTGACTATTGAGGTTTGAATGAAATCACCATCAAAAACCGATATTCACTTCCGCTGCTACAAGAAACTCTTGCTAAACTTGGTAGTGCCAAGTACTATACCAAGCTTGACATCATTGCTGCGTTTAACCATATCCAGATTTCCGAGGGTCAGGAATGGTTGACGGCATTTAACACCAGATATGGCTTGTTCGAGTCACTTTTTATGCCATTTGGCTTGTCTAATGCTCCAGCAACCTTCCAAGCTCGTATCAATGAAGTCTTGCGGCCCTATCTCGACATATTCTGTACTGCATACATCGATGATATATTGATCTACTCAGACGACATCCTTTCACATCGAGATCATGTAAATAATGTGCTGGACGCATTGGGAAGAGCTGGACTACATTTTGACATAAAAAATGTGAGCTCGAAGCTGAAGAAGTGACCTACCTTGGATTAGTGATCTCCACTAAGGGTGTAAAAATGGATCCGCAGAAAGTTCAATGTATAGTCGACTGGAAACCACCCTCTTGCCTCAAAGATGTACAAGGTTTTCTAGGGTTTTCAAACTTCTATCGCCGATTCATAAAGAATTTCTCCAAAATAGTTCGACCCCTTATCGCGCTCACCCGGAAAGATGATAAATTTATCTGGTCCAATGCCTGTCAAACAGCATTTGAATCACTCCAGAAGTCATTTATCACAGCGCCAGTCTTGCATTACTTTGACCCTTCGAGAGAAATTTTTGTCGAAGCCGACTATTCCGATCTTGTTTCTGCCGGAATACTTTCTCAAAAAGATGAAAATAACGAACTTCATCCTATTGCATTCATGTCAAAGAAACTTGAGAGCGCAGAATGTAACTATGAAATTTACGACAAGGAGCTCCTGGCTAAAGTTCGATGCTTCGAGGGATGAAGAGCTTATTACGACCGACCTCAGGTTAACACTAGAAGACTCCCTCGAAATATAAAAGAGTAATTGCTTTGTATTTGGACCTAAAGCTACGCACGATAACTAAAAGAAAAGACAAGGAGAGAAAGAGGTCTGCAGCCTCGCTTCCGGGACCGACGCTTACTCAACCAGACTCCACACCACGTGATACCATAAACCTATCACCTGTGAACTCAAGCCGCAACATGATATAAATACCACTCGATAATTCCGACAGCCACGTACTATATTTACAACTCTGATATAAACCAACATTTTTATCTTTTTTTTCACTGACGAGGCCAAGAAGTTTGCAATCTGTTGCTGAGGATACGACGCTATTTGTGTTGTAAAATCCTAAATAACTATTAGCTCCAACAACACAAGGCTTCCTCTAGTAAATGATGAATCTAACCAAGAAATTATTAAGTCATTGGTGCCATTTGTGAATCACGTGGAAAGACAAACTTCTGAGCTTCGGGAAAAGAAATAGGACGGCTCTTTGGTTGAAAGAATGTCCAAAGACTCCTCTTTCGTTTACTTATTGGATATGCTAAACAAGCATCTCTTACGGCAGAATCGACGTCGACCATCCTATACTTTTTTGAACCGCATTCACAGCCAGTATTTTTTGAAAAATGGCCTCTCCTGTCGATTATTTTGAAATGAGGTTCGTTGACTGATCTGGCTAGGCTCATGGTCGAAAGAAGAAAGGTGATACAGATAAAACGATAGATACAGAATCTTATTTTGATAAATTTGATGGTAGTGAGGTTGGAAATTGATAAAAACTGTGATGATAATTGTGCTTTGAAGAGGTGATTATGGAATGTCGATGACAAAATTAGAGAAAGTTCGACGTCGGAAGTGCTATAGTTTATGGAGATAGTAAGAGGAGAATATTAGTCTTATGGTAGGATTGGTTTGATAAAGTCTTCTAAATTTAAGGAATGAGAGGCTTGATTGGTCGTTGACCAAACAATTGCTATTTTCATCAGATTCGTGCCATCCGAATAAATATGATAATTTTCCTTCAGTGATTTCCACTTTCGATGGATCCATCCCACTTTCAGGCTAATCCGGAAAAGTCGTTGATAAGATTTTGTCAGGAATAAAAGGCACAGCTTGTGATAGCCGTACTTTTTATCTGCCAATTTCTAGTCGCAATATATTCTCATTTGCCACTGCAAAATAATTTTCAAAAAAGTTTCTCCTGCCGCGACTTTACCGCAGTGTCGGTAGAAGGGGGAATATTTGTTTTGAATTACCATACCACAAGGGCAGATCTTTTAATATTTCTCAAATGTGATTCATCCGAGACTATTATCATCTGACGAAGCTTCAATGTTGCACACCTTGACTTGTAAATAGACTTCACGGAGATGGTTGAGTCCTCATCGAGAGGATTTTTAAGTGACTAGAGATCTGGCGTACAGATATGGCGTTGTATTAAGATATCCACGGAAGTTTGGCGCTAAGGAAGCACTAATGACATTTTCGTCACTACTAGCTTGAATTTCATCATGTATGTAATTCGTAGACGGAGCTTTGCCATTTAGCTTTATTACCTTTCAGCCTTGAGTTCTTGCTTGCCATAATCAGTGTCTCGTAACACGGATGCTTTAGCACGCGATGGATTCATCTTCAAGCCCAGATGGACCAACCCACGGTCGTGGGAGTTCACATGATTTGGCTTGGTCTAACGCGAGGATTCCTACTGATGTATTGGTAGAACTCGACTTGACACCGGGCTAACTTGCATTTAGATATTTGCCACTCCCAAACTCAAAAATAGTCGCTACTGAGATAGGCCAGATATTCTAAGTTGCCTACGATGCATTTCATGGCTTTTACCAGGTATTGAGGAGACGGGGCAACGGAATAGAGCAACACCTAATTTATCGATATACATTATACAAGCAAGCTTGTTGATGCGCTAGTCAAGACGTTAAGTGACGAGATTAAGGCTCCTAGAAGACGTATAACCCTTGAAATGAGTATACAACGACTTGGTAGACAGAGGAATGCCGCGAGAACAAGTGCCAGAGCAAACATTTCAGAGTTGACGAGGGCATGAAGGCAATTCAACGGATTGTAACAAGTACGAAGAGCAAAGTCTGGCGTCAAACGATCTCTGAAATCAAAATAGAGATTAACATATACTGTATGGTAGGCCGGACCAAGCCTCAACCTCATGCTGCGGCATCCCCAACCAAGGCACCGAATGAAATTGTGTTGACCGAAATTTCCTTCTGTTTGGGTTGTATGTGAGTGAATTTATGATTATTGATTCTAGTGAATTTTCAAGTTGGTATTCACTTAAGCTATATATCGGAGTTAGTGGAAAGCCGGGAAGGGATACGGCATTGACCGGAGGCCGAGGCAGCTTTTTGAACTCCGATGAAAGAGATTTAACGTCATCAGTTCCTCACATAGGGTCGGTATTGTCAAAACATTCAAAAGTCTAGTAGTCTAGACTAAGCGTGAGATTGGATTTAGGCGGAGAGAGACATAGATCGAGGGTCACGCAAAAGAACTTCTCTTCTCAAACATCCTGACTGAGTCTATTTGATTGAAATATTGTAGAAGATACAAGCCGGGGAAATAATCCTTTAAGAAACCCATCTCTTTGACGATTCTGAAATGAAAACAAGCCGGCAAAGACGATTTCTTCACCTTCCAGTGGTGCCAGTGTAGACACTCAATATGCTCTGCATATCTAGAGTATCCAAAAATAATTTTATCCAACGACTTCACTTTGGTGAGTTTAATTAAAAAGTTCGGCGATCTATGACGTCTTCGTTTCTCCGCACATCCCTCCAGCACTATCACCATGAAGCTGGCCTCTAACGTCACAAAGAATGGAGATGTAGAAAGATATGCGCACCTCATTTGTCTGGCTACCTTTTTTTTGGGTAGAAATTGAGATTGGGCTCTTGGGTAAATACTGAGCTAAGTGACAGTCAATAATGGATATCATTTAAGAAACCTTCTTTTGTACCATAATAGGATACTAGCTATGTCCAAGATGTAGCCTGAGTCAGAGGGGAGCCTAATATGCTAGATAATCTTAGACTCAACATAAACAAAAGAAATCAAAAAAATTGATTATATCCACCTGCATGGCAGCACGTGAGAGAATTTCACAGAATTGATTGAAGAATTAAATGTTTGCTAGCGGTATAGAGGACTGAGAAAATATAGATATAAATATGTGTCATGGCTAGATATTTGCACGCATTATGTACCAAGCGAAGCACCTCCAAATCCAGTCTGGTGAAATCAACCTTGAAGCTGAACTCTCCAACTCAAGCATGGGTTACTTGGCATAGGTCTTCAGCTCCACTGACAAAAAGCCATGTAAGCCAACCCTTTTTTTTTGCATCAGACTTTAGTGGAGTATGCAGCTATCTAGCTATGACACAATATCAAAGAAAATTACTTAATAGATGACTCAATATAAAGGAAGAGCGCTCATGTCTTCGTTTTCATTTGCAAGTACCACTGCCAGGTAATGGCGACTTTTTCTTCACTCCAAGTCAACCATCGTCCGTGAATACTTACCCAGGGAAACGTCTCAAAGACCCTGAATTATCTAGACATTCATACATCATCGATTGACTTATCTACGAGCGAAGTACAGTCTGAGGCTTCTCTTTCCCAAGTAGAGTAGGTTGTAACAATATAGATTTAGAAAGCTTGGGCGTTTGTATGTCAAAAGGTAATTGTTTATTAACTAAAGAAAAAACTACTGCTACATTCGACGCCCTATTTATTTAGGTGACCCCAATCTTCTGAATACTAGTAGTTGTCATCCATTCGAGTTTGGGGGACTATTCTCAACACCTGTCGTTGGTGTCTCCTACGAACCTCCAGCTCTCACTGCAGAGTCTATAGAGTCAAGATTGAGTTAAATCTTCGCCCTCACTTTGAAGATTCCCAATCGCTCTCGCGGCCTGTATCTTCTTAATATCTCAGCATAGCCCCCAATCACCGTTATCAGGAATCCAACCACGATCAGATCAGATGTTGTGGGCAGAGCTCTAATCATCATCCATCATTGATCGTAGGGGAAAAGCCATGCGCTGAGCTTCCGGAGCGTATTCAGCACCCAATATAGCGAAGGTTCCGTGGAAATTTTGGCTGAACTCTACGTGTAAAAGCTGAGCTGAATGGCTTTTCATCACGGGTAATTAATAAATGATCTCTGGAGTAACAAAAGAGGATAGGAGAACTATAAAAGGTGAGGCCTGGGTCAGAGAGGAACCCAATGTGTTAGAAAGTCTATGACTCAAGCAGTACATCAAACCCACACAAACATATATCTCATACTTAACCACAACGCTCTAAGGATTGACCTCATTATGCACTCAAAGAAAAAATATGCCATAGGCTCGGAAGACCCGGTAAGGGGTGTCTTGAAGAAGAGAGGACTTATAATCGGGATATAATGATATGCTATCAGAGCAGACGCCCCTATCGGTCGACCTGATATAAATTTCCAATGAGGATAATACAGTCTCCAGGGGTGAAAGTGGGAGAGGCTGAGTTAGGAAAAACTTTAAATGGGATTGAAATTATTGTTTTGATTGGGAGAGCAAACAATAGCAGCCATATTTTATCAACTTAAATGTGTTTGCGGTGCTGGGCAGTATCCGGGCCTCAATTCAACGACTAGGCTCTTTAGAGACGTGAGCACTTCGGGCGTTGGTGTTATAAATGATGAGCACTGGAAATTTTCTTGGATGGGACTTAGAGACAGTTGTGATTCGATGTGTAAGAACTGAGATGTATGCTTTGGGAGGGATTCTGATTTGCTAAAGTATGGTGGATAAGTATGTAATCTAGGATGGAAACGTCTCTGTGGGAGGCGGTGCTTGATCATTAGTCCATGTATATGAAAGCTGGTTCGTGCACTACTATTACTTCAGCACCCTAATAATCAACCGATCTCTACAACTACTACGAGGCTTCCATCTTTTCCGTACTTTTCTTTGATATTGTGTCATAGCTAGATAGCTGCATACGCAATTAAAATCTGATGCAAAAAAAAAAAAAAGGCACAGCGACTATGTTGACCCATGACCTAGTCTATGCAGTCTTACGCGTAATGTTTTAATGAATGAGGATCATAACAGTTCTACATGGACTAAGCTAACTGGCACTCGAAGTCTTATATTTCGCACCTGCACGATTTGAATTAAGCAGATAAGTTGACTGATTGTAACCGTTACACAGGTGTGTATATCACAACGTATGCATTCAATTCAAATCCAATGCATGGAATATGAAGACGATCTAGAAACTAGCTTCGAAATTATTACGAATATTGTTTAACTTTGTGAGATTTTTGAATGATTTCCGACTTCAAGTAAAAGATGATTCCCGTTTGGGCCACTCTTCCTTCAAGAACCCAAGATGCAGATTACATGGATCACCCCAACAACGCCATAGTCATGTATGCAAAATTAACTCCTTACCTCGCGACCTGGCGCCAGAGCAAGGCCGCATGTCACTCCACCCTTTAATATATCCCCTGCGTACGATACTGAAAACTATCATATCTAAATTTGCGTTAGTTTTCTCAATATAGATATTTTGAATCTGGCTGCGGGAACATATTAATTGAAGAGACTTACAAACGTGTATAATAACTTCCGAAACTTTTTCCAATTAGATCCGTCTCAACAAACTGTTCTGCCTCGTCTGCGCTGAGCTGGAGTTGAAAGCGCTGGCGTAGGTTAGCAACAGCTTGTTGGACTCCATAGCTGAAGCACGGCATTTTGGACTCGCGCCCCATGATATTGACGAGATCAATTAGGTGATCGGCAGAGCGTCGAAGCGCTGTTTGTAACTAGTCAAAAAAAAGTAATAAGAAGAACAAAGATTGTTTACCTTGAAAAGCTTGCTTGCAGAGTGACTTGTAATCCTCAAAATGCTCCGAGCCGACACCACCTAGAACCTCTACGTAGTCTTGCGTGAGCTTAAATGGTGCAGCCTCAAATCCAACCGAGCCTGGCGAATTGGATAGCATGAAGCCAAAATCGATATGAATGATGTGACCCTCGTTGTCAATAAGCACGTTTCCATTGTGACGATCTTTGAGCTGAAGTACATAAGAGATAATACTGTACGCTGCAAGAGACCGTTTAAATGCATCAGCTGCCGCTTGGTACATACTGCTCTCAGGAGGCCCAAAAACCTTGACAAAGTGATCCTTGAGGCTAGCAATTTTACCACGTGGGTTCTGCCCAGTCTCGATAGCTTCGAGGGTCAAGCTTCTCTTTAAGGAGTGGAGCGATACCCCATTTGTGATTGTCTCAATCAGCCCTGATGATTCACCAGTGACGAGAATTCGCATACGCTCCACCCAGACGGGGGTCTTCGCATCCTTCCATATGTCGTCACATACTTGAATTAATTGACAGGCAAATGCTTCCTGCCTTAGGTCTGCTCCGGTCTTCACTATGACACTTAAAACATCCCAGTTTTTCATCCATCCGTAAGGGGATGTCTTGCGAATTCTTTCCTTCTTGACACTCCAGGCCTCGCCGAAAGTTGCGGCACTTGGGTCGTCCGAGTCACCTTTTCGCTGAAATCCACTAGTTTTCTGGTCATTCTCCATCCTTGCAGCACCAGCCCCTATGTTTTCTGTACTATCGGATGCGTTATTTCCCAAACTACTCTCAGATGCTTCAGGCACCACAACTATTTCGTCCATTTTGATGTCGTCGAAAGAGGGCTTTTTTATGTCCTCAACTTCAAAACTCTTTTCATCTAGACTTTGCATGCTTGCAATAATCTTAGCACGAATGGCTGCAACCTCATGCTTGGGCCGTTTTCCGCTGGTACTTTGTAACTGGGTTAGCATTTGAGACGCGGTTCGCATATGAGTAGCGACTGCTGAGAAATCAGGTTGATCGGGTGTTCCAATCCTTTCAGTTTGAGGAAATGTCATCCTACGATCAATGGGACTAGCTAGGCAGGACATAGAGAGATTACCTGAGATCCAGGGACTCGGTGGACCAGATAATTGTGCAGCATAGTTATTAAAGGGTTGCACTAGAGATTCTTTTTTATCATCGGATGGGAAAGAAACTATTCTAGGTGAAAGAAGTGATAGACGACTAACATTATCGGGAGCCAGATTGAGAGAATTTTGGGAAGTAGTATTGCTATTTTTCCGGGAACTAGCAGCAGCGCGTGCAGATTCAGAAATATCGAAGATACGCCGCTGGCCCAAGCCTTGCTCCGCCATAAGCCTTGTTAATAAAGCCTGATTATAAGAGGTGCTGGGATCAAAGGAAAAATCGTCTCGCAACACCTCGACCATCAGCAGGTATGGTACTTTTTCTGCACTATTTAGAACTGTAGCTTCTGTAGGGTTGAGTCGTACGATACGATGGTGTCGACTCTTGCTCGATTGCCCATCTACCAATGTCGCTGGGCATATAACAGGTATATCAACTTCGGCCGGCAAATCCTGTGCAATTAAAGCTAGCTCTGCCCGTAGCGCACTAAGACGAGCAGCTTTTGGAACTACTACCAAGCGATTGGAGATGTCTTCGAGAGCAGTGATAAATTGTGCTTCACAACGAAAATAATTTTGTCGCAAGAGTTTTACCTTCTGTGCTTCTGATAATGTGGAGAGATCGGAGCTACAGTTTTTTTGAAATAGATTCATTCCAAATTGAGACGAGCCGCCTATACATGCAGTAACAGGGGTGATAGGCCTAGCTTCATTCATGGTCGGGAGACCAAAATCGGTTGACGGTAGAGATGACGAACATCGACGCGTATTGGGGAGTCGTAGGTCAAGATGGGTGGGTCTTGGTCTCGAGTCTAGTGATTGCCCTCGACCCAAGCTTGAAGGTGACGATGTTCTACTGAGGGATGTTGCCCTGGCTAACTTGGATGGCTCTTGGGGTTTGTTTTTGTTATCTCTCTCTACTAGGCAACCTGTCGTCTGGGGTCTAGAAAGGGCGGAGTGGGTGGTATTACTTCGATGTATTCTTTGCTGCGTTTGACTCGCCTCCGAAATAGAATCTTGGGCCGGTTGTGGTTTCCGCGCCTGCCCGATGGCTAATGGACCAGCCCATTTTGGCAAGAAGGGGGCTGCAATACTGGCAAAAATAAAGCTGGAAAGAACCGTTACGGGTAGTATATTCTCTGAGATCTTTTCACTTCGTGTCTGATCCGACACACCGAACACCACGTGTTGGACTTTGTTGAAAATACGACGACAGGTCTTAAAACTTTCCGATTGGGGATTGGAAGAGAGATCGTGGAGGTAGGTTTGAAACAGCCAGAAAGTCTAGAGCGATTGTTAATTAAAAATTCATCTTCTCCGACCTCGGTGTCTTTCGGTCCATAGCACCACCCACCAATAAAGCAGCATTCACGGAGTCCTCACATAAATCCAGGATAAATTCCTCAAGGGCCATGGATTCATTATTTACACTGATGATCAAGTGACATAGTTGCGGTAAAAAGAATTCGATTTCTTCGTAGCGGAACTGACGAAGTTTGGAACAGAGGACATAATGAATTCCAACGTGGTCTGCATAGCGTCTAAATCCATCCCAATTAGCTTGATTCTTCCTGTTCCCTCCCAACACCAAGATGAGAGGCTGCTCTAAACGATCTAGAGGTTTCTTACGAGAGATAGGCAACGGAGAGAAATGGGCTTTGGTTGAACACATCGCTCTCAATGAAGCGCTTCAAGAGATTCCAAGACATTGGACCTTAGCCACAGACGGTGAGAGAGAGATAATGGAGGCCGATGCCCCTAGGTAAGCTTTCCTCGTAAGAATTTAGCATTAATGTATTTTCAAATGGTCGTTAATCATAATAGCAGAAAGCAACCTGCGCCACTGAAGACTCGAGTTAATGGATCTCATGTGGGGCCAACGATGGGGCGAAAGGGCCACTTAGCCGACATCCTAGTCCCGTGCACGGAAGGACGGATCACCGAGGCTAAACATTGCTGGTGCTCAGCCGAAGTTTTGGAACTCAAGACGTGTAGAAGTAGAAGAAAACATTCGCCGAGTCAAGCAACTATGGCCAATAACTAGACTAATTAACGAAGTTGGGCAGCGGGTAAATGTTGTGAAAACGACGATATCCTGGGTAGGCGAGTGTCAATCTACGTCTCACCTAGCATCCTAGTTGTGACTTGTCAAATACACATCACTAGCCTTGCAGGCCAACACTTCTCAATCTCAGAGTGATAGAAGTGAGGACGAAATCACGTTATTCTGTCTATATCAGGTAAACTATCGTTATGTCTACCGTGTCAACCTGCCATTAAGTGAATGAATTTTTCAATTTTCCTGATTTGGCGCCTTGAGGCCCATGCGGGTTTTTATCGGAAGATATGTACTTTAAGTAGGATGATTTATTTTGACGTTTAGAACACTCACACTCAGATTTTATTCGCAGATATCACTCGAGGTTAACCCTTACGGCGAACTGCTTCCTCCTTGCATACCCACCGCAGGGAATAGCGTCAAAAACCTATGGTTACCCGGGCGTGCTTTCATCATCCAACAAATACAATATCACCGCGAGAGAGTGTGGAATATGGGTTTTTCTGTTTTCGAACCAGCTTCCTCCTGTCTCAAGAGGGATAAGTTTTCAAGCTACTCAGAATCTACATGGGAAAGGGGCCCAGATAGTGTACCATTGCACCATTCATCCCTCATCCTGCCATTCCAAGTGTAACAAGTTCAACTGATTTACATAGCAAATATTCGGCCGATTTCTTCTGAAAAGCAATTAGATCAATACCCCTCGCCGAGAAGAAGCAATGTAAGAAGCTATGTTTGGGGTCTTTCGGGGCATGACTAACCTGTCTCGTCCGCACGGGAGAGGGGCCCCGAATATTTGCCTCGGCTGCGGGACCCTTAAAACGAGGTTACAACCCTGAAGGGTCGCAGGCATGAGCTTTGAGTGGGCTAATCATCATGAATTTTCACTGCCTGGTAAGCTGTTGATTCAGAGGTACTAGTTTCCTCGCCACAGGCTTGTGGCAGCTGTGCAATTAGCAACCTTGTCGCTGCGAAACAAGTACCATAATTTGACATAGCGAACCGACTGCTTCTCTACACATACTCACTATCACAAATAGGTAGACACCGTCTAGAGGTGAGCGGGCACGTTTCATGTTCTATGCCGTGGCATACTCATTATTGACTACTCTCTTTTGGTACAACTACTTAACATTACTCTAGAGCCTTAATAGGTAATTCACGTGCGCACGTCACTCCTTGCTCTTCCACACTCCTAGAACGTATCCACTGGACTGGGGTATTGACATCGATGAAACATCTGGCCGCTCATCTTGCAACTACACATCTACGATGCTAGATTTCCTAAGGCCAGTAACAGCTGTCAACAGCCAAGCGTTTGGGAGAAGTTAGATTTTAACTTTTACACGAGCAAATTTATAATCAACTTGCACTTTCTTCTTGTTCTTCAGTCAACGTAATCTAACTCGACAAGTATAGTAAAAGTTTGAGGTTAGAAAAAAGTTTTCATCATTCATCGTCGTCTACTTGCTACAGGTCTTTTCCTTAAAGTGTGAACGATTTTAAACGCTATTTACTGATCACGTGCATTGCGAAAGTCTTGTGATGATCTAATCAAAATAATGATATAGTACAATTAAAAATTACTCGTTCACTCATATTTGCATATCCATCTTCACTACATAAAAATTTGCGATTTATCTGCTTCTCGCAGTAATACAACCTAAGCTATCCAAATCTTCCAATTAGATTAGTTGCCACAGTTTTCCTGCTAAGATTAAAACCTCGCCCGATTCAACCCTTGTTTACTTACCATTTCTTAAACACATTATCGCTCAGTATCTCATTTTTTTGATTCGTGTTGATAACTCGCCTCAGGCAGTAATTCTATAATCGAAAAGCTTTCAGATCATTTGCGGAAGTGATCATTTGAGCGATCCTCCACATGCTTCGTTCAATTATAGCAGGGATCTGTTCCTAGAAGTTACTTTAAAATATGGCCCGATAATTTATGCTGATTGTTAGGCTGTTCAACGTGCACTAGCGTTAAATATTTTCGAGCCAATTGAACAACATTCGGTGCCCTTGACAATCTAACCTATTCAATTAGAGACAAGTGGCTCAAAATGTAGGCGACGTAGACTACATCTGAGACGTCGCCGAGCGTCATGAAGATTTCGTCGCTTTAATCCGAAGATCAGACTAGTTATTCGTATCGAGGCGTTTCCTTCGGAACCGAATCAGACTAGGGGTCTTCTTTCTCAACTCACCATACGGCGCTTTTATATCTCTAAATCCGGGGGTTATGCCCGAGCCGCTGGTTTTCCTAACCCAGGAACTGCATGAAAAATGATATCATGCCACAGAAAGCTGAAATTAAGGCACATCATTATGAGCTGATGATAATGCAGACTGTTTCTCCTTGTGAGCTTGAACACTGGCTGGGTTTTTTTGCCAGGTGAATAAAGCAACGAAAACACTGATGACCGACAGGTATAGACATATTCGCATTTGGCTATTAAATGAATGCGCAAAAACTCCGATCGTCTTGGCCTGTTGAATAGGAGTCAAGTTTATGATAGTGCTGATGGACTGTCTTAGATTCTGGAGTTCGGTCGGAGATAGAACAGACTTCAACTCGCTGCCAATTTTACTGTTGAGAAGGATATTAGCGGTTGAGAGACCAATGCTCCCTCCAAGTACTCGAGCTTGATTAATAGCGCCATTCACTGAAGCTGTGGAAAGGTGTGTTAGCATTTTGTGAAATCTAACCAAGATAGATATGCGTACCGACGCTTTCCAAGTCACTAGCGAGGCCTGTCATAATGGTTATTGATGATACACTTAGACCAAGTCCAAGTCCGAGAAGAGCTTGATAAAAAAATTGGATTGGCTCAATTGATCGAGAATTTGGAGCAGTCGATAGAAGGCCCGTTCCGAGACAAGTGAGAATCGAAGCCATGATTAGAGTAATACATGTGCGGTTTTTATTGATTGATAAGGCACCTCCCAATGCGCTTCCTGTAGAAGCATTAGCAGCAATCACTCATTATGTAGATCTACAGACCAGCAGCACTAAGTGCGAGCAAAGAGAGGAGATGGATCCCAGCCATAGTTGGTGTATCACCATTGAGAAGTTGGTATCGGATTGGTATGTTGATTATGATTATAAAGAATGGGAACCCAGCCAAAAATGCCATTCTGTGATAAAAAGTCAGTATCAAGCGATAGATAATTCTTCCGCACGACTCACAGGATTGCTGGACCGGTCGGTCGAGCCATAGACGTGCGTAGGGGGAAAATAGGTTTAATGTTAATTTTGCACCTGTCGGATTCTAGGAAGATTATCCAGCTAAAAAATAGGATCCAGCATACAGCGGAGACAACGAGACTGGCAACAACAGGACCACTATTCCATGTATTTCGATAGCCTCCACCTTGTTCTAGAGCAAACACAAGCAAGGTAGACGCAGCGAGCAAAAGAAGTGCACCAGGTACATCCACTTGGCTCAGGAGAAGATTCCTCGCTCCCTTGTTTAATTGAGGACTCTTAGGCCATGCTAAATGTAATGGAATTACGATCAGAGCAGCAACTGGTGCGTTGAAAAGGTAAATCCACCTCCAACCAGCTCTTTCAGTTATGACACCTCCTAAGACAGGACCTAGGTCAAATTAGAACGGCATTTGCAACCTCAAATTCCAGACGTACCAACAAGTGAAGAGCAAGCCAAGGCTGCACCTAAACAGCCACTTAGAAGACCCCATAACCTTGCCGGAGATACTTGAGGGGCAACGGTCATGGCCATAGTAAAAAGTCCTGATCCACCGATGCCCTGGAAGGATCGGAAGATAATAAGCTGTGTCAAAGTCGTGGCTAGGCCGCTGGCCAGGGAGAAAACCGCAAAAAGAAACCATGAAATCAAAATGGCTGATTTCCGACCAATGGCGTCACTCAAGCGAGCGAAGATAACGGAGAACCCTGATCCAGGTCAGTCAGGTCATGTGCGAGGGGCTAGTATCACATTACCCATGTAAGTCAGTAAATAGCTCAAGACTACCCAGTTAGTCTAATTAAAGTCAGTAGCATTCGAGAGAGCTACAATGTTTTGGTGTTTCGGTACCATAAATGAATCATCGAAGTAAATACCGATTTGAACTAGAGCAGTTGCCGTTATCGAAGTCTCCACTGTGCTCAAAAATACGCCTAGAATTAAACTGATCGAATGATATGGTCAGTTGGTTTCTTCGAGACACAGTCCTCAGTAACGGAACGCACATGAAGACTACAACTTGGAGGCGCCATCCTTCTAATGGTTTAATGGCGGTTCTAGGATCATAACCAACAGGTAGTTCCACATCGGAGTTTCGCGGAGTTTCTGCTTCTGATGTGTGATTTTTGTCCATATCAACCAACTCTTTTTCCAGTCTTGACCAGTCTTGTAGATTTAAGTCGCCAGAAATCCCTAATTCTGAAAAACGGATCAGATCTGTAGTAGATGGGGAGAGTGTATGCGCCGGGTACGATGTTGCGCTCACAGGATTCGTGAATGATTCTGTTTGAGTGAGAGTTGGCTTATTGCAGTTTTCAGATTTCTCTTGCAGGTTTTCGTCGGGTGACAGAGAAGATATAGATAGATCTGAGCTGGCGACAGTATTTGACATGAAAATAGTTGCCATATTGTACTTTTTCGTAGTTTGAGTTTCTAGGCAGGTCAAGCTAGGGATTTGGTTGCAGGGATGACGAATGTCTCTTTTGTGTAGGGATATGGACGATCTTTGATGGATTGACGATGTAGTAGTGCTCGGAGAGAGATGAGGGTCAGAACGTCATGATGGAAGATGCTCCTCAAAAACCTTAAAGAGCGTAGGCAGATGTTGCGAGAAATGATGGTCAGATGGTCGTTGATAAGCAGTCAGCGACTCCGATAGAAGTTATATAGGATCAGAAGAAATGGGTTTGCTTGTGCGTAGCTCGGGACCCGTCCGGAATGCGAGGGGAGAAATGGGGGAGCGATCCAGCTTGGGATGGGTTTGTTGAGTCCATCTCCCTAGCCACTGAGACAAATTATTGGTGGAAGTTCTGGTTTCAATATTCCATTTCATATCCAGTCCAGCAATGATAGCAGCAACTCATCCCCTCTCTTGAATGAGTACGAGTACAAATTTCCATGAACCAGGAGGTTTCCCATTGACACGGACGCCCCTCGAACATCGACCTGAGACACCAAAAAATTGATACCAGTGTCTACCTCGTCCTTTGATTGCGCTTCGATACGAACAGCTTCAGCTCAGAGGTCTGATCCGGTCAGGGATATGGGCTGATGCCGCGTTTCCTTGGATTCCATTAACTCATTTTCACTTCGACTCATGTCGCACATTCTTAACCGGTAGGGAGTTTCGCATCTAAAGATATCAAATGATGAAATGCAATCAATTGTGAAAGATGCATTGCTGATAAAATTTGAGCATTTATCTTGAAAGACGCATCTACCTCGCAAACTACATGACAGCGATAGCGTTCGCGCTCTCAACTATATTTCCATATGAACTGCAAGGATTGTCTCCCTTGCGCTGGAAAATTCCAGCTTACAGTGTGTAGCTCGCAGTGTGGTTCTCTGATTTATCGGATGATGGTTCATTAGTTTCGGGGATATCTGGTTCGTCTCGCCTTGCACGATAAACGATGCGGGCGGGTAAAACTTGCGATGGATGGAGAAAAAATTGGGCCAAGCACCTAATGCTGCACGGTTTCCACTGATGGATAATATACCAGACAGTGTGGTTGAGTGGTAATACTCGACGGACGGATATCAAAGGAGATGTATCGGGTTGTTATTTGTCCACTTTTGGCACAAGCGGATAGACCCTTGCCTACGCCTTGCCAGCATGTGCCACTCCTGCCAGTGACGAACTACCGCATGGGAAGCAGTGCCACCGGGGTCGACGCTAATTGAAAACGCGTGACAGCACATGTTCCAAGATTCATATTATTACAGATTGCTAATCTTTCAAAATTTGCTGGCTGTTGTTTGTCAGAAACTGACAAATTCAGCCAGTGAAAGGTCATAAATCTACGCCAAGGTTACTGGCATGTGCCAGAATTATGCGAAAGCATAACCTAAATATCCCCATTCCATGCCCTTCAGAATCCTTCCATTCATGAGCTCCACCAAGCCTAGTACTGGCTTCAAGCTACAAGGATAAGATATAAAAAACAGCTTTATAAAGTAACTTGATATCCAAGTAGTGTAGTAGTAGCCAGTACTGCATCTTCACACCCGCAAATGGCCTAAAATGGGACGGCTGGATAGGAGAGATAATGATAGGATAAAAATTATAATGATTTACTCAAATCAAGACTTGTAGAGATGTTATTGCGAGAAATAATTTGTAAAGAAGATGTAGGGGGGAGTACAATTTCTTAGTCAAAGAGACCTCTTGTCTATTGGCAGGAAAGATCTACATGTACTATAGGCATTCATTCCATAGGACAATAAACACACGAAATCGCACTAACCTATCATCTTTTGATTTTAACAATGACCTTCCGAGAAACAAAAGAGGATAGGGGCATCGTAGAAGGTTTGGCATGGGACAGAGAGAAGACCAATATGCTAGAAAGTCTACGACTCGAGTAGAACGATAAACACATCTCTTTCTCTCTGGTTTTAACACGCTACTGATAAGGCTGAGTAAAGTACCTCCCTTGATTCCGATTTTTTTATCACCAGATTGTAGGACAGACAATTAACCGCCCAAGCTGATCAGTATTTCAATTAATGTATATTTTCTAAGATTATTTCATTTAATAAAATTCTTTTGTTTACTATCCTTAAAACTACAAACACATCGATCGAGATATAACTTGTTGGGGAATTACCAATGGCCTATCAGCACTATGAATTAGGGTATAGCGGCATGATTCATATTTCATAATTCATTCACATCTAGCTCGAATACTTATGCATAAATTTTCCCAACCGTAGATTAGATAAAAATAATCATTGCACATAACTTGGCTTAATATAATCCGGGCCGCAGGTAGATCTCAGACGGAACTTGGTTTAATAAAATAACTATTATTTAAATACCAGTACGACATAATTACAATATAACTCCATGCAGCTAGCCTTACAGATTGAGTCTGAAGAATTAAGGTGCCTATACTATGCACAACGAGGGATAAGCGGTTCGGTTTCATCGAAACCTTAACACATTTCGCGCAGTTGTTGCGCAGAAGATGATAGATACTTGTATCGATATCTAAAAGGTTTGAAGCTTCCGCTTAGAATAAACTAAGGGACAAAGACTTGGTTTTATTAGCAAACCTACTTCATAGTGGTTTTAATAAACGATGTGTAGAGCATTAGGATCTCCAGAGTTTGAAGATATGTTTCATGGATACAAAGAAGTCCAATGATCTGTCCTGGCCGAACAACTGAAGGTAACCAGGGGGACTATTATCAACACCTGTCAGTAGTGTCCCCTACGAACCTCCAGCTCTCACTGTAGAGTCTGCAGAGCCGAGATTGAGTAACAAAGTCCTCACTTCGACGAGGATTCCCAATCGCTTTCGCGGTCTGTATCGTCTTCGTCTCTCAACACATTCCCCTATCACCATTATCATGAAGCTAACCACGATCTGATCAGATGGTAGGGTCGGAGCCCTACTCATCACCAACCCTTGATCATGGAGGAAAAGCCATCCGATGAGTTTCCGGAGCGTACCCAGCACCCGATACGGAGATGGCGGATTGGATCAAGTCGACCTCGACTGTTACAAAGAAGGGAGATATAGATGAATATGCGCACCTCATGTGGCGCTGATATCTAGGCCTCGCCTGGCTGGGGCTGCAGGTTTTTTGAGACTTTTTCCCGCGCACGAAGTTTCCATGGCTGCCATTTTTATTCTTTTTGGGTAGAAGGTTCCGTGGAAAAGGCGGCCGAATTCTACGGGTAAACACTGAGCTGAATGGCTATTCATCAAGTGGAATATATCAATGATCTTTCAAGTAACAAAAGAGGATAGGAGCGCTGTACAAGGTGTGGCCTGGGTCAGAGAGGAGCCCAATGTGCTAGATAGTCATAGACTCGAGTAGCACAATAAACACAAACACACACACTGAAGGTAACCAAGATGAGTTCAACAAATAACCGAATGATATCCATTGCGCTTTTTATTGCTCGCTCACTCTTCTCTACGGTTATTAGACTTACTACTTAAACAAGCACTAATGAATAAAGCCACTCGGGAATGCTGTGATAGTACAGAAAAATATAACGAACTCCTAGTGCGTCAATCGTGGATCTACATAATGACTACCCATGACCAAAATAGCCCAGCACTACAAATAGATGACGCTAGACTGTGCGAATGCTGGTGATTATAAAGTTCAGGAAATCAGCTGCAACAGAAGGCTCTCAAAAACTCAAACGCATAGTGGCCGAGGTTGAAGAAGGGTTTATGCCTCCGCGTCGTAAGGCTATGCAACAGTCACTTATACACCACTTCGAACAATTAACCTATCCTATTTCGGCCTCACTCGCTCCAGATTTTACAAAAGAAAAGCCAACGATATTCTTCCTACGCTCATCAACGCCAAGTAGGTGTTGCGCGTCTAGTAACCGGATCTGCACACTCCCGATCTGAGTGACTGCCTTATTTTCGGGTTTAGTTCTTAAGAACAGCAGCCTCTTACAACCTCTTCTGGACTCATGATGATGATTATATATTTATCGTGACGGGGCACTACTCCAGCATGGGGGCTTTTCTCCACACGTGTCAGTAGTGACCCCTACGAGCCTCCAGCTCTAACTGTAGAGTCTGGAGAGCCGAGTCTGAGTAACAACTTCGCCCTCACTTCGATAAGGATTCCCAACTGCTCCCGCGGTCTGTATCATCATCGTTTCTCAGCACAACCCCCTTTTGCCATTATTATGAAGCGAGCCACGATCAGATCAGATGTTGGGGTCGGAGCCCTTCTAATTACCAACCCTTGACCATAGATGAAAAAGCCATCCGATTAGTTCCCAGAACATATCCAGCGCCTGATACGGCGATGATGGATTGGATCAAGTTGACCTCTAATGTTATAAAGAAGAGAGCTATGGATGAATGTGCATTCCTCGTACGGTTCCAGTGTCTAGTCCTCGTCTGACTGGGGCTGCAGGCTTTTTTTTGAGACTTTTTTCCCGCGCACGCAGTTTCCGTTGCTGGAGGGCAAGACTGAACACCTATACGTTGTGCCTTCTACGAACCTAGGAGTGAAATATTCCCACAGACCCAAGTTCAGTCAAATTTCGCAATATCAAAGAAGTTGGCCCACGAGGCAATGATTCAAATAACTCATCCACGTCGTTTTTTCGCTCCCAACGATTTTGACCCCCACCTAAGTCTCATCAAGTCTACAAGTACGACCTAGTACATCCTAATTTCAATGATCACACCTCTCGTCGACCTTCTCTGGTCTTAGCTCGTCACCAAATACACAGCCACGCCTATATTTATACCCGCAGGAGGAAGCAAAGCGTGGTGCAAAAATCTGGGAGACAGTTCTTTGGGATTGGTGTGAGAGGATTCAGGACAAGTTAACAAGATGATGGGAAGGATTGATACAGTCTCGACGGGCGTGGAATTTCGAATTCTTGCAAGGAGTTTTACAAATTGATCTTTGTGTCTACTAAGCCTTGGATTGCGAGAGTGCAGCTGACACCATCAAAAGAAGCCAATGATGGAATGCGCCGTGGCCCGCCTTTTGGCAGTGTTCTCTGGCATAGTTTGAGTAGACTGGGAATCTACTCCACTTGGGAAGGAGACACCTAAGACCCTATTTCGCGCGGAGAAATGTGAACGGATGATGGAGGCATGTCTGCATAACCTAGGGTTTTTGTGACGTCCCCCTGAGTTAGTATTCGCGGATGAGGGTTGAGTTGGGGTGAAGAAAAAGCCATCATAACTTCACAGTGGTACTTGCAAATGAAAACGAAGGCATGAGTGATCTGCTTTGATACTGTGTCATAGCTAGATAGCTGCATACGCAATTAAAATCTGATGCAAAAATAAGTTTCTAATGCCATCTTTTTTTGGGGGATTTTGGGGTGGAAGGTTCCGTGGAATAGGTGGCTCAACTCCACGGGCAAAAACTGAGCTGAATGGCTATTCATCATGGACAATACATCAATGATCTTTTATGCAACAACAAAGGACAAGAACACGGCACAAGGTGTGGCCTGGGTCAGAAAAGAGTCCAATGCGCTAGGTAGTATATGACTCAAGTAGTATATCAAACCCACAAATACTACCCCGGCACCCAGAGGGCAAGACACAGGTGGTCCAGACCTACGTAAGACTTTTCGCTATATACTTGATTGATTCATAGAAACCAGAACCAAAAAATTAAAAACATATAATACCTCAATTTCTAAGTTGCTAGCGTCCTGCACTATACCTTAATCCTAGTGCCACATTGAACAGCCCCAAGAAGCAATACAGTCGACCTTTAAACCCCTGTTCGCGATTAAAACTGGCTGTGATATTCTGTTATAGTGTATGTTTTTTTTGTCCTATAAAGTCTATGATTATGTAAAGACGTGTTGATTCTTTCTACCTACAGGCCGGGAGTATCTATGCCTCGGGTATTGTATCCCCTCCTATGCCTCTTTAATGACTTCTTTCCAGCAGTAATACCCCCATATATCTTCATTCGAGTACACACTAAGAGGAGCCGTTATCCCGTCATTATCTCCCTTCCCCAGCCAGCGAAGCGATGGCCATTGGCGGGTGTGTAGCTGCAGGGAAAAGTCTCAAAAACCACTGGGGGCGGGGCTCTCCCATGACGAAAAGGCCGTCCAGCCGGGCGCAGTAGACCTGATTCTGTTAAAGTTGAAAAGCGGCAGAATATCCGCCATCCTTGTTGCCTTGCCATGTCCCCTAAAAAAGGCCGTGAGTACTCTGGACTCATGTTGTGTTCGAGGATAAACTTAGCCAGCATAGATTTACTGCGTCTGTATCATCCACTAGGTTTTGTCCACAGCTCGGACGTTTGACTAGTCCTCCCATGCCTTGATAGTGATTGTGTGCAGAATAAGGCACCCCTCAGTCAGTCTCAACGCAACGCTAGCGACAGTACCGAAGTTTTGGCTTGGACCTCGAGGCTCATTCACCGTCTCTTCGAACGTTGAATTGTTTGAGAAGGGCACCGAGTCGCTTTGGGTTAAGTACCGTTTGGCTTGTGTGCGCCCAAAGATCCGGGCTTGGAGCTCGGTAACGTAGGAGTCCCAGCGACTGCAAGGTTCCAGATAAGTCGATCCTGTAAAAGTCGCGGTGCACGCTCGTTGATGCGAACGCTACAGTTGATAGCTAAAAATAACAGGACGTTCTAGGTATGGTTGCGGCTAGGGCCGCTACTGCACGACATTTTTGTAGATCCTGGCAGTGAAACTAGCACCACATGGACGTTCCCATCGCTTTGCTAGTTGAAAGACGCCATCCACCAGCTCTAAGCTTTCATCTTGTGGAAAAGATAGGACTCTGACTTACTGCTTATGCGTCTGAATCTGACATTCTTCATGGCGGCAAGGGTGCAAACCCAAATTATGTGGTTTGTCTTCAACTCCTGTGGTGCTTTGGGTTTATTGCCGTGTAGCCAAACCTGCTCGGCGCGTGAACACCAAAGTAAAAGCATGTTCAACGAAGATCTCGCTTATATTCTTCAGCCGTACAAGGTGATATGTGGGATTTTGCCTCTCAGATTTCATTGGGGCCTCCTCGGTCCGCTCACCCCAGCCTCCGGCCACTACCCTAGTAAGCCAGCGGTGAGGATTCAAGGGCTATGTCGAGGCACTTTAAATCGTGTGATATATCCAGCAGAGACACATCGTACACTCCTGCATAAACACCAATTTCTTATGGGCACTTATTAGCCTGTCTGAGATTGAAACGCTATGGTGTGGGGCAGAGAAAAAGGAAACGGAAGCCAGAAACAGATGCGTAAATCAACTAAGAGGCATCGATCCACGCAATTACTAGCACATTAGTGGAAGGTTTCTGGTCACTCGGTCGGGGCGCACAAATTCCTGGCGCTGGGTATCATAGTGGGAGACTAAAGCAACAACCACGCCGGAATCGCAGGCGTCAGAGAAGAGCGTGTGTCGAATTAATGAGCCATAGTGGCCAGACCGCCCGACCTCAGAAATCCCAGCGCCCTCAATTTGACCTGGCATCTGCCCAAGGGAGCAGGAGACGAGATAGCAAACCAAGCCAAAGCCTGCATGAAGGCCCGTGCACTATTTCCAGCCGCATCGGATTAAGCGGGATCGAGCTGCTATGAGTCTGCACAGGCCACTAAGGCCAGGTACAGTTCCAGGCGTTGATGGGTGCAGATCTGTGGGCCGCCGCTGCATAATAACTCGGTGGCAGGTGACCAGGCCTAGAGCAGAGAATAGCCGCGCATCCCAGCCTCGGCCAGTAAGCAGAAGCTGCAGCAAAGACCGGGGCCGAGAAAGTGCATCTGGCATAAATTCTCCCGCCTCGTTTCATTGCGGGTCCCACATCTGCACGAAATTTCATTCCGGTGGATAAGATGCGAGTGTATAGGTATGTATAATTATTAATTAATTCATTTTATTGTCCTGTCTGAGTCTAGGACTATGTAGGACATGCAGTGTATAGACATGTTCTCTCGGCCGGATCTATCGCGAAATTCTGCCATCATTAACCCGCCACCCCACACCGAGCATGAGGCTAGTGATAGTGCTTCAATAACCGTAGTATTTGAGGCAAAATTAGCTCTAACCCTACGGCGGCGACGTAAGCGGATCCTCGGCCCCTCGAGGTAGAACACACCACAGGACATTTCACTACAAACGCTTGCCCCGAGTGTTATCCTTTATGCAAGCCATCCCAGGTACCGTGTCAATTGCAGCTACAATACACGCTAAGTCGGCGGGCATCAATTTTTCCAAGATTCTTCCAGGGCGCATTGGGCACGGCAGTGGATGGCTGGGTCCGACCACGGCTGTAGCATCATCTTCGGTGTTAGAGCTGTGCTCTGATGGCTGACTAAAGGTTTGGGCTTCCAAGTTTGCCTGCTATCACATAACACACATAGCTATGAGGTTCCTGATGGAATAGTATGTGTGAAAAGTGAGATAAGCTTAGCTTTAAGATGGCGTAGGTTACGGGTGTCTCGTGGCTCCAATCTACCAATATGTGTAGTAGAGCTTAAGACTAGATGTAACTTGGTTTTCTATTAATACAGGGTATAGTCTATATAAGTACAGTATTCCTAATCTTGCGCCCGGACTCCAACATGAACAACATTACATAAGCATTACAATTTATTAGAGCCTCGTACTAATGTAGAGGTCTGTGAATCTTGGATTCTCAGCTATGTTAAACAAATCGTAAAAAAATAATCAATGTTATAATTGAATTATCTATTGTGTACTTTTCCTCTGATAATGTGTCATGGCTAGATAGCTGCATACGTAATTAAAATCTGATGCAAATTATATACATATATATATCATTAATATCACTTGTAAAGGAAGCTTAGTTGGGCTAAATTCTTTCCATCCCAGCTGTTCGAGCTGCTGCACAAACGTTTGAATCTTGCCGTCCTTAACCCCCAAGTAGACTGTTCACTGAAACCTAAAAAGCTTAGACGTTAACTCACCTAAACTATTTTTTTTTACTGTTCTTTCTGAGTCTATGACTAGGTAGGACATGCAGGTCCTTTCTAGCTACGGGCCAGGGATATCTATATCAGTAGTATATCCCCTCCAATGCCCCCCAATACGGCTCCCCTCAAACAGTACCACCCTTTACAAGTACTCATTCGATCATACACTTAGAGGAGCCCTTTGCCTTTCATTATCTCCCCTCTCCAGCCAACGAAACGATGACCATTTGCGGGTGTATAGCAGCCGGGAAAAATCGCAAAAACCACTGGATGCGGGGCTCTTCTAGTACTGACATCAGGACTAAGCCTGGAGACAAAGTGACCCTTCTGAAGTGTTCGAAGAGGCCGGCCAGCTGGGCGCTGCAGACTTGTGTGTACTTCAGGAAACTCACCGTCTGCCATTCTAGCCTCCTTCTAACTCGCACGTACTGTTAATTACTAGCCCGCTTTAACTGTCTAAGCAACATACTGATAAGTATCTACAGCCTGAAGCTAATGCTCCTAACCAACAAACATTAAAGTTCTGGAGGTATCTGGAATGATAGAAGTGGACGTTGACTGTCAAGTCAATACTGTATGTATTGTAAGATATTGGACATTTCGGGATCAGAGACAAAATAATAGGATCAATGAGGGTTTAGTTTATTGAACTTATTCAGGTGTTAGGTGTTAATTTACGTCTAATTATCTATGTTCTACCTCGCTTAGGTAGAAACATTGTGTTCTGATTACGTGATGGAGTAACATTCCCACCACCGAGATCATCACCGACCGAGACCTCACCAATGCTGGTAGCGATCGAAGATGGGTAGTCTTTGATTCCTCCGCATTGCGTGCAGTTCGGTCTGGTATGTCTAGATTTCCATATTAGTGAGTAGTGAAATAATTGTGGAAAGGGTCGCGAGATGAATTTGGCTGGGAAAGATCTTTCGGGAAAATTCGAGATAGTGAAGTTAGTTGTCCTCTGGGACCAGAAAAGTTTTACCTTGTCAGCGATTCATGTCTAGGGTGCAAATGATTGAATTCGATGGGTTTTGCAGTCGTGGAATCTCTGCAGGTCGAATTTCAGAGCAAAAACTTGACAATGCCACTCCTCCCCATCGCCGTCTCGACGAAAAACAGTCTATTTCGCTACACCGAACAAGTTGGTCTACTAGGCAATGAGTAAATACTCTCCACTTTGTGGATCTTGAAAGGATCTACATAGTCACAGGTTGATCAGATTTTGTATGTTCGGCACATAGACAAACTGCTATTGCCTTATGATCTCACACGATCAGATCGCACAGTCACAAGAGCAGATCTCACTGGAGCTGAGGGTTAACAGAGTATTGGTGTATATAGGCACATAGATATCCTACATTTAGGGGATATAGAATTCACGTATTAGCCTCAAGCTCCACACAAGATCCGTTGTAGTTAGGGGCCATGAGACACCACGTGATGACCTTTCAGTCTTACACCCGCCCTACCATTTACTGAGTATACAACGCGCGCTCAGAAACCTCAACGTAATCAATATCTCCCAGCAAACAAGATCAATTCAGACGATGGGTACAATCTTGAAGGGCCTGAAGTTTGGAATTTTGGCAATGAGTTTACTAATTGAGCTTTGCACGAACGCCAAGACTTCGGTCGCGATAGTTCTGGTTTCAAACTGATTACCCAGCCGGCAAAGACGAATTCTTTACCTTCCAGTGGTGCCGGTGTAATAGCTCAGTATGCTCTGCAGATCCGGGATAGTACAGAAGAATCGAAGTCAAAAGCAACCTCAATCATATCTCCATTTGAAGACTTCTCGACAATGCCTCTCTTACCACACTCATCTGGATCCTCAAACTCTTTCTAACCACGCATCATCTCGCCTCAATGACCAATGAAGAAGTTGCTCCAATTGCAAACAGGAGCTTGCCCCATTAATTTTCAGCCATCTCTCACTACATAATTACGACGCTACTTATACCCGCGAGGAGGAAATCAAGTCGAAGAATACAAAGCCTGGGTCCTGGCTTGTGGGGGACTGGTGCTCTGATGGGACAAACAACTTGAGGGAGAAAAGGCGCCTGAGATGTAGAGCGAGAGAGGGAATAGGTCTTTGAAGACCATGATGGGACCGATATTACGACTGATTTTCAACTTTGGGGCTTTTGTAGGCGCCAAGGCCGAGATCTCGGCTAATTAGCGAGAACTTCAATTGTCGATGAGTCAACGGCACTCCCCAGCGCCCTGGACTACACCAAAGAAGCTGGGCTAAACTTCTATTCAGCAATCAAACTCTGTGAAGACTTTTTAGACATTTCAGCACGACCTTTGGGAAGGAGACTAGAAAGCTAGAGAGTGAATCTCCTTATATAAAAATAAGTATGTAGCACTCAGCTGGCCGGTCTCTTCGAATGCTTTGGAAGTGTGACTATGTCCTCGGATTTAGTCCTAATGTCGGTATCAGGAGGGATCGGCGCCCAGTTATTTTTGCGATTTTTCCCGGCTGTCGTACACCCGCAAATGGCCATTGTTTCGTTAGCTGGAGAGGGGAGATTATGATGGACAAAGGGCTCCTCTAAGTGTATGATCGAATGAGGACTTGTGAGGGGTGGTACTGTTTGAATGGTGTTGGATACTAGGCATAGATTAAGATACACTACGAGATAGGTATCCTTGGCCTGTAGGCAGAGAGGGCCTACATGTCCCACATAGTCATAGAATGAGTATGGACAATAAAAGAACTTATAAAGGAAAGTTTGGCGTAGAGGACCAGGACTTAGCGCTTCCTATTGGTAAGAACTACAATCACGTAAGAGGAAATTTTACTCAAAGCCGAGATTTACTCTCACCAATGGAGTAATTTCATAGTTTATCTGCATAAGATTTTCATTGCGTATGCAGCTATCTAGCCATGACACAACATCAGAGAAAAAGTAGAAAATAGATAATTTAAGTTAAATGGAGTATTCATGGCTCGGATTTCATTTGCGAGTACCACTGAGAAGTTATGGTGGCTTTTTCTTCACCTCAAGTCACCCCCCATCTGTGAATACCCACCCAAGGGGACATCTCAAAATCCCTGGCTTATCCAGACACGCCTCCGTCATCAATGAGCTCTTCTCCGCGCGAATTGTCGTCGTAGGTGTCTCCTTTTCGTAATGGAGTAGGTGCCCAGGCTACTCAAACTATACCAGAGAATACTGCCAAGAGGCGGGCCACGGCGCATTCCATCATTGGCTTCTTTTGATGGTGTCAGCTGCACTCTCGCAATCCAAGGCTTGGTAGGCACAAAGATCAATTTGTAAAACTCCTTGCAAGAATTCGAAATTCCACGCCCGTCGAGATAGTGTCCTTCTTTCCTATCATCTTATGAGCTTGTCCTGATCCCTCTCACGTCCATGCCAAGAAATGTCGCCTAGATTTATGCGCTACGCTTTGCTTCCTCCTGCGCGTATAAATATCGGCGTGGGCGTGTGTTAGGTGACTGGCTGAGGCCAGAGAATAGTCGACGAGAGGTGTGGTCATTGGAACGAGGATGTACTAGGCCGTTATCGAAGACTTGATGAGGCTTAGGTAGGAGTCGATGTCGTAAGTAGAGGAAATTTGACATGGCAGAGTATATGAAATACTGCCTCATGGGTCAGCTTGCTTGGTATTACAGAATTTGACTGAACTCGGCTCTGGGAGAATATTTCACTCCCAGGTTCGTAGAGGATACGGCGTATAGGTGTTCAGTCTTTGCCCTCCGAGTTTTTTTTTTTTTTTTTAATCATTTAATGTGTATTCAGCTATCTAGCTATGACACATGACCAGTACTATGTATACATGTGGGATGACTCTTTTGACGTTAGAGACACTCATACTCTGGATTTCATTTGCAAATACCACTATGAGGTATGTTCGCTTACACAAACAGTCGACCCTCCTCCGTTAGTACCCACCAAAGGGAATTTAAAAACCTTTGATTATCCAAGCATGCCTTCGTCATCCATGCATACCAGTGCCGCGAGAAATGTGGTTGTGTTTTGCCGGATTCGAATCAGCGATCTACTGTCTCAAGTGGGATATGTGTCCAAGCTATCCAGACTCTACTTGGCAGACCGGCCAAGATGATGTACCACCACACCATCCAACCATGGCAGTTTTTATAGTGTCGCCTGCACTCTCGCAGCCGAAGACTTGGCACGCACAAAGCTCAATTTGTAAAAACTCCTTTCCAAAACTCAAAATTCCACGCCCGTCGAGACTGTATCCAATCCTCTGCATCATCTTATTAACTTGTCCTGATCCCTCTCACATCCATCCCAAGGAATTGTCTTCCAGATTTGTGCGCCACGCTTTGCTTCCTCCGTCGGGTGTAAATATCGGCGTGGGCGTGTATCTGGCGACCAGCTAAGGCCAGAGAAAGTCGACAAGAGGTGTCGTCATTGGGATGAGGATGTACTAGGTCGTACTTGTAAACTTGATGAGGTTTAGGTAGGAATCGATTTCGTTGGGTGTGAAAGATTGATATGGTGGAGTAATTTGAATCATTGCCTCGTGGGCCAACTTGTTCGGTATTGCGAAGTTTGACTGAACTTGGCTCTGGGAGAATATTTCACTCCCAGGTTCGTAGAGGACACCGCGTACAGGTGTTCAGTCTTGCCCTCCGCCCTCCAATGATTTCGTTACGCTGCGCTGTTAAAAACCTCGACAGATCGGCCTCCACGTAAAAGGCTTGCTAACATCATCTCGTCCAAAACTCTAGTGTTGTAGTGGCTTGTGAGCTGATTTGTTTGTGGCACGTGATTATTATCACGTGCATATGCAATTCTACATTAGTCTAGCCTTATTCCACATCAGTTCAGCCGTAACTGGAATATTCTACTCATTGGTACCAAGAGTTGGAACTACTATAAGTGGAATGTGCGAGAGGCAGATATCGGCCAAGAAAGAGTATTTTAGATATGTTCATAAATGTATAAATAGTTGAAGTAATGCTTCGATAGTTAGCCATAGAGAAAATTATAAACTACTTTCGTATATCCGATTGCTCCAGCATCGACACTCGAACCGTGACAAGTATTTACCCTATCATGTTCAGGTTCCAAAAACATGGAAGCTGAATTCAACGGGTAAATATCGAGAAAAATGGCTGTTTATTATATACTTTATAACAGAAATCTTTATTCGTATCTGAGGAGGATATTAGCACCGTAAAAGGTGTAGTTTAGATCAGAGAGAAGCTCAATGTGGTAAGCAGTAACAGACTGAAGTATTCTAAGCAGCCAAGCTAAGCGAATCAACTAGGAGGGCGGAGGGCAAGACTGAACACCTGTACGCGGTGTCCTCTACGAACCTGGGAGTGAAATATTCTCCCAGAGCCAAGTTCAGTCAAACTTCGCAATACCGAACAAGTTGGCCCACGAGGCAATGATTCAAATTACTCCACCATATCAATCTTTCACACCCAACGAAATCGATTCCTACCTAAACCTCATCAAGTTTACAAGTACGACCTAGTACATCCTCATCCCAATGACGACACCTCTTGTCGACTTTCTCTGGCCTTAGCTGGTCGCCAGATACACGCCCACGCCGATATTTACACCCGACGGAGGAAGCAAAGCGTGGCGCACAAATCTGGAAGACAATTCCTTGGGATGGATGTGAGAGGGATCAGGACAAGTTAATAAGATGATGCAGAGGATTGGATACAGTCTCGACGGGCGTGGAATTTTGAGTTTTGGAAAGGAGTTTTTACAAATTGAGCTTTGTGCGTGCCAAGTCTTCGGCTGCGAGAGTGCAGGCGACACTATAAAAACTGCCATGGTTGGATGGTGTGGTGGTACATCATCTTGGCCGGTCTGCCAAGTAGAGTCTGGATAGCTTGGACACATATCCCACTTGAGACAGTAGATCGCTGATTCGAATCCGGCAAAACACAACCACATTTCTCGCGGCACTGGTATGCATGGATGACGAAGGCATGCTTGGATAATCAAAGGTTTTTAAATTCCCTTTGGTGGGTACTAACGGAGGAGGGTCGACTGTTTGTGTAAGCGAACATACCTCATAGTGGTATTTGCAAATGAAATCCAGAGTATGAGTGTCTCTAACGTCAAAAGAGTCATCCCACATGTATACATAGTACTGGTCATGTGTCATAGCTAGATAGCTGAATACACATTAAATGATTAAAAAAAAAAAAAAAAGTAACGAAATCATTGATTTATTTACTTGTAGACCATTGATTGGCTAAAAGATCCTAAGGCTTAGATTAAAAAGCTGACAAATTGACGGCTTTCAATTTTACTTGACTTAGTTTGCCAGCTCTAATTGCGGAATCCTCTGCATCTATCTCACATCCCACCGAGGCACCCAAAAACTCCAAATGCAGAAAATATTTTCAAAGAAACAGAAGGAGGAGGAGCTCCCTGCAATGGTCACATACAGTGAAAGTACGGCCGAAGTATCGTTATTTAATGCGTTTATACCTCGGCCAGGAGTACTATTAATCCAACCTGTATGAAAATTCTCCGAGGAAAAGGGCACGAAGTTCCGCCCGCAAAAGAAACGAAGTATTCAACAAAGCTGAGTCAACAATACTCCGGCCTTCAGCTCTTGTTGGTACAAATGTCCTAACCTCGCTAACTATTGTTAGTCACAGATTAGTCATTGTTCATGATGAGTAATAGTATCTTTCGTAGAATGGAATAGAAAAGATCCACCGACACAACCGCAGAAACGTAAAATACAGTTTACATTCTTTGCACCGTGTTTAAGTATCCCAAAACCTCTCTTTTGTATATTCATACCCATAAAAATGGTTACGGTAGCGACAGGACAGGGCAATATGGACATGATAGCTTTCAAGTTTTTGATTTAAATTCATTTCGTATCAGGCTTACGCCCTACACCCAATAGGCGTGATACGGGTCTATGCTCCTTCGAGACACACTACAACCTAAATACATAGTTTGCTTGTCAAATCTATACGCAAAACATAAATAATAAAATTAATTCCAAGAAAATTAAGCGCCCTGCGCCTTTCCTCCTTCCTCACAACTCTTTGTCCTGAAAAACTTCTATTTCGGCAGGACTTAATCCTCCCGGTGTGGTATTTGCCTCTCGTAACACTTAGTTACTGTTAAGAACTGGAGAAATCTTTCCCCACCCTTTTCTACCAGCATCTCACGTCCTCTCGGTGGTGGTTCGTGCTTCAAGTTTCTCCATTGCTGTAGGGCAATCCAGCATTCGGCAAAGTGCCAAGAACGTTTCTCTCTTCCACACACGCATTTGCAGTTTTCTGTCACGGTTCGAGTGTCGATGCGGGAGCAATCAGATATACGAAGGTAGTTTATTATTTTCTCTGTGCCTATCTATACAAGCCCTACCTTAACTATCTATACACTTACTATACTATCTTGAATATTCTTCTCGCCTGTAACCAGTTTCTAGTATGTTCCCTTGAGGCTGGTTCGCAGTCCTACTACTAGTTACTAGCAATTTCTAGTGACGTCCCGCTTGGTCTATGAAAGAGTATTGAGTTTCGAAGATTTGTACAGCACGTGATTACTGTCATGTGACACTGAATAATTACCGACTCACTAGCCATTACATTTTCAAATTCGTTGCCAAATCTTTCATGGTATTTTCTGAAATCGCCATGTTCCGTCCTTGCTGCAATAAGGCGGTGATGCGCCCACATCGGAAGTGCTAGCTCAGGTGGACGTTTTCGTTTCATCTGGAGATTCAATTTTTCGTAGTGGCTCGGTCTGTGATCTAGCCACCAGGATTCCACTGCTACTTCATATCTTTGCCTAACAAACCGAGTGAGGGCTGCGAAAGTGTATTTAAGTCTGTCCCTCATTTCTGAGGGAGATGTGTCCGTTTCATCTGGTAGGTTCCTGAGGGCTTCCTTAGCCAGTCTATCTGCATCTTCATTCCCTATGATCTTAGTGTGAGCTGGTATCCATCGGATCTCAACTGACCTAGCTTGTCGTGCCAGTCTTGTAAATGCTTCCACTGCAGCCTGGGAAGATTTTGTTTGACCGGTTCTTAGAGCTCTCACGGCTGTGGTGTTGTCAAGCAGCACCTTTATCGGGCAGTTGCCTGCTTTTACCATGGCTCCTTCCAGGGCTTTTTGGGCCCCAATAATTTCGGCATCGTAAACCTCCGCCCCTAGCAATGGACCAGAGCCACTCCCAATCACCTGACCTCTTTTGTGTAAGGTATACCCCCATGCAGACCTAGCTGGTCCACATGATGAGCCGTCTGAATAAGCGTAAACAGTCTCGGCCAACAGGCTTGCTATCCATTGCTTAGTGTAAGCTGCTTTGTCCTAAAAGTCCCCACCAGTAATTTTAGTAATGGACTCGGCTTTTGGGAAGTATAATTTGCCGGGTCTTTCGGCCAACGGCACATTTTTGGCGCTGATGTGAAGTCGCGTGAGGTACCGTTCTAGAAACTTGAATGTCTGATTCTTCTGACCTATACGGAGACCGAGGCGACTTGTTGTATCCTTTGGAACCTCTCTAGACCTGAATACTAACAGATGCCATGCGTCCAACCTTTGAATCCGTGCGGCCGCTGGCTCTTTTCTATGCTGTAAGATAACAGCAGACGGGGAGATGCCCGACTCTCTGTGTAGCACCACATTTGTTATAGTTCGCATTACCAGTAGCGCCGCTCGAAATGCATTCAGGATTGTACTGTCAAGGAGATCGGTGAGCCAGCCTACTCCTGTACTAACCTTTTTGTCCCGCTGAGTTGTGATTCAGGTGAGCCCTGGACACCACGCTTTTGCTCCATATTGCGCTGTATTAGGGACACAAGCCTGCACTACTTTGATCAGAGATCACGGGGATGCGCCGCGCTGTATGGGATTCTTTCGACGTATAAACTGTGTTACACGTTGCGCTTTTCTGCACTTTTCCTGGACGTGTTGCTTGAAGTTGAGCTGAGAGTCTAGCCATACTCCCAGCCATCTCACGTACGGGGATGTAGGTAGGCTGTGGCCTTGGATCTGAACAGATAGGCCTGAGGTATCTAGCTTTTTCTTTGGCCCTCCCCCA
Organism: Blumeria graminis f. sp. triticale; assembly: GCA_905067625.1. NCBI lineage: Eukaryota > Fungi > Ascomycota > Leotiomycetes > Helotiales > Erysiphaceae > Blumeria > Blumeria graminis. Next base: position 1,495,403 of record LR898478.1, read on the forward strand.
ATTACTAGTAGTTCAGACTTTGTCGGGTCGAAGTCTATCCTACTTCCACTCGCTAACTGAACTAATTTGCTGACTTCTTTCAGGGCTTCGGCCACTGCTGTTACGGCACGTCAAGGAGGTTGTGTAAGTTATTATATTGCTATCAAGAGGTACGCTTGTAAAGGCAATAAAAGACGAAGAGAGGAGGTAGCAACTCTCGACCCTCTCTAAGATATCTCCATCGGCTGTGCTCAGTCATCCAACGTGATGCCAAGGCGCGCTAACCCGTATCCCCACACGCACGCAATACGGCTCTCACGGATCGTGACATTACCCCCCCCCCCCTGAAGAACTGCGACCGCGCAGTTGCAGTCATAGCGTGATCGTCTTCCAATTCGGAGTAGTCGTTGATACCATTGTTGTACGCCTCTAGCCACTTCGGGAGTAGTCTAGGTGGTCCCCTGGTTGTTGGGTAGCGTATATGGAATCTCTTGATCATATGAGGAGCTGTCATAGCGTTGGAGCAGGGGTACCATTCGAGGCTCGTCAGCGCCCTTCCATCGAATCTGGTACTGGAGAGTGTTGCGATAGACTCGGGAGCTTAATATCCCCTCAATTTCCCATTCGTCTTGCTCAGGGAGTAGTTGAATTGGTACTGGGGCTTGTCGAACCTGTCCTGGTAGTGGGTCCTGTACGAACTTCCGCAGCAAATGGGAGTGAAATACAGGATGGATTTTCCATTCTTCCGGTAACTTCAACTCCCAGCTCTCTCCAACCTTCTTTAGTACTTCAACAGGGCCATACCACTTGTCTGAAAGCTTACGTGAAGGTCTGCTCATTTTCCAGTTTGCGGTAGAGACTAGAACCATGTCTCCAACTTCCCAATCGACTTCCCGACGGCTACGATTAGCTAACCGCTCCATCTTCTCCTGTTGAATCTTAAGCGAGGATTTAGCGAGTTCCATTGCATCCTTCATACGAGTTGCTACGCAGAGAGCATCTTCTCGATTCAAGGTCTCCGTGGCAGTAGCGGGAGGCTCAGGGTTATGTAAGTCCCAGGATGCACGCGCCTCGTAGCTATTGAGTAGTTGGAATGGTGACAAGTTGCCAAGAGATTCGTGAGGTAGCGTAAGCTGAGCAATATCCATAATTGGTAAGAGAGAGCTCCAATTGTCTTGGTAGTAGGTACAGAATGGACGAAGTCTCTGCTTGATATACTGATTCATGACTTCCGTCTGGCCATCGACGTTGGGGTTATATGATGTTGTTAACTTGACCTTGGTGCCGAGAATACGACAATATTCGTTCCAGAAACTTGATACAAACTGAGGTCCACGGTCGGAGACTATGGAGTCTGGCATCCCAAAGTGACGACTCCAGTGGACAGCAAATAGCGTCGCCATCTCCTTTGCCGTGATGGTCTTATGGCAGGGGATCGAGACTTGTTTCTTTGATAGTCTGTCCATGATCACGAAAGCAGCGTCAAAACCGTTCTCATCTAGCGGTAGCTCCGTGAAATCCATGGTCAAATACTGGTAAGGTCGCGCGGGGATTGGTAGGGGGTGGAGGAAACCAGGAGTCTTATCTCTCCTCGCCTTCATACGAGCACAGCTGCAGTTAGAGATATAACGGGTGATATCGGCCATCATTCCGGCCCAGTGATATTTGCGGCCTAAGAGGAGCTTGACCTTACTGTTCCCAGCATGCGCAACTTGAGGTTGAGCGTGAGCGTGACAGATTAAAGTCGTACGGAGCTCTGGTGGTTCCAGAGGAACCTCCAACCGCCCATGGAAGAAGAGCTTACCGCTAGCTAGCGTGTACTCGGGGTGATGCTGCCGAGCCTTCTCGCGTAGAGTTTCAAGCTCCTCCGATTCCTTGTTCGCTGTAAAGACTTGGTCGATGATATCGTAGTTTTCGATATCGTAAGCAGCTGTCGACATAGCGTCAGGGGCCTCTCCAATTAGAAACTGTTCTTCAGGGAGCTCTAGTGGTACTAAATCGACTGGTGAGACAGTCTCACGGGTGCCAAGCGGTGAGATTTCCACATAATTGTGGTCAACAATTTGCAGGTCAGCTAGTTGCATCTGTGCCATTTCCTGGAGAATTTCGTTACTGATCTTATCGTTGGGAATCATCTGTTGGCTGCGTAGAGCACGCTTCTTAGCTTCCAATGGTGAGAGGTCTTGATCTCTACGGGAAAGTCTATCTGCCAGGGTGTTTGTAACTCCTGTTCGGTACATGATCTCAAAGTGGAATTGGGCGAAGAACTCCGCCCACCGTGCTTGTCGAGTGTTGAGATCTTTTGTTGACATAAAGTACTCCAAGGCGCGGTGATCGGTATAGACGTGAACCGTCTTTTGCGCACCCAGCAACTCAGGTTTGTACCGTTGGAAAGAGCGGAAAATCGCAAGTAGCTCTTTATCGTGGATGGGGTAATTCAGCTCTGCGTCTATCATGGTTTTAGAGAAGAAACCGACTGGGTGGAACATTCCGTCGTCTTGAAGTTGTGAAAGCACGCCAGCCACTACCCCATCAGAAGAGTCAGTTTCGAGTCTAGTTTGCTTGAATGGATCGTAGTGACACAAGATAGGAGCCGTCTGTAGGGCGTGCCGGAGATGCTCCCACGCCTCCTTGCAAGCTTGTAAGGATTCTCCTTCCCATCCTATCTTTAGTATATAATTTTACCCTTCTCCTGATGTTGCTATGACAACAGAACAGTTCTTGGCATTGGTTATTTTGTTGGCACTAGTTTAGGGCCTATGTTATGATGAGCTAGTGGGAGGAAAGCAAGTATATGTATGATGGCTTGGCCTGTAGCTATAGAGTTCTTCACGCTTAGTCTTCTGTCATAACCATCACCTTCGGATCACCTCTGGTCACCTATAGTCACCTCTAGTTACCTTTAGCACCTTTAACCACCACTAGTATTTGCTCGTATCTTTAGACTCTTTAGACACTTATATTACCCATTTTTAAACCTTTAGTTCTCCAAATTATCTCCAGTAGATCTTTAGTCATCCCTCGCGATCCATCCGACCCCTTCTCGCCCTTCTATTCCACCTCTGGTCAAACGCCAACGCTCCAATTTGACATTACTAAGCGTCAAAATCATATGAGAAATAGAGTAACTGATTCATCAGATACTCTGACTCATTCAACACCCACCGAAGACTTCTATAGCATTACAGATTCTCAATCTTTCATTACAATGAACGACAATATGCCAGGCATTAATAATACATCAATCCAATCCACAGATGAAAGTCCCTCAAGGTCAAACATAAGATTACTCCCTCCACATCTTTGGAATTTACCATACATAACTTATTCACCTGAAATACTTGATGCAGCATCCAAAACAGATGGAGAGCGTGTAAGCCAGTTGTTTACATCTTCAGTATCTTCTATATTACCGACGGCCTTAACACCCACAGTATCACCTCAGCTCAGGCATCAGCTTCCGATCCAGCCCATTACCCCATATGATGGAACGCCAGAAAACTTACGCTATTTCTGCTCTCAACTAGTCAATCAGATCCAAGCAGAGAGTTCTGTCTCTGAATCCGAAAAAGTAAGGTTTGGATACCAGTGTCTTGGGCCAGGAGCTTTAGTTAAAATGAGATCGTCATTCCGCTGTCTCGAAGACACATCAATTCCGCCTGAAATAACAACACTAGAAGGCTTTCTTTTGGCCTTGAAGCAAAGATGCGAAGACCCATCCCTACGGGACCAGGCTACCACAAGGGTAGAGAAGTTATACCAAGAGGATACTAAATTTCATGACTTCATCACTGCTTTTGAAGATAACATGGTCGATTCAATTTACTCAACAGTGGACAAAACAAGTTGGAAGTTAATGCTGGAAAGACGCTTATCAGTTCAACTAAGAAGTCTGATCCTATCATCTTCAGACGTTCCAGTAGAATACCACGCCTTCGTAGCCTACCTTCGACAAAAGGATGCCGGATTGCAAGAAATTTTAGCTTCATCACATGCAAGATCATTACCACCAGTACCGCCAAAAAACTACATAACAGTTCCAGCTTATATGAGATCTCGACCCCAGCTCAACCCTTCACGTCACGAGATTCCTGTATTACAAGGAAGCTCTGCTATGGATCTCGACTTTGTGTCAAGACAAAAAGACGTCGACGGACGCCTTACTCTACAGGCAAAAGACGCACGTCGAACTCTAGGTCGGTGTGTCTGGTGTAATAGGTCAGGGCACATTGCGAAAAATTGCCCTTTAGGTACTCGGAATTTTACGTCCTCGACTCCAACGGAAATTCCTCGAAACAATGCGGACATCACGAAATCAGCTTCAACAAATAATCACCCACTGCAGTCAGTCTCGGTTGGAAAAGTGAGCCTGAAGGAATTGTCTTCCTCCCGGCATATGTATATAAAGGCAAATATAGGAGATGAAACTTTAATTACTCTTGTTGATTCAGGTGCATCTGGCTTTGCTTTCATATCCGAGAAATTATGCAGTAGATTAAATCTTATTCCTAGCCATCTCGAGTCTCCCCTCGCCCTGGTAGGCTTTGAGGGTAAACGTGGAGCCGAAATTACAAAAAAAACTAGCTTTAAACTCGTAATTGGCAGACACCAGGAAGAAATGTTCGCTTTTGTTACCCCAAATATTAAATATGACCTAGTCTTGGGACTTCCTTGGCTAGAAAAACATAATCCTTATATCAATTGGTCTGAAAATACGATAACCTTTGGAGAAAATTGTTTAGATAAAGCCCGATGCCCTGACCAGAATAAGTGAGGATAAGCCATCCGACGCAAATGACGAGCGAAGCAAGCACCAACAACAGACTCTACTAAAGCCTCAGCATATTCTTCGTCGAATTAATACATCTGAACCAATAGACCTTTCCCCAATTGAACACCCTCAGGTTGAACTCTCATTTGAGAATTGGCGCAAACATTGTGAGGAAGATAAATTCTGCCAAGAAATTCGTGTGGCCCTGCAGGATCCAAGTTCTGATCGTAAAGATATCCAATTAGCAAGTTGTAGCGCTACGGAATATTCATTTAGTCTCAATGGTAGGGAATATGTACCTTCAGCACTCCGTGAGCAGATCCTAAAACTCCTCCATGAAAATCCGCTTTATGGCCATCGAGGAGCGGCTGCTCTTTATAAGTTACTTAGTAGGTCTTACTGGTGGCCCATGTGTCATAAAGAGTGCATTAAATACGCCAAAGGTTGTGAGGCCTGTCAGAGAAATAACCCTTCAGTGCAAAAGCCATATGGATTTTTACAACCCTTACCAGCACCTCAAGCTGCGTTTCGGCATTTAACTCTAGATTTCGTCGGACCCTTGCCAATATGTAAAATAAGAGGTTTTGATTATCGATTTATCTTACAAGTTGTTGATCGACTGACTAAAAGGGTATGGGTTATTGCCTTGGAACGTACTACAGCACGAGAGACAGCCGAGGCATTTCTGAATAACGTTGTTCGATTTGCTGGACTGCCCGATTCATTAACATCTGACCAAGGACGGACATTCATTGATAGTACCTGGAAGGAAATTTGCGCAAGGCTGACAATTCATCACAAGCTCTCGACTTCTTATCACCCTGAGACCGATGGCCAGACCGAGAGGGCCAATAAAACACTTGAAGTATACTTGAGGCACTATGTTAATTATCATCAGGACGATTGGGCCAGCCACTTACCTTTAGCTGAATTTTGTTGCAACAATCACACCAATGCATCAACAGGTCTGTCGCCGTTTTTCGCTTCCTTTGGCCACCACCCACGGCTTAACATTCTTCCGGAATCAGAGACTGCTCTAGCACGGGACACCCCTGAATTTATATCACGAATGCAACTGATATCACAACAATGCAATGAAAATATATCTCTAGCACAGGAATTTCAAGCCTCGTACGCAAACGAAAATCGCCTCCCCGCGCCAAGATATAGAGTGGGAGATCGGGTATTTTTATCACTGAAGAATCTTCGTCTATCAAGACCAACGAAAAAATTAGACCATATCAGAGCCGGTCCTTGGCGCATCACTGTAATGAAAACCCCTCTCGTCGCAAAATTGGACCTACCACCACAGTGGAAGATTGATAACAACTTTCATGTCAACCTTCTCAAGCCAGCATTTGTCGGATTCCTGGGTCAGCAACAACTCCAGCCTCCAGCTGTCGAAATATCAGACGGAGATTTCAACACATACGAAGTGGAAACTATTCTGGACTCAAGAATTCGTCGGAAAAAAGTTCAATACTTAGTTCGATGGACAGGATACGAGGATACTACTTGGGAGCCACTGAATAATTTAACAGGCTGCGGAGATCTCTTAAAAGAATTTCACAGCCTTTACCCGAGTGCAGCTTGCTCGACGGAGCTCGCAGATTGAAAAACGGGAGGGGTAATGTAAGGATTCTCCTTCCCATCCTATCTTTAGTATATAATTTTACCCTTCTCCTGATGTTGCTATGACAACAGAACAGTTCTTGGCATTGGTTATTTTGTTGGCACTAGTTTAGGGCCTATGTTATGATGAGCTAGTGGGAGGAAAGCAAGTATATGTATGATGGCTTGGCCTGTAGCTATAGAGTTCTTCACGCTTAGTCTTCTGTCATAACCACCACCTTCGGATCACCTCTGGTCACCTATAGTCACCTCTAGTTACCTTTAGCACCTTTAACCACCACTAGTATTTGCTCGTATCTTTAGACTCTTTAGACACTTATATTACCCATTTTTAAACCTTTAGTTCTCCAAATTATCTCCAGTAGATCTTTAGTCATCCCTCGCGATCCATCCGACCCCTTCTCGCCCTTCTATTCCACCTCTGGTCAAACGCCAACGCTCCAATTTGACAAAGCTCCACCGAAGTGGAAGAGGACGTCTTTTCCAGATGGTAATGTGAGTGGTCGGAAATTACTGCTGTAGTCTTTGATAAATCGACGGTAGAAGTTACAGAAACCTAGGTAGCTTTGTACGCCCCGAACGTTGCTAGCATATTCCCAATTCTTGATAACCTCAATTTTCTCGGGGTCTACCTCAATCCCGGTGGTACCAATGATGAAGCCCAAGAATTTCGTACGTGTCACGCCGAATTCAGACTTCTTGATGTCTGCCTGGAGGCTGTGGTCTCGCAATATCTCCAATATTTTTTGTACGTGAAGGTCATGCTCCGCTTCTGAATCTGAGTAGATCAAGATATCGTCAAGGTAAGCTGAGCAGAAGTCGTCTAGGTATTCCATTAAGATATCGTTGATAAAACGTTGAAAGGGGGCAGGGCCATTAGTCAAGCCAAATGGGAGTACTTTGTACTTATATGTTCCGTAACAAGTGCGGAAGGTAGTGAAGTCCTCCGAATCTTTTGACATACGTATTTTGTGAAATGCCTGCTGAATATCGACTTTGGTGAAGATCTTTGCTCTAGAGATTCTAGCCATCATCTCATCAATCAAGGGAATAGGATAGGGATCTTTCGGGGTAAGCTCGTTCAGCTTTCGGAAATCGACACAAAATCGAAGCCCACCGCCAGCCTTCTTTGCCATAAGGATAGGCGGAGCCCAGGGCCCGTTTAACGGTGCAATGAAACCTTTATGGAGGTTCTCAGTGATATAAAGCTTAGCTTCAGCGAGATATTCGTCTGGCATGCGTCGGAGAGGCTCTGTCGTAAGCGTGTTATCGCCGGTGAGTTTAATTTCGTGGTCGACGGCGGGTCTCCTCGCAGCGAGGTCGTCTGAAGCTCTGGTAGAGAATAGGTCCTTTAACTCCTTCCACTTCTCGGGGAGGCGCTCTGTAACTAACTCATCGTTCTACCGGTATTTAACTTCGCGAGTTTCCGCCGGGAAGAGACCTGCATCAAGAGCCGACAATTCCACAGCAACAGCGGCAAGCTCGTTTTGACGTCGTTGGATCTCATCTTGAATATCTTTGAGGGAGGCGACGAGAACTTCCGAATCGTCGTTATGGGCCTTCTGGCGGTGCTTCCGATGCAAGTAGAACTGGTGCATTGAGGCGGCGGAGATCAGGTTGATATCAGTCTTATACGGCCCGTTTTTAACTCGGCGAGTTGTCACGGCGACGGTCTGGCGTTGGAGAGCTTGATCAGCTTGCTCGATTCGTGAGCCGGGATCACGGGTGGTAGAGGGCGATTTAGCCAGTTGGTGATCAGCGAGTAGTTCATTCATTCTTAGGAAGCCTTGCTTAAGTTCCCTGACAAACGAGGAGGGACGCTTTTGAGTCTTCTTCGGTCGAAGGGAAGGGGGAGTTTGTACAATAGAGAGCTCTTCTTCAAACAGAGCATCTCGTCGTTGCTGGTCAAGTTGGTGCTGTAGGTTCACCATGGGCATCTTGGGAGGTAGGAGTAGCTGTAGACGCCTATCGAAGTAGTGCTGAGGTGGCATATCAAACGGCCACTCTGAACGGTTTTTTGTACGACGATTGTAATTCTGCTTGAGTTCGTAATGTTCTAAGAACTTTCGGCCGATGAGCACATTGTTGCTTCCCAGGTCGGTAATCAAGAATGGGAAGTTGACGCGGCGACGATCGATCGTGAGGGTAAGGAGAATTACGTGGGGGATAGCAGCGCCGGCTTGTCCGTTATAGCCAGTAGGTATAATTGGCTTGGGGAGAGTAAGGAATTTGACACCTAAAAGGTCACGAAGTTGGAGAGCGACAGAGGTACGAAGCGCCCCAAAGATATTTGCTCCGCCGTCGATATGTGCAGTTGTTTTGATGAATGATCCATTTCTACCTAATTCAATACAAACTAGGAATTGTTTTCCTCCAGTAAGAGAACGGAAATCAGCATTCAAGACTTTCCACAAATCGAGGCATATGCCATGAGAGGAGACTGTTCCACGGCTTAAGAGTTTTCCAACAGCTCGTCAACCTCAACAGGTTGCAGGTCGTCCTCGTCGCCATCATCGTGCTCTAACATTAATTCCTCCACCGATCTACCAGTCAGTTCTGCAATCTTTACGGCGTTGGGGCAATCCCTAGCCCAATGGCCTTCCTTTCGGCAGAGACGACAGGTATTGATAGCGCTGAGAGTACGACGTATGACTTGTGGTACGGTCTCAGGAGTGGTAGTGAAGCGTACAGCGGGGGTGTTGCGAGCAGCGTCAGCCGTCAGGCGCTCAGCAGTCCATCCCGATTTTTTCAAAATACTCGGGTTTCTGCTAGCGTTGTTTCCGACGGCGACAGCGACTACCTTCTTATGGAGAGCGTCCTCGGCGAGGATGTTGCGAGATTCTCGGTCGGTAACAGCTAAGAACTCGTCGAGAGTAGTGTAGTTGTTGCTCATCTTGTACTTCTCAGTCATAACTTGGAGCTTTAAGGCAGGAGAGATTTTCTCACAAACGTCATCAAACCAACGAGCCCTGGCGATTTTACCAGTGATGGCTAGGTTGGTGAACTTGATGCAGAATTGATTGTATGTCATATTACTAGTCATCTTCAAGTTGCTGTAGGCAGCTTTGGCTTTTTGGACACGGTTGTGGTCGAAGAAACGTTGATCTAGGGCAGCGAGGACGTCGGCAGCACCCTTGAATTCGGTGGTAACATCTGTATCCATATGCTGAAGGATAATAGTCTTGGCCTCTCCTCCAGTACACTTGAAGTACGCCTTTACCTGGGAGTCTCCAGCGCAGAAGTTACCAGAGAACTCCTCAATAAAAAGCTTCATGTCCATCTTCCAAGCATCGTACTCAATTTCTCCATTGTGGTCGGTAAAGAGGAGGCGGGGATAGCGAATCTTGTGAGAATCGACAGGCTTGACAGAATTGTCAATCTTTGGGAGTTAGTGATCAACAGCCAGTTGTAGGTCTGCAGTAAGTGCGCGAGACTTTCTAGCAGCATCTTCGGTAGCTTCGACGGCGAGAGCAGAAGCAACTGCAGTCTTGAGCATCTCGTTGATTGCCGCCTACTGGCTGGTAGAGAATGCTTGGTCCACCATTGTGTGTTCGTCTTCCTCCTTGATTGTGTCACTCTCAATAGTGCTCAATATGTTCTCCTCCACTGGCGCAGTATTGCCTTTCTTCTTCTTTTCCTCCGCGGGGTATCCAAATCGGGCTGGTGTAGAGAGCTCTCGATTGCTTCGGCGCGGTTGCATATGGGAGGGACCGCTCTTCGTGTGTGTAGTATTGAGACAAATGCGCGTAGGTAGGGAGGGGTTTGCAGAGGTCGAGATTGGTAGTTGAGGATGCGCGCACGAGGCTGAGGGCGAGGCTGAAGCGCGAATCCGTGTCGCAAAGTCGCAAAGTTTGAGGTATCGTATCGAAAAGGTGATGCTGATAGAGAGAGGGAGTTCAGCTTTCTCTGAGACTGTCTGCAATCGAGATATGAGGCAGAAGGCACCTGTAATCATACAGGTAAGGCGGGAGTCGTACCAAAAAGGTGGTGCCGACGTCGAATTTGTTCCGAGTGGATATTACTGCTTCCCAGCGAGGTGATGGTCTTTTATTATGTTACGGCACGTCAAGGAGGTTGTATAAGTTATTATATTGCTATCAAGAGGTAAGCTTGTAAAGGCAATAAAAGACGAAGAGAGGAGGTAGCTACTCTCGACCCTCTCTAAGATATCTCCATCGGCTGTGCTCAGTCATCCAACGTGATGCCAAGGCGCGCTAACCCGTATCCCCACATGCACGCAATACGGCTCTCACGGATCGTGACAACTACTTCAGACGCGGTATTTCCTATGCTGAGGATCGCAATATCGTCAGCGTACCCGAACTTTGTATTCGTATTCTCGTCTTGCAATAGTATTGCAATGTATAATAAGAATAGGAGAGGTGATAGCAGTGACCCTTGTGGGACTCCACACTCGGTGACTTTATCCCGCGTCGTTCCATTACGGTACCGCACTCTTATCCTTCGCTGGGTTAGAAAGGACTCTACCCACAGGCAAAGTATCCTTGGCTATCCCTGATTCCGTATCCGATAGATCAGCCGTTTGTGCAGAACTGCATCAAACGCTCCTTGTACATCCATAGTAACCATGGCTGTTACCTTATTGTTTCGCATTGTAGCCTCTGCGTCATGTATGACACAGAAAACTAGGTCGACTGCTTAGAGTCCAGCAAGTGCGCCAAACAGCTTTTGAGGAACGACTCAGTGGTCTAGCCTACTTGTGGCCTGCAAAGATCCTTCAATAGTCATATGGTCCGATGTGCAGTTGTATCTACTTGATACCGATGCCTCAGCAAAGGTGTTGCTCCACACTAGGTCGAGCACGTTCCCATCTTGATGCGTGGGTACGCCGGCTTGAGTTACTAGCTGCATGTCTTGCGCCAATGCCCAGTCCATGATCTGGTCGCCGTTGCCATATTGTCGAGTTGCCTGAGGTTGCCAATGTCTCGAAACCGCGTTGAAGTCTTCCCCGACTACTGTAAGGCCTTGGGGCACCCATTGGAGTATGGGTTCTAAGGTCCCACTTGGCCCGGGTGCAAGGTATACGTTCACAAAAGTGATGCCTGATACTTGTACAAAGCAGTAGCCAAAGTTTGTCTAGTGAGGCCCGTGAATATTTGCGAGGCTGTAGGATCTTTACGGGTAAAAGTGATTGCTCGTGGTCGACCTACTATTTCCCTGATGGGCTTATGGCTGTTAAAGCCCGAATAATAATTCGTTATATAATCCCCCTCTTTCTGCAGTGTCCATGGTTCTTGAACCATGACAACGTGCGCTCCCGCATCCCATGCCAGTTGTAACGCTATATCCATATTTTTCCCGCCCTTTCCTACGTTCACTTGGTGAAATAGAAGGACATTTTGTTGCTCGGTTTTATTTTGAGTTACAGGTGTATTCCTCATGAATTTTTCATTGTTTTTTCCGGGATACTGATGACCTCTACGGCCTTTCCCTTATTGTCAGACGCGGCTATCGCTGCGTAGAAGTCTCTATGGCCGCGCTCTCGAATAACTCGTAGCTCTGCTGGCGTACGAGGGACAGCTGCGCCATTCTGCCTTCTAGGACGAGCCATGCAGTTAAGGTCTGTTGAGTCATGTGGTCCTGCGCAATTAGAGCATTTAGGTACTTTAACAATGCATTCATTTGTTTCATGTATTCCGGTACAGCGGCCACATCGCTGTCCTTTGGCACATGCTCTTGTTGCATAAAAATCCCAGCAGCGTTGGCATTGCTCTATGGGGCGTTTTCACGTAAAAGGCGTGGCTCGTCCGCTTTCATCAAATAATCTGAACTTGATGGATTCCGGTTTTTGTTTAAAGTGGATGACCCAGTTTGTGGAGTACTGTCCCAGTCTTGCTTCACCTTGGCGAACCTGCACGGGTTTTACACCACATACAGACTGACACTCGCCTTCCATCATTTCCTTCGTCACAGGTATGCTACCCTCTAGTGTCCTTATATAGAGTGGCACATGTAGGACCATGACAGAAGTCCAATCTGAGGCTGCCTCGATAGTGATGATTTCTTGTTGGAAGGACTGCCCAACTCCAAGAGTTGTTTCTCTAAGTGCATCTGAAACGCATTCAATTGCCAAGCCTGATCTAGCTTGGTGGATGTTGTTGATGGCTGAAATAGCTATTCCAGCTCGCTCGGTGATTATTTTCTTGATTGTGACTGGTAATAGCCTTCGCCTGTCATGATCTTGTCCTAGTCAAAGAAAGAGTCCTTTATCTTCTTTCGGGGGCTCCTGTCCGGCTAGTCTTGTCTGCACAGCCAGTCTTCGTTTTACCATATTTGCTGGCGGTTATGGGAGCTCGGCTGCTTTTTGGGCTACTGTGGCCCACGAAGAAGTCTCCTTAGGCTTTCTTAGCAGCTCATGAAGAAGTGTGTCACCCTAGGTATAGAAGTTTTTAACCATGTAATTTCCGGAGATGAGTTCATGCCTTGAAGAATCGCGGCACTGGTGTTACCTATCGCGAACGCTGCCACGATGTTTAAAATATTTTCAATGAAAGGCGCGATTAAGGCCGCGCCTTCGGTTCGTGCCTTGGATTTCGCCCAGGCGTCGATGTTTTGCAGAAAATCCTGAGCTAGGCTCATTCGCTGCTTTCTTTGGCGTTCCGATTGCTCCATGGCGGCAGCAATCCCAAGAAGGCTCGGGTGTAAATGGTCGCCTGGGTCGATTGACGCCGAGGACGACGGCTGGTTGTACGCAGCCATGATGCAGCTTGATCTCTCGGGTTTGGGTACGGGGATAAATATACTGGTACGCGTGTATGGGATGGAAGAATTGATGAAAGTGACGATGATGATGCGGCATTCAAGTGCTGTTGTTGTTGCTGATGTTGTTTTATGAAGTTCCTAAGCTAAAGCTCTACGTCCATCTATGGGTACAGTACCGGGGCTTTCAAGTGTGTGTGTTTATTGTCCTACTTGATTCACAGACTATCAAGCATATTGGTCTCCTATCTGGCCGGGCCATGGCTTTTAAGGCTTCAGGACGGAGACCAGCAGATAGATCAAGGATTTGTTACAATGAAATGAAAGGGAAGCAAATCAGATTAGGCGTCGATGGGCGACTTTATGATACCTCTAACGAAGGAAATAACCCCTACATAATCGAGTAATTTCTTGAATGAGGTTTGTTAAAGATTTAATCTGTCCATAACTCTGAGCTTGATGATGGCCAGCAAGACGAAGAATATCATGACCTATCAGTTAAGATAAAAGGGCGAAAGGGGCATTAATTAGAAGATAGGACCGATATAGTGAGGGTTGATTAGCCCAGAGTAGGTATGGGGATTATGAATGTAGTCGGAAACATCATCCTATTAAAGGAGTCAAGTGCGCAATATATATATATATACACGTATCCTATCCCTGTCCATAATTACCGAACCCCGCACTGACATAAACACCATTAACCTCTGCTATCCATCGCAATCCTGAGTATCAATATGAGTTACTGCTATATTGTATGTTTGTACGGGTCGATATCAAGATAGAAATGTTAACAAGGTTAAGAAGTGTCTCAAGAGATAGATTATATGCACAGAAGGTATCAAGGGCTTTAGCGCGTGTTTAATAAGTCCGAGAAAGAAATTGCGCTTCCGGGCACCACTAACGAGAACTCCACAAAATCGGACTCGGCATTATTGAATACATGAGTGAAGGCCTTGAGAGGGACGAAGTTTTTGCACTTTACTGTACTCAACCTGATCCAGTCTGGCCCAATCCGTACTCAAGGTTGACCAGGGGAGCATTGGCTGTCATTTACCTGCCAGGATAATTAACCTTTATAGTCACATACCTTCTGACACTATCCTAGCTAATCTTCAATAATACCTCAAGTAATCATATTTTCCTTCAATAGAGCTAGAATCTAGACCTACATCTAGATGTTACCCATTTATACGTCGTGCGTTGGAGCACAAGGTATTAGGATAAGAAAAATCCGAGCAATTTCCGCCGGATGATTTCGGATGGCTACTATCTATTTATATTTAATCCAAAATGCTCTCTGTTACCGCTTTATTCTGACTTACCTGAAATCTGCGAGCAAATAAAATCAGGGTAGCCTTATCTTTAGCTTGGTAAAAGCAGTAAATAGACGATTCTAACCAAATATCATGAAATTATTTTCGATCGTCAGTCTTATTCTCACGCTATCTGAGGGCAAATTAGCATTAGCAGTTCTGAAAAAATCACCAGCTTCCGCTGCAGGCGATTTTAAAAATCTCATACGACGCGGCCATGCAGCCTCTCGACCTGAATACCGACCATATACATCAGAATTCAAAATGAACTATATCGGATTTAGCTGTGACAGGAGGATATATTTGTTATCTTACATAGAGAATGTTGCCCGAACAGGTATGCATAATCTATTCAATGGGGAGCAGGATAAAGGTAGTGTGAAAATTGGCCTTGAACATACCAGCATCTATCACAAATTGTACAAAAACCAGAAAGAATCAGAGGATAAGCCCTATTTCATTCATCAAATTCCGGCAATTTGGTATGACGAAGAAGATGGTGCGTCTCTTTCACCCAGAAATCTGGTCACATAACTGCTAATTAAGATGAACAGTTGTGTCAGAACCTGACTTTGTCGTTTCTGCCACAGATGGTACTGTTATAAGTGTAATAACATTGAAGGAGGATGTAAATTATCACAAATGTATACCAATAAAAATGGAATCCCAGGAGAAACCGACATTGATAACCAGCAAGAGCACCCATTTCGATGGATGGGGAGTTTATGGAGAAGATTCGACTACGTGAAAGAAATTCTGTTACCTCTCCTTCAGCATCACCAAAACACATTCACGATGATAGTTGCAATCACAAGTCAGAATATACAGCCATCTCCTAAAAATATCCTTTAAAGGAGCTATAAACAATACTTTTAACAAATAAAAGTCAAAAGTCGGAAAACGCAGTAACAATTTATTCGGGTTTATCACCCAGGTTTAGTCTAGGTAATATGATCCCTTACGCCGTTCAAGACTAAAACAGCTGTCTCAAATTTTATAGGAGTCATTCGATTTTCTCGCGACGCCTTTTCATAGGACAACCAAGTCAGGTTTGCTTAAATAAGGTTTCTAAAACACCATCTAGATATATGTTCTTGTTTGGTTTTGTGTCTGTTGTGCTATTTGAGTCTATAACCATCTAACACATTGGTGTCGACGGCTAAAAATAACCACCGAAGAAGTTGGACAGGGAAATGTCTCGGGTTATAAATAGGGACTGTCCATACGTACGTGGGTTGTTTGTTTCGGTCAGTGCCTGCATTCTGTATTTAGAACTGCAGATTATTCTATTCCTAGCGCATGTCTATATTTAGAGATCAAGAGATCAAGTCAATCATGATCAGTGTATATAGTCCTAGAATTCCGGGAGAAATAGGAATCAAGTTGTTTTTACTGAGTTATCTTTTACTTTATTTACATACACTTCGCCTGTCACAGGTCAGGCTCTCAGTTACCTGACAATTGAGCACCTCTCTGACCTAGGCCATACCTTGTATAGTGCTCCTGTATTCTTTAGTTACGAACGAAATTCTCTGATGTATTTATTTATTTATCCATTTATGTCCTATTTAAGTTTCTAACTATGTAGGACGGACAATTTAAATAAAAAATTTCTTTTTCATTCTAATTGGGGTTAAATTCTCTAATGTAATACCCATGAAAAATGACCATTTAGCTCACTAGCTACCCGCAGAGTTCCATCTTATTTCCTACGGATAATTAAACTCAAAAAAGTTGTCAATAGAGGCTGCGTGCCCAGAGAATGTCACGGAATGTGGTCGTGATCTAATCGATGGAACGAAATATACGAAGTTTATTCTGATTTCCTAAAGTAATGATAACGCATGAATAACTACAATGCGGAATAAGAGCATATGGAAAGGAAAGATATTTTTACAGGGGTATGACTAAGCGGTCCCTAAGGCCATCATTATACATGAGCCGCACACTGTGAACGACAGCAGTTTGTGCACTAGATCCTGTAACAGAGAAATACTTGTCATACTGGAGGACTATTCTCAACACCTGTCAGTAGTGTCCCCTACGAACCTCCAGCTCTCACTGTAGAGTCTGCAGAGCCGAGATTGAGTAACAAAGTCCTCACTTCGACGAGGATTCCCAATCGCTTTCGCGGTCTGTATCGTCTTCGTCTCTCAACACATTCCCCTATCACCATTATCATGAAGCTAACCACGATCTGATCAGATGGTAGGGTCGGAGCCCTACTCATCACCAACCCTTGATCATGGAGGAAAAGCCATCCGATGAGTTTCCGGAGCGTACCCAGCACCCGATACGGAGACGGCGAATTGGATCAAGTCGGCCTCGATTGTTACAAAGAAGGGAGATATAGATGAATCTGCGCACCTCATGTGGCGCTGATATCTAGGCCTCGCCTGGCTGGGGCTGCAGGTTTTTTGAGACTTTTTCCCGCGCACGAAGTTTCCATAGCTGCCATTTTTATTTTTTTTGGGTATAAGGTTCCGTGGAAAAGGTGGCTGAATTCCACGGGTAAACACTGAGCTGAATGGCTATTCATCAAGTGGAATATATCAATGATCTTTCAAGTAACAAAAGAGGATAGGAGCACTGTACAAGGTGTGGCCTGGGTCAGAGAGGAGCCCAATGTGCTAGATAGTCATAGACTCAAGTAGTACATTAAACACACACGCACTTGTTATGTTCAGCTATGTAGTATAGTAGATGTAGTAGCTGGCGCATAGGTAGTTAGTATGGCAGTATAGCATTATGGCGCATGAATGAGATCCAGGCTCTGCACAATGGGACTATAAATGCTAGTGTGGGCAGTATGAGAAACGGCTTGTTGATATAGGATAAATGGTAAAGTTGCTCAATTGGGAGCCTAGGGCTTGACCCTAATTGAAATTAGTTCCGGATATTGGAAGAGTTACATACTAGCCTTGAGTTTGATTTAGGGATATGATAAATGTGTTTACTATACAAAGAAGTTTACTGATATTTAATGGATAGTTAGTTGTAAAGAAATTGCTATATTCTATCTGTGTGGCGGGGAGTCCCTCTATATACACAAAAGCGGGGTTATTAATTCATTTTATTGTTCTGTCTGAGTCTATGGCTATGTAGGACATGCAGGTCCTCTCTACCTACAGGCCAAGGATACCTATAGCAGTAGTAAATCCCCTCCTATGCCTCCCATACAGCTCCCCTCAAACAGTACCACCCCTCACAAGTCCTCATGCGATCATACACTTAGAGGAGCCCTTTGCCCTTCATCATCTCCCCTCTCCAGCCAACGAAACGATGGCCATTTGCAGGTCTATGGCAGCCGGGAAAATTCGCAAAAACCACTGGGTGCGGAGCTCTCCTAATACCGACATAAGGACTAAATCCGAAGACAAAGTGCCCCTTCTGAAGCGTTCGAAGAGGCCGGCCAGCTGGGCGCTGCAGACTTGTGTGTACCTTTCACGGATCCGTAATTAGAATTTTAATACTAATATTAATTCGTGATAAGATGAAGGGGTAGTTAATTAAAACCATCAATTTAAGAATAGCTTCCCCTGTTGGATAGACTACGGTGTGGTTTCACGATCGATCGTAATGATTCAGTAAAGAGTTGTACGATTCTATGTTGGTCTAAAATGTTCATAATTGTCTTGTCTACACTATACAGGATTCACAGCTTTACTGTGGATTCTGACTAGCGCCTCTGTGCTGAGGTCATCATGTGATCCCCACATCGTGACAAATCAACTTTTACGTTTTAGATAAACCGACATCCCCCATATAATTAGTCTTGTAAAAAGTCATGTGAGGATATACAAGAGAGTCATGAAGAGAAGGACAAGAACACAGCCATTAATGCAAAGATATTGGCAAGAATTGATTACGATTAATTCCAGCTGGCAAATGCTTCTACTCTGGTATATAATAGTTCAGCGTGAGAGAGATTTACTCCTCACGCAATGTCTTCTTTACTTATCATTTACAATACATTTGTTAACCCATCTCTTCTTCGGGAAGACCATCTATCCATTGCCCAGTTCTTCATCAGCAAGACCCACGTGTAACATCTACCGCAACTAGTTATCCATTCATCTCTTCCTAGAGAAGACCTGTCATCCCTTTGACCCATTTATTATCTTCACTTACCACCTAGATCTTCACTAGGCTATACAACGCACCCTGTGGAACACTGTCTAACCCTCATCCTTGAGAATACCTCGGGAAATTCACCCTCTGCCTTTCTAGCCTCCTTCCCGAAGGTCGTGCTGGAATGTCAGAAAAGTCTTGACAGAGCGTGATTGCAGAATAGTAGCTTAGCCCAACTTTCTTTGCGCCGTCCAGGGCGCTGGGGAGTGCCTTTGACTCATCGACCATTGAAGTCCTGGCTAATTAGCCGAAATCTTAGTCTTGGCGCCCACAAAAAATTCAAAGTTGAAAACCCCTCGAAAATGTCAGTACCAGAATGCTCTTCAGAGACCTGACCCCCCTCTCGCTCCACATCTCAGCAGCCTGTCCTTCCTCAAGATGATAACCCTATTAGGGCATCAGTCCTCCATAAACCAAGACCCCAACTTTGTAGATTATGACTTAATTTCCTCCTTGCAGGTATACGTAACGTCGTAAATTTTTAGTGAGTGATGGCCGGTAATGATTGAGGCAAGCTCCTGTTTGCCATTGGGGTGACGCCTTTATTGGTCGTCGAGGCGAGATGATATGCGGTTAGAAAGAAGATGGGGACTCAGAAGATAATGGTGAGTGCTGCATGATTGAGAAATCGGAGGGCAAGACTGAACACCTGCGCGCGGTGTCCTCCACGCGCCTGGGAGTGAAATATTCTCCCACAGCCAAGTTCAGTCAAATTTCGCAATATCAAAGAAGTTGGCCCACGAGGCAATGACTCGATTTACTCCTCCACGTCGATTTTTTCGCTCCCAACGTGTTAGACTCCTACCCAAGTCTCATCAAGTCTACAAGCAGGACCAAGTACATCCTCATCCCAATGACCACACCACTATACGCAATTCAAAACTGATATAAAAAAAAAAGATTGAGAAGTCGTCAAATGGAGATATGCATGTGTTCGCATGCAAGCGGGGTTCCCGCACACTAGTGTGAACTCCAACATACAGTGCCTCTACCGTGGTGCCACGATTTCAAGTTTTCAGTGGATTTATATGGGGCGCATATTCGCTACAGGGGCTGCACCCCTGTTAGTGTCAATTTCGGCAGGGCACATAATTCTTGTCCTGTATTTCCAGGCCTAAACCGACGACACAATTTGATTTTATGTCACCCTCAGTTTTATGCAAATCCAACCCGCTCTCTAGTTCTTTCCCATTGGTTTGATGAGCGCTAACCGCTAAAAAATTACACAGCTCCTCTCACCTTGTGCTTGAGTTACAATAAGAATTAGATTTCTCAAATACAAATTTATTTATTCAGAAGACACATGGCTTTACTCGATAATAACCTTATTTTACAGATCAATCCACCTCAAACCCCACCTTCAACATCTCGAATCAAACGATTATCCAGAGATCAAAACATTTTAGTAAGTAGAAAAATTATATATGAACAAATATAAATTAAAAGAAAAATTCAAATTTATGGGCTTCATGAATCTAGCAATAACCAGACGCAGATTGCCGCGCAACTAGGCATTTCTCGAGGACAAGTTAGTTATTCACTGCGCCGCGGAACTATCTTCCCAAAAAGAGAAAAAGAACATCCTCAAGGCTGAAAGCAGATGATGTTGATCAGATTATATCTTACGTTGAGTCTTCACCTGGAAACTGCCACAAAACATTTCTGGAACTCGCCTCTGGCCCCTTTGGACATCTTGGTGTTAGCGAGCAGGTAGCACAAAGAGAACTTAAAAAAAGGATGTCAGCGACATGTGGCTCGTCTCAAGCCTCCAGTATCTCAGAAAGCTATGAAGACACGCAGAGAATGGGCCGAAGCTCATCTCAATTTGACATATGAAGACTGGACGTCAGTTTTATGGACAGACGAGACTTGGGTAGAGGATGGAAGACATTCTAGAGAATGGGTGACAAGAAGTGTTCGTACATTCTTCGATAAGAAGATGGTAATTTGATGCTCTAACATTATGAGCTAGACTTCCCAAGAATACAACGCTGATTGTGTTGGAGAAAAATCGAAGAATAGGGTCGGATGGATGTTCTGGGGTTGCTTCGCAGGGCCAGAAAAACGCCCTTGTTTGTTTTGGGAGAAGGAGTGGGGTTCCTTTTTTTTTTTTTTTTTTTACATCAGATTTTAATTGCGTATGCAGCTATCTAGCTATGACACAATATCAAAGAAAAGTACAGAATAGATGATTCATCGTTAAGGAAGAGCACTCATGCCCTAGATTTCATTTGCAAGTACCACTGCGAAGTTATGGTGGCTTTTTCTTCACCCCAAGTCAGCCCTCATCCGTGAATACCCACCCAGGGGAACGGAGAAGGGTTCCATTAACTCCTAAAAATATTGCGAGAAGATAGTTCCTCTTATCGATGGCATGGTCTCAATCCTTGGCTTTCCGTAATGCAGGATAATGCTCCTGCCCAGACAGCCGCAATTACAATGGAAGATGTGAGCCAGAGGCTCATTCCACCGATTTTCTGGCCGACCAATTCGCCTGATTTTAACCCGATTGAAGCTGATTGGAATAAGATGAAGGATTACATCTAGCGTCATCATCCGAATCTGGGTTGCGGAAAGCAGCGAACTCAAGATAGTCTTCGCAACATTGTAAAGGAGGCATGGGATTCCGTGTCTTCCGAAGATCTTGTGAGACTCATTCAGAGAATGCGAGCAAGATGTCAGGCTGTGGTAGATGCGGATGGGGGACCGACCAGATATTAAGGCCTGAAAATATTCTAGCCACATGTTCAGATCTAAGGTTAGGATAAGACTAGCCCTATTTTGTAATTTGAAAACCTTTGAACTCATGTAAATAAGTTAAAAAGTCGAGTAGCAAAAATGCACAAATGTTATGCAGCCGATCATTATACAAATTAGGTTTAGTACGAAGGAAAGACCCATTGCAAACTATGGTGTCCAGATTAAAACTGCCATACAAAAATTTTCAATAATTTGCACAAATACGGGGGCTAACTCCAATATGGAAGGTGACTATGCCTAAGGCGTCTTAATTTACACGCCGAAATCCCTGCCAAAGCCCCAATGCAAACTTGACACCATGGCACCACGGTAGGTTACAAAAAGTTAGGCTTGAAACTGGGTTGTTTCAGGGATTAGCCCTGTAGGTGCAATGCGGCTAGCTCACAATAGGTTAGACCGTCTCTCCTTACTACACCGCTTGCCGTGAAGTATGGTCCAATTGTGTTCTTCCAATAATCGCTTAGTGAGACACATTTTCAACGACACTCTTGACTGCCCAACCAACATAGCCTCTATCTCCTAACATCACTATCAATCCATCCTCTATTCTAGCAAACAATGTCTCTCAAAAAGTTTGCTTCAGAAACCAAATTTGCAAGCATATAACTCGCGATCAATGTATTAAAATAAGAGCATTAAGAAGACTTGGCTTGACATTACAACATACATCCGACGAACTTGGCTTCACAAGAAGGAAAGTGCAACTTGCGCGTGCTCGAGAGACTGAGAATCCTATGCCTCGCAAAGGATCCTCACCAAAATTAAGTGCGGAACAAGTTGATGAGCTTGAGGCTTTCGTCCGGGAGTCTCCTGAAAATCGACAGATGTGCTATTTGGAACTAGCAATGGGACCCTTCAGCCACTGGAGATGCAGTGAACGTCTAATTTCTAATGCCCTCAAAAAAAGAGGTTACAGCAGATGCTTTGCTCAGAAGAAGCTTCCGTCACGTGAGGCTAACATGCACGAAAGATGTATAGCAGTAATAAAAGAAAATGGAGGGTACACAAAGTATTAGGATGGAGAAGACACACAAAACATGTAGTACGCTTTCAATTTAGTTGCGAGCCACACTGAGGGCTTCGCTGTAGACTTTTGTAATACAAAGCAATTATTTTTGAAATAGAAGTGTTTGTAGATAATATCAATTGATTTTTTTTAATTTTAAATTTTAAATGAGGACCACTGTACTTTTCCATTGGTGTTGAAAACCGTCCCCATTTATTTTGACTTTCACAGTATATCGTTGGATAATACCCCTGCTTGGGGTTGGATGGTGCAGTGGTACGCCATCCGGGCCGTTCTCCCAAGTAGATACTGTGTAGCTTGAACAACTACCCCATTCGAGACGGGAGAATTCTGGTCCGAATCCAGTTAGACCCACACACCACACTCTCTCGCGGTCATCTTGTACGTGTGTGATGATGAAAGTACTTTCATAATACCTCAGGTTTTTCACGCTTTACCCTGTGGTGGGTGTGCACGGAAGAAGTAGTTCGCCGTAAGGGTTATCCTCGAGTGGTGTCTGCAAATGAAATCTGAGAGTGGGTGTTCTAAATGTTAAATTTAGTCATCCTACTTAAGTACATATCTTCCGATAAAAACCTGCATGGTCCTCAAGGCTCCAAATCAGGAAAAATGAAGAATATACACAGTGCCTCTAGGTTCCATAAGGTAAAACTTCAAACTGGGTCGTTGAAGGGATTAGCCCTGTAGGCCCAGTTTGGCTGGCTCGTAATAAGTTAATATGTTATTCCTCCTCACCCCGCTCGCCATGAAGTATGATCCAATCGTCTTCTTCTAATAATCGCTTAGTGTGACGGAAACCGAGTTGGTTGTGAATAAATCGATTTATTAAACTATATGAGGAGAAAAGAGAACTCTAGCTACGACTAACAGGTATTTATAAGAATTGGTCCCCTTCGTCAATCTCCAGACTGATGACTTATCCTTAGGCACAATACTTGCTACCCAGCCACGCATTGCCAGGTGTTACTTAGTTGTAGTAACGCTTCGACCTCCTGACTAGCAGTACCGCTTAGTTGTAAATATTCCCAACAATCCGCTTAGGTATTCACCTAAGCTCTAATAGCGGTCAAACCGTAACACTTAGAAAAACACATTTTCAACGACACCTTTGGCTGACTGACCTACACAGTTCCTGAAACTTCACACCACTATCAATTCATCCTCCATATACCGCTCGAGGTATCCGACCAGCTCTAACCAGACAGGCTTTACAAGGGGCAGCGTTTACAACCCTTTTCTACGGAGCCGAAACCTGGTTCTCAGCAAATACCTGCAAAGAAGATATTGCCCGTATTCAACGCAGGATAAACGATGCAGCCCGTGCAGCACTGCCAGTATACAAAACCAATCCAGTGGCCGCCCTTCTGCGGGAAACTGGATGGTCATCAGCTCAAGGGTGGCTCGAACGTATCCACAACCGGCTTGCAGTGCGAGTTGCCTCGGCAGACCCCCAACATCCCTTGCGACTGCGCTGGAAATCTCCGAGAATGGCTTGGATTCGGCGCAGAATTTCCTCAGAACTATCATTGAACACGACTTCACCTCCCTGGACACCAAAAAGAGACGAAATACTCGCAGCGATTGGAGCAGTTGGTCTTGAAGCAGGGCTCCAAGTCTTCACCCAATGGTATTCCTCAGCACCGCCCCTGGACCTCTTCGTTTTCTCAGACGGAGCTCTGATGGAAGGCTCAGCAGGGGAAGGGTACTGCATTTATCGTGGCGCAAAACATGTGATTGATCAAGGCTCTGTTCCTCTGGGTCAATCAGCAGAAGTATATGATGCAGAAGTCGTCGGGGCCATGGAAGGCCTCGCAGCTGCAATTAGAAACCCAATGGCATACTACGCCACCAATATCACTGTCTGTCTCGACAACCAAGAGGTAGCGTCTCGCTTACTCTTTGGACCGCCAACCCCATCCAGCTCGACTCGGATCGCAAAATTTCGGGATCCCGCAAGATCCTGGCCTTCAAGGAACCGTGCCAGATACACTGAGCCAGAAAGGGTCTCTGTACGCTGGTGCCCAGCGCATTCAGGAATCCCTGGAAATGAAAAGGCAGATGCTCTCGCAAAAGCGGCCTGTACTATAACCGCCACCAACCTGGCCCCTTCCATTGCCAGAGCAAGGAGAATTGTCATTCTTCGCTACGAGGCCTCTGCGTCGGAATACTGGTCGCGAAATGCCCCTGAACGGTAAAGAGCGCTCAGAATCGGGCCAAGCTCCCGCACCACCCCAGAGCTCCCTAGTATGGATCGTCGGTCCCTCGGCCTTCTTCTCGCTGCGCGGTCGGGCCATGGTGATTTTGCAGCATACCACCGTCGTTTCGCACACAACAGCGCACCTTTAACATGCTCCTGTGGACATGATAAATCGCCGGAGCATTTCATGACCTGTCAACATGGTCTACTACAGGCGCGGCTTCGTGGAGCCAATCGCCCCCATCCCCCAGACGCTCGCTGGTGTGACGGCTTGTGAGCCGATAAGCCCTATAGCCTTCGATGGCTATCGAAGGCAACCTATATTATCTATCACTCCGAGGATTATCAGCAGACGAAAACTGATACGAGATCGCCACTGAGGCTACGTAAAGGATAGTGCCAAGAGTATCGGAAGCGTTACCCGTGTGGCAGAACAAACCTTACGTCAGTTTCATTGCCACTGTAAACGTAGGCTAGATTTAGATACCTCTGGATGTGTATAAGTAGTAGAGGAGACTTGTAGGTAGTTTGCTTCTACATAGATGAATTATAGCTTTACCTTCCAATCATACAAATGCCCATTCGCTTTCTATATTCGGACTGTGACAGCTGGATTTTAAGCTCACCAGAAGAAGCTATCTTGTTCCGAGACTGGCTTAAGTCCACTCTATTTTTTCGAAGAGTTTCAAAGGTACCATTAATGGGGGAAGCTCTGTTTGCACCTACATTTGTAGGACAGCCCTGATTACTTAGACATCAACGCTATCTAAATACGAATATCCACATGTAGTTTAAGTTCCGCTTTTAATTATATAATTTATAACAATTTAAGAAGAGTCTCACTGATCTGGCGGCTATGCGGACCGGGAGCAGTGGGGTCTTTATCGGGTTTTTGATATAGGAATGCCGGTGCGTCGGGTAGCCCTTTATAGGCTGAACTAACCGGCATGGGGCTTTAAAGCACTGTTTTTGTTTTTGTTTTTATTTTGTTTATTTTGTCCTAAGCTAAATCTATGTTTTCCACATTGGGTCAAGGACAGGCGGAGCCGGCAGGGTTCCCTGTAATCTTTCCTACAGCCTAACTCGTTCCAACCTCGTGAATCGCTGCCAAAAGTGCAGCTGATTAAACAGAAACGAAAAATCAAGAAAATCAAAACAACTCCGAAAAAAAACCAGAAGATTCCTCCATGTTGGACCCAGTCAATGTGCTCCTCACACATTCCCTCGTCCGTCACACCTTCCAAATGACAAATTTACTTAATCTCCGCTGAGAGCAGTAGATGAGTTAGCAGGCACCTTTGATCCAGCCGGTATCCTGCTAATTGTTAGTGGATGCCCCAGAAGGGGACATCGTCGAGGTTGCTGTGTCCTCAAACTTCTTCTTCAGATCCCAGCACTCCGAAACCTGTTGCCTCAGCCATTGCGACATCCTTTGCCGCGGCGACGATCGCCTCTTCGGCCTTTTTGGCTGCAGCCCTAGCTCGAGCCGCCTCCGCAAACTTCCCTTGCTCGAGGTGGCGTATCCATGCGAGCTGCTCTTTTGTCACCGTCCCAGACTTTCTGGGTCTGACTTTGCAGTCCCGAGAATCCGATTGGTGGGGTCCCCCACAGTTGTGACACTTAGTGAGGACCTTGCACTCGGCTTCTGAGTGCATGTTGGAGCCGCAGTTCCAGCAGGCTGGAGCGCGGGAGCAACCACGAGTGGCGTGGAAGCCTAAACAGCGTTTACACTGTTCAATTTGTCGACGAGGCTTGTGAATGGTTGCCATACCAGACTCGTCGAAGAGGCGGAAGCCCGTGAGGATCCATGATCATAAATATTGTATTATAATTTGTCACGTGTACCCCAGTTTTTATGCATAATGCACACTAAGCTGGAAACCTGTATATACTAGACACATCATGTAAATTTAGAGGGGAGTCACACACCGTCTCAAGATTTCACTATATAGAAGATATAGTAGAAATCCCGAGACATCGTGACCTACGATTTCCGTATATTCACATTTTATCAATCTAGCATCCTAGGAACTTCAAACCTCAGAAATAATTATTTTTGAAGAGAAAAACTCTCACTAGATTTTAGAAAAATGTCTGATTCCAACCCACCACAGTCATCTTCGTCGACTAACCATCCTAACATTTTCTTGCTCAACAAGAAAATGAAAGAAAGTTTCGCCGAAACTGAATCTCGTTTTAAGAGTTTAGAAAAAGCGATTGATCTCGGCCACATGAACACGGATAGCCGAATCGATAAAATAGAGACGCGGTTGGATAGAATGGAGGATGCAAACTCCAACATGGAAAGAATTCTCCTTCAGATACAAAGCACGTTGAACTCTCAAGTTCAAAATAAGATGGAGTCTTATACTAAGGGCAAGAGAATAGAGAAAGAAGAGGGGAAGAATGAAGAAAATTCTCCCGTTTCAACCCCCGAACTCATCAAAAAATCGGGCGTGAAAAGAACAGAATTTGGGAGGATTGATTTGTCAGAAGATGTTGAAAGCAACATTTATCTCACTCCTGAGGAGATGTTTGTTAAGAAAGCTTGGCCAGAGGCGATATTTCCAATCGATGTGCAGGACGAGGCTTTTACAAGTGTCAAAAACAAGGTTATCCTAAGACCTGAATGGCGACTCGTTATCGCAGATTCAGAAGTATTTCGCAAATTGTCAAGCATCCAAAATGCTTTACAAATGGCACTTATCCCATATCATTTATGACCTCAAAGAGTCACAATAGAGATGAGTGGCGATTTTCATTGAGTGCGAGCCTGGGCTACAGGCAAGCGCCCTACATGGATACTTCTATTGGAAGCCATTTTCACGACAATGCAGAGATTAAATGTCCTCCATAGTCCTCTAACCACGTTTTCGCATTTGACCCCAAAAAAGGACGAATCACCACACGCTTTTGCGTGGCGTTTACGTGACGCATACTACAACTTGTCCGGAACTGATCGTGTTTCCGATTCCACTAGGGACCTATTAAAGGAGTTAGTTCAAAATAACCTGCCCCGAATATTGACCTTAGCTTTTCCTCATAAAAATTCCTCGACAAATCAAGAAATTATAGAGATGGTTGTACAGATTGCTTCGCAGATAATGAAATGGCCCATAGAAGATAAGATGCCATTAAGCAATAAACCAAAGATCTTCGATAGTATAGAACATGTGGACTTACCGTCTCTTGAAGCCCCAGCGTTCAAAATGTCAGAATGCGAAGAAGAATCTTTTGCCAACATTGACGGTAATTGCTACACATGTGGTAAAAAAGGGCATTGGGCAAATAAATGTCCTATATCTCTGAATCAAAGAAATAAACAGATCCCTTCCAGTTCGTCGAAGCATACTGGCAATAAATTTTATGGGAAGTACCACGAACTCCGAGATAAATTAACTCATCTTCGAGACTCAAGACGTCGCTCAAATAACGGACACAACCGGAATGGAACCAAATCCTATCTAGTGCATCCAAATGGAGACGAAAAGAGTCAAGGGGATCCGTACTCAACCCTAGAAGATGCAAATTTAGAAAATGAACTAAACGCCTTAATTGACGAACTGGAAATTGAAGACACAAGCCAATAGGGATGTCAAGACGCCTATTTTGCGGCCGTAGGTGCGGTAAAAAATAACCAAACTTTCCCCAAAGATCCAATAAGGGAAGGATTTGGAAGGCCTCATAACCTTTTTATTTCTAAACTTTCTTCCTTCCCTCACTCACAATTTCATACTTTTTTTGATTATGGCTCATCTACTTGTTACATTTCCACCTCTCTCGCTAAAAATCTTTTACCCTACAAGTCTCTCATTTCAACCCTTTCGGGCATTGGTGGCCAAGGCCCTAAGATTATCCAAGATGTTTTAATCCATCTTCAATTTCTGACTTCTGTTAATAAATGGTCTCCTATTTTCTCGGTTTCAGCAGGGATAATTCCCGATGGAACATTTCCAGGCGACCTTATACTTGGTCAAACTACCTTTCACTCCTTGGGACTACTCTTTCGAAAAGATGGTCAACTGCAACTTCTCAAAATGCAAGATAAACCAATCCTAGCACCTATTGCAAATATCTCGAGATCAATTGACCACTCGTTTCCGAGTTCTGAGACAACCACTGTTAAATGGCATAAAACTACTTCGACAGTAGGCT
Source organism: Blumeria graminis f. sp. triticale (assembly GCA_905067625.1). Classification (NCBI taxonomy): domain Eukaryota; kingdom Fungi; phylum Ascomycota; class Leotiomycetes; order Helotiales; family Erysiphaceae; genus Blumeria; species Blumeria graminis. The sequence goes on from LR898478.1 coordinate 1,524,091, forward strand.
CTAACTTTGGTAACTACTATTTGGCAAAATTTCCCTCGCTATTCAATAAGTCACTTCGCCAAGTTGACAAGCTTTCGAATGTAAGCCATCAAATTAATACTGGCGATCACGCTCCGATCAAAATTCCGCCGCGACGATATAGTCCTCAACAACAGCTAGCTATTAGAGAATTCTGCAAATCACACGAAGGTACTATTATTCAAAAAAGTAAAGGACCTTGGGCAGCTCCATTGGTTCTTATTCCAAAGAAAACAAACAATAAGAGTAACCAAACTATATGTCGTATTTGTGTTGATTATAGAGAACTGAATAGAATCACAAAAAAACACGCCCATCCTCTACCTAATACATATGACGAAATTCAGCGTGTTGCTGGACACAAATACTACGCTTTTTTGGATTTAGAAAACGGTTTCTGGCACATAAAAATGCACGAACAAGATCGTGAGAAAACTGCATTCGTTACACCTTTTGGAATTTTCGAATGGTTAGTGATGCCTTTTGGGCTGTGTAATGCGCCAGCAACATTTCAAAATTTTATGGAAGAAGTTCTCGACCCTTTTCGATCATTTGCTGCTGGACTGCTTGATGATGTAGCCATATGGGGAGATAATATTGAAGAGCTACACTCCCGCCTAATGCTAATTTTAAATCGGTTCACTTCTTACGGTCTCATTTTAAATGCTTCAAAATGTCGACTTTTTGTTAAATCCGGAATTTTCCTTGGCTTTTTAATTTCGGAAAACGGCATAGCCGCGGATCCTGAAAAAGTCGCTGCTATTCGCGATAGACCGCTCCCTAAAACAACTTCTGAAGTACGAGGGTTTGTAAGTGCTCCGGGTTATCTAAGATGTTTAATTAAAAACTTTTCTGAACTGGCTGGTCCTCTAACAGATCAGTCCGTCGGCCAAAAGAATCAGCCGGTTAATTAAACAAAAGATTCAATCGATTCCTACAACAAGATCAAAAAAGCTCTTACAACTACTCCACTGGTGAAAAAATTCAAATGGCAACTCCCCGTAATCCTAGAAACAGACGCATCGCAAAGGTTCATTGGTGCTGTGCTCTTGCAGCCTCATTTAAATGCAAAAAATTCAGAACGTTCTTTTTTACACCCTGTAGCATACTTTTCGCGGAAACTGAATGATACTCAGCAAAGATACTCAGCACAAGAGAGAGAACTGATATGTATACTACTTTCGTTACAGCATTGGCGTCACTGGGTCGAAGGTGGTGCCGTTACTGTTATCACTGACCATCAATCACTAAAATCAATACAAACTAAGTTAGAGCAGCCAGCAAGAATTTTGAGATTTTTAGACTCAATAGAACACTATGGAATCCGTATAATATATTGCAAAGGAAAGGCAAATGTGCTTGCAGACTATCTCTCAAGGCCTCCAATTAATAACAACAATAACACTGATGACAATAATGATAACGATAATGATAATGATAATGATGATATTGATGACGATAATGATAATCTAATTAATACCACAAATTTATTTCCTGCAGGAGAGGAGGAAGGCAACAACCCATATCTGACAGAAGATGAACCAGAACTGAAACAGGTAGAATATCCAGAACAGCTAAACCGAATTGATCTTCAATGCATCTTCGAATTTCTCGTACAGGAAGAAGAACTACCTCCTAAACTTCATCCTGATTGGGTTCGAAAACATTTTGGATTATATGACAAAAAATTGCACTTGATAAAAACCAACAGAGCAAATAAATTTGGCGACCCTCCCAAACCTCCTGGAGTTTTAATATTTCTTGAAGTACTAGAGTACGAGGATTTACTACAAAATATGAAATTACTGCATGAAAGCCAAGGGCACGCGTCAGTGGGAACAACCTTACGAAGTGCGAGTCAAAGATACTGGCACCCAGAGATGACATTAGCAGTATACGAAGTTCTTCGAATCTGCCGCCAATGTCAATTGATGAAACCTCCTGACGCAAGTCTTGGAAATCTTAGACCAATCCAACCACCACCTCCTTTGACTCGGTGGGGCATTGATCACACACAGGTGGGCCAAAGAATAATGCTCAATGCAGTCGAATATGCCACTGGCTGGTTGGAGTCACGTATTGTCTTAAATGCTGATTTCGAATGTACGGTACCCTTACTTCTCTATATATTTCAAACTTTTGGCACCCCAAACCAGATAATCAGCGACAACGCAAACTGTTTCACAGGAAATGAAGCAAAACAATTCCAGAGACAATACAGATTTACCATGACTCACACCACCCCAAATCGGCCTCAGAGTAATGGTAAAGTTGAACAAGTAAATGGAATTCTAAAAGGTATCTTAAGTCGTACTTTGCTTGATAATAGAACGATGCCTTTTGCTACGGCTCTCGCCAGAGCTGTTTTCATCTTTAACAGAAGAATCTCGCCGCTAGGTTATAGTCCATTTTTCTTCCTGTATGGCACTCAACCTCCGGAAGGAAGATATTATATCCCATCTATGCACGAGAAGCGACTACCAGCGAAGAAAAAGAATGGGCAAATGATCTGGCAAAATCGCATGCAGCACCAATCGCTCGATCTTATGTTAATAGTGTCAAAGCATCACGGGCTAAAACACGCGAATATTTGCAAGAATCTAAAGCACTGCTGAGAACTTTTACATCAGAAGACTGGGTCTTGCGTACTAGGCAAAGAAGACATAAGTTTGAGCCCTATTACGATGGCCCATGGGATATTGCTGCTTGTCATGCAAATAATACCTATTCATTAATTTCACCTGGAGGTTATAGACTTGTAAACCGATACAACGGAACAAATCTATTCCCTGCCTATGTGCGCGATGGACACCCAGTACAAAGTCTGTGGTATGGTAGCCAAAATATGCTTAACCAAGACCGAAAATTTTTGAGATCTAATGTTGGTATTGATCAGGCTGAAAAGAGCTGAGGACAGCTTAGATTTAGGAAGAGGGATGATTGAGGATCCATGATCATAAATATTGTATTATAATTTGTCACGTGTACCCCAGTTTTTATGCATAATGCACACTAAGCTGGAAACCTGTATATACTAGACACATCATTTAAATTTAGAGGGGAGTCACACACCGTCTTAAGATTTCACTATATAGAAGATATAGTAGAAATCCCGAGACATCGTGACCTACGATTTCCGTATATTCACATTTTATCAATCTAGCATCCTAGGAACTTCAAACCTCACCCGCACGAGGGGCGTTGTCCCGCGTGAAAAGGGCATGCCAGTTCTGATACGGTGCCCCAGGTCGACATTTCCCAAGAGGTCGGACCTGGATTGGTATCGCGCCGATCGTACCGAGAATCTTGGCAGAGACCCAGCTAGCATCGACCGCCCTGGTACCGCACACTGTAACTATACTTACAGGTACGTTCGGTATCTGTAAGGCGAC